>CM021106.1:398423628-398743031 GCA_007115665.2 Sequoiadendron giganteum
CCTTATATTTATACTAAATCTAAGAATTAACCCTGAAATTCAAATAATCGAAGCTGACATTAGATCTAGGATTCAAAATCATCAAAATCCCACCACACAAATTCAAAAATGGGTGTCCTAGATAAGGAGGACCCATTCACCACCTTGGGCGAATGGGTCCTAGGACCAAGCTTCAGGGGATGAAATAACATCAAAAATCCACCTCAAATATGCCAAGAAAGAGGTGTCCTAGGTTAGGAGGACCTATTCGCCAGTAGTGGCGAATGGGTCCTAGCATAGTTTTCTAGGACTCCAACTTTGCCAATGTAAATGTCATGCAATATCATTAATGGGTGTCTGGATAGATCCTTAAAAAATGCAATTAATAAGGCTTAGATTTGAATTAAAGGGGCCAAGTAACCTCAATTAACCACAATTAATTAATGAAGCCTTAGATTAGTGTGAAAGTGTAATAAAACACTTTACAACACCCTAAATAAGGCACAATTAAGCACATATTATCATTAATTATAAAAAAGGGTTACTTTTGTTAACACTATTATGCCATCAATTTTCAACATGATTTATTTGGTAGGTACCTATAGGTAGATTTAATATGCAAGAGAATAAACTAGGGGATGCAACACTAGAGGATGTGCCAATGTCATATGATACGTTTATGTACATGGAAGTAAGTAATAGAGTGTAAGAAGTGTGAGTGATAAAATTAAGTCTAGAGGCTAGAAGTACGAGAGATAAAGATAAGAGCATTGCTACAATATAATACTCTCCAATTGACATCAATATTTAGGAGACATCAAATGTTGAATGAATAACATGTGTGAAATGTAATATCCTAAATTAGGCGATTTTATCAAATCAATATACTCTAGCTCATTTTCTATATTTTTGGTGAGCTAGAGAATTGCAATCAGGAAATATATTGTTTAATATTTTGTGGTCCTATTTTTATTTTAATACTTATGGAATTTGGGCCATTGAATATTAAATATATTTTAAATCGGTCAATTTGGGTGAGGGATTCCTTCTGGGTCAAGTTGAGTGCATTCCAATTTTGATTTTGTAATGACAACCTCACATGTTCAGCGGTGCAAGAATTCAGGTGCCATTTGGCAACAAGTGATGGTGGAGTTTTACATGAAAGTTCAAATTTTTATTTCCTTTAAAATGTGGCATGGGTCTTCTTGGTTGTCCAAATTGGTGTTAATTTTATATAAATTATTGGCTAGAGGTTTTTTCCATATTTTTTTCCAACTCATAATGTATTTTCTCATTGTATGAACATTTGTTCTACAATTATCTTCTGTGGATGAAAACTTATGGAAGATTTCAACTTGTGGACACAAACCCATGATTTTTAAGGGTCACAAGAGAAATATTTATGATTCTTGTGATAATTTTCATCATGGGAGTGCATTGGAGCTTCAATGAGTAGTGCAATGCAACGAGTTTTTTAGTAATTTCTATTGCAGGTGAAAGGTTTGATATTTACTTTTGTAATGCCCCCTTCTCAGTAGCCACTCCAGCAGGGATCATTTAGCCTTTAATATTCCCGAAGGCTAAAGGAGAAATAAGGGAATAATATTAAATTATTTATTTATAAAGTTATCTCAATAAATTAAAATAAAAAAGGTAACTTTATTTTTAATTAATTTAATTAAAGTGACTAAAATAAAATAATAAATTATAAAGTCACTTTTGGAAAATATTAAAATATTCTAGAAGCTTCTTGGAGGAGCTTTCTAGAAGATCAAAAAATTATTTATAAGGAGCTATGAGCAAGCCATTGGGCCTATCTTGAGTTATACTTTTCATACTAGATTGGTGAGAGCTTGAATGCTTGCTTGTCTAAGGGTTTTAATACTCTGATACTGGTTTCGGTTGTGAAAGATCAACCCTAGGTGGAGGTTTGTGGAGGGAGATAATTTAGTCTTCCTACTTGAGTGGTCATTTCAAAATTTAGTGGTCTTTGACCAAATTTTGAAGAAGGATAAGAATTCAATTTTAGCATTAGCAATTTGGAGAATCATTTGCAATCATTTTAGCAAATCAAATTTATTATTCAAGGACGATTCACTGTTGGAAAATTCATGCTCTAGACACTGTATTTGCATCATAGTCAAGTTTGATTTTGGGAGATTGAAGATTCTTGTACATGTTCGATTTGTGCTGGGAAAATCGCAATCCATCAAGCACTCTAGGCACAACCATTTTTGACATAAGGACGGTTCAAATTTTGATAGATTTCATCTTGTTTAAGGCAAATGAGGAAAGACATCTTCATGCTAGGAAAATCAACTTCAAGAAATCAGTCTAGGCATCAATCAGGTTCTTCATAATATTGATAAATTATAATTGGAGTTTCATTTAGAAATCATTGTCATCATAGTAAACATTGAATCGCTATCTATTTAGATTTATTATAGGTTGCATTACATATGATAAATATCCAGGTCTGCATTTGTATCACTACCATATAAGTATGAGTTTGCATTGTCATTCTTGCATTGTAGCTCGTCTCTTATTGAGGGTGATCAGTTGTGAATAATATTGGAAAAAATTTGTATCAGTTTGAGTTTTATAGTTGTAATATAATGGAGTTTTGGAGGTGCATGACAATTGTTTGTTAAAATGTCTCTTATTTGTAACTAATCATTTTGGATAATTGCATTTCATTTCAGTCATCTTGAGTCTTGGAAAATTAGTAAAAATATATTGCATTTAATTCTACACTGCATTCTCAATCATTGGCACCTTTTTGACAGAGTCTTGTATGCATGCATCATCTTTATTTGAGAAAAATAAAAATGAGAAATTATTTACTAGCAGTAAGAAGTTTATGAGACAATTGTTTGAAAAAATTACCAAGCACTCAAACTGAAAGATTGAGGGCAGAATTTGCAAGGGTCTTTACAGTGGTATCAAAGCTATGATCCTGCCAACCTAGAGGGTTTAGAATTGTTATATACAGCCACCAAAGGTGGGTCCACACAAATACTATACTCGTAATAAAGAAGCACATCAAGCAAAACCAATTGTAGATACACAATAGGACATAATGGGTGATATAAGAGGTAGTAGTCCAAATCAGGAAGAACAAAGAAGAGAAGATCCAACTAATGAAGCACTCATGAATTTAGTTCTAAATGAGCATAAGTTAATAAATCAGAGAATAACACAGATGATGGAGCTTATGACAAGAAATATTCTCAACAATAATAACAATTTTAATGGAGGCAACAACGGTTAGGGAGACAACTTGGTTAATAACCGAACTCCTAACCATCGGGCTACACAAGCGAGATCAAGACCCATGATGCTAGTCTTCCCAACCAAAGTTGAGCCATAAGAAGATAATGAACTCACATTAATTGAGCTGCAAGAGCAACTTAGATAGGATTGGCTTGATGTTGGACCAGGTTTTCAACATGATATTTCTCTCTGGGATTACATGGATTTAAGAATGAGACACAGACCCAGTAGGGGTAACCGGGAGAAACATAATGAACTCATAATGAAGGTAGGAAAATTTAGTTTGCCTTATTATGATTGATCAAGGAAGACATCAGCATGAGCTTGGGTGTAGAAATTTGATACTTATTTTCAGCTAAATCCTATGCTTGAAGATGAAGCAATCAAATACGCTACCATACATTTAGATCGAGTTGCTCATGAATGGTGGCATCACAGAATGGTCACAATGGACCATGAAAATATCACCTCCTATGCATAACTCACTGAAAGATTGATTGAGAGGTTCGATGTGAAGGACCCTGAACTCCATTTCAAGGAATTAGCGAAGTTAAAATAGTGGGGGTCATTGGATAATTATATTGTTGATTTCTAGAGACTTGTTGTTCTGAAAACCGATATCTCATAAAGAAGGTTGTTGGTTATATTCATGGATGGTTTGATAGATCCCTTGAGAGGTTGGGTCAAAGCTCTCAACCCTACTTCAGTACTAGAAGCAATCAAGAAAGCTACAGACATGGATTCTAGCAATCAAAAGAACAAGTTCTTAGGCAATCAAAAGAACAAATATTTACCTAACAGTTCTTCCTCTCAGAAGGATAAGGGAAAGAAACCCACTCAGAAGGAATGGACTAAGAGGAGAAAACAAGAGGAAGAGGATCGCCAGGAGTGCAAAAGAAATTAAATATGTTATAATTGCAAAGAGCACTGGGAGCCTGGTCATCGTTGTTTGGGTAAAGGAAAATTTCACTACATTGAAGTTGTATCAGATAGCAAAGAGGGTGAGGTTGAGAAATTCAATGAGGATAGCAGGTCGGAGGAGCAACCTTAGGAAGAGGTTAAGAGTGGCACCATTGCTACTCTATCAGGTAGCCCTACATTTAACTCCTTCAGGGTCAGGGGAGTTTTGCAAGGCCAGCGTATCACAATATTGATTGATAGTGGGGCCACACACAACTTCATTGATGTAGCTTTAGTAGCAAAGTATGGGATACCAACACAGGACTTCGAGGGTTTTAATGTTATGGTGGAAAATGGATACAATATTTCATGCACATGGAGGGTTCCCCAGTTGTATATCACAAACAAGAGTCTTAAAATCAATAAAAGGTCATAGGCCACTTTTAGCACTAAATCAAAACAACTTTAACTAAAATAATAAGTCTCAACAAAATCTTGCCAATTTCACTTCATTAATTCCCTAAGGTCCTCCCATTTGTAAAAGCCTTCAACTTCCTTTTGAATTATCTCCTGCTATTTGGACACAAAACGATCAGATTTATCATCATTTTCAATAATTTATTAATCCCAACTTCTTTTCCCTATTTTATTAAATATTAAGGTTCCTTCAGAAAATGGTAATAGGATTAGGGACAGGAACACAGATAAAAATGAAATTATAAGGTAAAAATAGTGGACTTATTCTATACTCATCATTTCCCCCTAGCTGGACATTTTGCATGTCCCTATGCAAAGGTTACAAACCCGGTAGAGTTGTGAGTTTTTGTAAAGTGCCCTTGAATTCATCAATCCATTGTTGCCACACTACTTGAACCTTTTGTTCATGTTCCTGGATAGTCATATGTGAAGCTGTTATTCTATCAAATTTAGCCCTGAGTTCTCCCATTTCCTTCGCTTGAGAATTGATAGTCGAATGAGATTCTTGGAGAAAACCATGCAAAGTCTAGTTTTCTACCTGTACTTTGGTCAATTCCTCTTTCAGATCCTGTAATTCTTTTTCTGTCATACTTAAAGGAGGGTCTTCTTCCTCGAATTCTTCTTCAGCTTCAGAACTTCCAAACTGAAAACTCACATTCACATTCTCGATCATTTCATCCATCTTTTCTTCTTCCTAGGGATCAAGAGCAGATGGTACATCTTTCTCTTCATGGACAATGTCTTTTTCTTCTGCCAAAACTTGTGTTTGAGGGTTATTATCAATACTATCCATTGGTTCCTCTTGAACCTATTCTTCATTTTATGGGGCTACCTCTTTTTCAACCTCATGTTCTTGATTTATTTATGACGGTGTCACAACACCAGTATCCTCTATTTGTTCTGGTTGACTTTCAGGTGGCTCATTCTCCAAATCAATACTAGGTGAATCTTCTAGAGACTCATCAGCTTGTTGTCTGGATTCTTGTTCTTTTTCCCTCTGACATTTTTCCCTACTAAATTCCCTGTGAAATTTTCCCCGCTTCCCAAGAACTTCAGATAAAACCTCTATTTCCTCAGACCCCAACACATTACCAGCTACCTGGGCTAGGCTATCTAACTTAGTCGAAGCATCTAACTTGTGTTTTCCCTTCCTGTCACTAGATTGACCATCGGCTCCAAGGATTTCTTTTTCTCATAGCCTTCCTCACTAAAAAGTGAGGGTTTTGACTTGTTAGACTTTGAGGCATCTCTCTTTGTGGCACTTCTAGTTTTTGTTCTTCCAATTCTTTAGGTTTGTATACAAGACTCACCAAGGCTTCCCTTAGTTTTCTTGTTACTAGATTTCTTAGGTGTTTTATCAAAACTAGACTCCTCATCCAAAGAGTTGTCTTCAGAGGGTCCAGTATCCTTGTCATCCTGAGAATGGACAAATGAATCCCAATCACCAGGAGGAGTCAACAACTTTAATTCCTAGACTACCAAAAAATTTATTAGGCCATGGTGAGACAGATAATGGGGTTTTCCGCTTCTAACTATTTTAGACATTCGTTGCAAAGCTCGATACAGAAAGTATGGAATATTAATCAACATCCCTTGTTGTAAATGCAACATTAATTTGAAATGTTGAGCAAAAACATACTAAAATCTCCCTTCACAAGTAATATATTGAATTATGTACCTCGCGACTTCCCTCCAATGTCCTAATAAAGATTGTAGCTTGGAACCCTGCCCGAAAACCATTTCTACAGATTCTCTTCTCTGCAAAAATTTCTTTCATGTTGGTTGTAACTCTGTGGACTACTTAGAAATCTTTGGAAAATACTATTCTCCACTCAATGGAAGTCCAAAAAAATTCGCAATGGTTTTCATTGTCACTGTGATATCGAGCCCACGAATAGTAGCCTTTTGGTTGCAAAAATTATGGGTGGATTCCAGCGCCACCCTCTCATCAAACCCTCATAGCCATTTGAAGTATCCTAATGAGCCTTCTGAAACTCTGCATACGCCTCGGCATGCATTTTTAAATTTTGCATGGTGATGGGCTCATGCCACGGACGGTGACCTCTCGCCATGTTCACAGGAACTCACTGTAACTCGATACCAGAAATTGAGGGAATACGGCTTCCAGAGAGATGGTGTTAACAGTTAGATTTAGCAATGAATATTTGACTATGAGATGACGGCAAGTATAGTAAATGAGAGGTTTAATACGGAAATAATGGTGATGATAACCCTTAGAAGAAATGATGACATGGACAACCCTTCCCCCCAGCTGATTGGTTGAACCGTCCATGGGTCAAAGCATCACTTGACAGAAGGAAACACATAATATAAAATAAAATAAAGAAAGAAAGAGAGAAAAATCTGTTACTGATTACCATGATCACCAAAAGGTACATCGCATGCATCGAAATAATGAAGAAGATTGGAAATCTGCAAAGATGTGACCAGAAAGAAGATTGAGACAATCAAGAAACCGTACTGGACCGATGATAGCCGCTAAGAGCAGATCGCATGAAAGAGACAGCAAAAGAGAATTAATGAAAAGATAGGAAAGGGTACGGTGGATGGAGACGTCAGAATGGCCAAGAGAAGATGATGGCAATAGGACAACAAGGCAGCATGCAAAAAGGAACTGGTGAACACTTGGAAAAATCAGTGAGCAAAAGCAAAAAGGTGATATCGTCTCCTAGCAAAGAAACGATAGGAGTCAGATCCAGAAACGAGAGTTCCTGCACCAAAAAGAAGAAGAAGATATCGCTTGTCAGAAAAATGGTTGTTGGCTGAAAGCCACAAACAACCATGGTAAAAGCGAACAGGAGAGACATGGAAAAGACAAGAAAATGGACAAAAGGATCATGGCTAAGAAAAGGACAGGAATGCAATTGTATCTTGTTTGTGTGCTTTTCTTTTATTTTCTTTTTTTGTTTTTTTTCTTTTTTTGTTTTTTTTCTTTTTTTTTCACAATAATAGACCGTCGGTTGCCCGGTTTTCAATCGATTACCCCCTAGTAGCGCCAAAAAATAAATTTTCACTATGAGTTTTATTAAACGGATAATGCTCACCTGATTCTGATTTTCTAACATTAATCGGCCAGCAATGCCCAAAAAGGGTTTTCAAAGCTGGTCTTGAATTATTCCTTTTTTTCTCTTTTTGTTGTTTTTTTTTTATGATATATATGATCAATCTCTGAGGAGACCAAAAGGAACAACATTAAGTTCTTGTGCCATCATGAGAAAGAAAGCTTCCTTTGAAAGAGGATTCTTGTAAAGTTTAAGGAAGTGGCCATTAACAAGGAGAGTTCTTCATGCAGAGTCCACTATACAGAGATGAACAACACCATTATCATATATTGTCTGGATCTCGTACGGTCCTAGCCATCGTGTGTGAAACTTCCCTCTAAAGTTCTAAAAGTGAGAGTCATATAAAAGTGCCCAATCACCAGGTTGAAATGATCGTTGGCAAATGTGACGGTCATGCCATAAGGCACACTGTTTCTGAACAACCTCGAAGTGAAAGAGTGCTTCCTAGCGCAACTCATCTAAGGAATGTAGCTGATCAATCTGTGTCTTTTGTGCATCAAAAAGACTCATACACAATTGAAGTGTAGTTTGAAGAGTCTTTACCTCAAACTCAATGGGAAGAATTGCCTTCTTACCATAGACAAGTTCATAAGGGGTCAAACTAGTGGTGGTTTTCCACGTTGTACGGTAGGCCCACATAGCTTCGAGAAGCCGTGTAGCCCAATCACACCTATGAAGTGCAACTATCTTGGTAATAATATTTTCGATCTCTCTATTAGTGACTTCAACTTGTCCATTAGCCTAAGGATGATAAGGTAAAGACTTGCGATGGTGAATCTCATATTCGTGAACCAAGACAGAGATGAGCTCAGATGTGAATTGTGGTCTTTGATCTATGTTTATTTTTGGGTTACATCAAACCTTGTAAAAATCTCATAATACAATAAATCTGCTACCTTTGCATCTTTGGCATGCTTCAGAGCTACCACCTCAACCCACTTGGTGACATAATCGGTGTATACAAGGATATACTCCTTGTTTCATGAGGGTGGATTGATTGGGCCGACAAAATTAAGGCCCCATTTCTCAAACGGCTCGATAGACAACTGAGGGTGCAAAGGCATCTCATATGATCGTGTAGGTCAACCCATGCATTGACACTTGTCACAATGATGAACATAGCGATTGTAGGCCAATAGTATCCTATAGTGAGAATTTTCTGGGCAGTTCTTCAAGCAGGAAAGTGTCCCCCACATGGCTCTATATGACATGTGTGAACTATATCGAAGACATCACCTTCACATACACAACGTTGCATGGTATTATCAATGCTAGTGTAGAAGAGAAATCCATTGATCCAGGCATACTGTCCACTAAGTCCAACCAGCTTCCTTCATTCTCGCGAAGAGAAGTGTGGTGGAAACTTGCATGTGACTAGATAATTTGCAATATCAGTAAACCACAAGCTCTTTGCAGATATGGCAAAGAGGTGTTCATCTGGAAATATATCATTGACTGGAGAGGGTTCAATGTCTGAATGTTGTAACCTGGACAAAAAAATTGCAACCACATTTTCTCGACCAGAGTTATCAAGTATAGTTATATCAATCTCTTGAAGTAAAAGCAAGCATCTAATGACTCTACCAGTTACCACAGGTTTATTCATTAAAAATTGTATTGTCAAATGATCCGTGTGGACAAACACTTTATAACCAGTAATATAATGCCGAAATTTATTAATTGCATATACAACAGCTAAGAATTGTTTTTCAGTTACCGTGTAATTTACCTCAGCCCCCATGAAATTCTTGTTGATGTAGTAAATAGAGTAGAAGATATTATCCTCTTTTTGTCCAAGCACAACTCCCATCGAGCAATCTGAAGCACCGGTATGAATATGAAACGGAAACTCCCAATTGGGACCTCGTAAAACCGGTGTGGTTACAAGCTTTGTTTTGATGGCCTCAAAGGCTTCCTTACACTCAAGTGTCTAGGAGAAAGTAACATCTTTAGCAAGCAAAGCAAACAAAGGAGAAGCAATTTTACTCAAATTTTGAATAAATCTCCGATAATACCCTGCGTGACCAAGAAAACTACAAACATCTTTCTGACTAGAAGGTGTGGGAAAGTCTTGGATAACTTGAACCTTTTTAGGATCCACTTGTATACCTTTAGAGGAGATGTAATGGCCAAGCACAATTCCTTCAGTCATAAGCATATGGGTTTTTTCATGACTCAATGACAAATTAGTATTATACAACGCCTAAGTAATTTTTCCAAATTTTCCTTTGCCTCCTCATAAGTATCACCATGAACAGTAAAATCATCCATATATACCTCCACACAGTCATTGACAAGATCTGCAAAAATTCTTAATACTACCCACTGTAAAGTGGTAGGAGCATTACATAAACCAAATGGCAAGACTCTATAAGTAAAAGTCCCCCAAGGACAAGTAAAAGTAGTTTTATCTTGATCTTCCGTTGTGATCTAAATCTAATTGTAACCACTGAATCCATCCAAAAAAGAAAAGAATTTCTTACCTACAAAAGTATCCAACACTTGATCAATAAAGGGTAATGGAAAATTATCTTTCTTAGTAGATTTCTTTAATGCTCTATAATCCATGCAAATTCTCCATTTACCATTTTTCTTAGGAACCACAACTAAAGGAGAAACCCATTGACTATCTGAAATAGGATATATAAACCCAACATTTAATAGTTTTTGTAATTCCTCCTTAACTATTTCACACAAAGCAAGATTAAGCCAACGTTGTGGTTGCCTAATTGGACAAATTCCTTCTTCAATGTAGATATGGTAGGTATAGGTATCAGGATGAATGTCACGCATATCTTGGTATTCCCAAGAGAATGCATCTTTTTTTGTTCTAAGCATGGCAATAAGGTCCTGGATTTGTTCAGGGGTTAATTGTGGATTAATGTTGAGTGAACGATTAGGCAAAATTTCCATAGCTTCAGATTGTATGGGTGAGTTAATGGCTAAGGCTTGCAAAATAGGTGGCCTATCAGAAAATAAGAATGAACCATATAAGAAATTATGAGGTAGCAATTGATGCAATGTGATAAAATATTGGACAGATTGTGAACTACCAACCAATGGAAATTTCCTAAAAGGACATTGAGTATTTATACCTGAATGAAAGACCATATTTTAAAAAATTCATTAGATGTATAACTGTTAAGAAGAAAATTAACAAGAACATTACCCTCAGTAGGTTCCTCCATATCTAGGGCTTTATCAATTGTTAGAATTGGCAATGTCTCATCCAATTCACTATCAATCCAAACTAGGTCCTTTGTTTCCAATAAAGGTTGTGCTAGCGGGTATAGAGTCAATTGTTTCTTGTGTTTTCCATTAGAAATGACCATGTTTTCTGATCGGCAATTAATAAAGGCATCTGTAGCTACTAACCAAGGTCATCCCAAAATTAGGGGGTATCCCCCCAGCTTAATTTTCGGCTGCAAAATCACAAAGTCAGTCGGATATTCCCATGAATCAATAGAAAGAGTTACATCCTCAATTACTCCTTCAAGCTTAAGCAAAGATCTATCTGCCATTTGAAGAATTGTAGGATTAGGCCTAAGTCCTTCCAATGACAATTTTTCCTTTGTTTCATTTGTCATTACATTAATTGCAGCACCCAAATCCACAAGAGTATTAGGAATACTTACTTTACTAATTGTTACCTTAATGACCGGACTCCCTAGATCAGAATATTTTGGAATGGTTAAATTCCCAAGCATAAGATATGCCAATTGTCCAATGACTTGAATAGTTTTTGGATCTTGCTTCTTTTTCTGCTTTCGAGTACAAAGTTCACGAATTGTTTTTGTGTAGATAGGAATATCCTTGATAGCCTGCAACAAAGGAATTTTGATGTTAACATTGCATAATTCATTAAAAAAATCAAAATCAGATTGTGAATCCTCCCTTTGTGTTGGTTCAGGTTGAAATCTTTCAGGAAAAGGAGGTTCCTTAGTTGGTTTTGGTTCTGATTCTTCATTAATTTTTGTAATAGTGAGCCCCAAAAGAGCCTTTCGTGACCTCAACTAGACTCCATCTATCTCTAATGTGTTTATGGGATAAGTGGAGTAACCTATTGTCTCATTGTTATACACTGGTTGAGTCGCCTTATTATTGGGGTTGGGATTTGGTTGGGTTGGCATATATGTAGGTCTTGGTGGCTATGGTGGATGATTTGTTGGATTTATAGGTTGAGCAGTCAAAGATGGAAAACCTGGAAGAAGTTGTTGTGACTGATGGTATGGGTTAACCATATAAGGTGGTGGAAATTGGAATGGTTGTTATTGATATGTTGATGGTTGTGGCAGCTATGGCCTCCATGCCTGTTGCCATGGCTATGAAGTATATGGATATTGTGGCATCCATAGAGGGTATGGGGGTTGTTGCCAACCCCCATTCCATCCTGATTGGTAGGAATTGGATTGAATAGGTCCTAAAACAAGATAATCATTCATCATACTAGGGTGCATTGCCCATGGTGGAAAAGATCACCTAAGGGCCATGTAATAAACAAGTTCCTTAGAATATTCTATTTCAGGCATTCTTGTAGGAAAAGGTTTCAGCATGGAGGTCTTACTAACCTCTTCTAGGGATGAAATGTTTGTCCTATTGTATGGGTAGCCTCACTACCATGTTTTTTGTGACATATTGGACAAAACATAGCTAAAGCCTTCTCAGCTTCTTCTTCCTTCCTACGGGTGTAAAGAGTATCTATTTGTTTCCCCATATGATTTAGCAAATTTATTTTAATGTCTTCAAGTAAATTGCCTATTTCCCTCTTTTTGATACCTGTCATATTATTTGTGGTATAAGGTTTACTTGGATAACTCCTTCCCGAATGCCGTGACCTCGAATAGTTCCTGCAAATATCATAAATATCAGTAAATTCCATTTTAGAGATATTCCCTTTTCCTATTAAATTCAATGCTTCCATAACATCATCTCGTATGCCCCTAAGAAATAACATTTTAATAGTATCATCATTTAGTTCCTCCTAATGAGACCGTTGAAGACTAAGCATAAAATATTCAAGGTATTCTTCTATGGACTCCTCCTCTTTTTGAGTCATGCGGAAAATCTCATTCCAAACCTCCTTCGTTTTGCAATATTCTTGATACTTGTTCAGGAAGAGTTCCTTCATGACTTCCCACTTTTGGATATTTTGAAGGTTCATAAACCATCGCAAAGCAGCATCCTTCAATGTAGCTGGAAATAGTTTGAGTTTTTGTGCATCATTTTGGTAGTCATAATTGTGACACAACACATCAAATTCAAACAAAAACATATCAGGATCTTCTATTGAAAGACCACGAAAAATAGGTTAAGCAGAATGAGGAATATTCTTCATGGGGGCATCTCTCCCGGGATTTGTGATTGGAAAATTGAAAGTAACAGGATTATTGTTGGCTAATGCCATGTTATGATTGTTGTTATTGTTTTTGTTGTCATTATTGTTGTTTTTGGGATCCATAATTTGAAATACCCAAGGAGTAAAATAAGTTTCAAAGGGCTTGCGACCTTCTTCAGCGAATGGACCAGCTTCTTCCCCGTAAGATTCTTTAAGAATTTGTTCAACCTTTTTGCATAATATTTTGGAAGAGCTTGGTTGGGTATTTGCAGGTGTTTGGAAAATAGTGGTTTCAATAGCACACTTCTCTAGTTTAGGTTTGGGTAATTCTAACAAAGGTAATTTAGCTTTCACTTCTTCCTGAGTTGAGCTACCTTCCTTAACAAATGCTTTTGACTTATCTTTCAATTCTTCAGGTTGTGGCCTCTCAATGGATGGTGTTGACTTATTTTTGGTTTTTTCGGATTGTGAATTACTTCCCTTATCTTTCCTAATGAATCTTCCCTTATTATCTCTATTATGATTCATGCACCTAAATGACCTATGGCAAAGAAAACTAAGGATAATTACCCAAACAAAATGAATAATTGTGTGGACTTTCTCCTTAATGCAATGTTCCTAACTTAGTTTATTGGAAATGCAGGTCCTTAACATCGTTCCCTGACAACGGCGCCAAAATTATTGGACTAAACTGTGGTTTTAATTCACTTTTAAAATAGGTTTGATTTAAGCTCTTGGAAATGGTTTCCTCAGTTTATCCTAAAGTGTCAATCCAAGAACGTAAGGCTTTTGAACCATGTTGTGGCAATATGCCGAAGAGCTGCAATTCATAAACCAAGGGTTGATGAATGCAAACTAACGTAACCTATATTTAAACAAAATTCCAATTGGCAAACTTCCTATCACAAACGTGACAGGAACCCATAAAGAAATAATTCTGCAACAAAAATAGATTACTGACATAAAACATAACAGAATTGAAACTCTATGAAGTGGAATAAAGAAAATAATAAAAATAGAATCAAAGGTGTTGATTATGAGATATATTATCTAACTATTCCATGTTTAGCTCTTTATAATTTTGTCCTATAGTACCAAACTGTTCTCAACATTGGAAATAACTAATTTGATGAAACATGCATACCAACAAATGTCGAATGAATCAGTAAAGATCATAACAAAATGAATTAATACAAAATGAATTACACAGATGCAGTAAACGAATCAATTCATAAATGAGAATCAATCATATAACACATAAATCAAATCAATCAAACAACTATAAAACACACATTACCACGCATATAAATCTAACGCTGAGATCACCAACAACCGAAGAAGTGGGCCCTGCCTTCACTAGTTATTGAATGATGGAGCTCACAAACGTGAATCTACTCCATGCTAGTTCTCATTTAACAGAATTACATAGACAGAATAAAATTTCGATCTTTCTATTACGCAAGTTTGATTTCTTAATTATATATCATTATTTTGTTTCCGTCATGCATACATATATATTGTTTGATCATACTATAAATAGCAGATAGGTTTGTTTGTTCATTCGGCCTTTCGGACACTCACAAACAAGAGTCTTAAAATCAATAAAAGGCCGTAGGCCACTTTTAGCACTAAATCAAAACAACTTTAACTAAAATGATAAGTCTCAACAAAATATTTTTGATTTCACTTCATTAATTCCTTGAGGTCCTCCCATTTGTAACAGCCTTCAACTTCCTTTCGAACTATCTCCTTCCACTTGGACACAAAACGATCAAATTTATCATGATTTTTAGTAATTTATTAATCCCAACTTATTTTCCCTATTTTATTAAATATTAAGGTTCCTTCAGCAAATGGTGACAGGATTAGGGACAGGGACACAGATAAAAAGGAAATTATAAGGTAAAAATAGTGGACTTATTCTATACTCATCAAGTGACACAAATGCCATCCTTGGTATCCAATGGTTGCATTCATTGGGTAAGTATTCTCAGAACTGTCATACCATGGAGCTTAAGTTCAGGGTAGTAGATGGAAAAAGAGTGGTGCTCAGAGGAATGGCTAATGGGGCACCAAAGATAGTGTCAGCTAGACGGATGGAGAGCATCTTTTGTCATGGAAATGTAGCATGGGCGACAAAGTGTTTGATCACTACTAAGGATACTTCGGATATGGATCAACCATATCACATTGACATTTAGGATCTATTAGGGAAGCATGACAAGGTGTTTGGAGAGATTCCACTAGGACGACCACTAAATAGAGGATTCGAGCATACGATTGAGTTGAAGGAGGGGGCCAAGCCTATCATCACCACTCCCTACTATCATCCTAAGAAGTTCAAGGATGAAATAGAGAAGGCAATCAAAGATTTTTTTGACATGGGGCTAGCCCATTTGCTTCTTATGTGGTCTTGGTAAAGAAAAAAGATGGGATGATGAGAATGTGCATCGATTATAGAGCTCTCAACAAGAAGACTATCAAGAATAGGTACCTAATACCTAAGATTGATGAGATCTTGGATGAGCTACATGGTGTACTATACTTTTCCAAGATAGATCTTTGCTCAGGGTACCATCAGATCAAAGTTAGAGAGCAATATATACACAAGACAACTTTCAGATGTCACTATGGGTATTATGAGTTCTTGGTCATGCCTTTCGGTTTGACAAAAGCACTCGCTACATTTCAGTCATGCATTAACCACATCTTCAACAAGCAGTTGCATAAGTACCTTTTAGTGTTCTTTGATGATTTTTTCATTTATAGCAAGACTTGGGATGATCACTTGAGACAATTAGATGAGGTCTTGACTATCATGGAGGAGTAGTCGTTGTACACTAAGGCCTTGAAGTGTGAGTTTGAACTTAAGGAGATTTTGTACTTGGGGCATGTGATCAGTACACAGGGGGTACAGGTTCACCAGGAGAACATTCAGGTAATACTCGATTGGCCAACACCGAGGACACTTACTAAGCTGCGAGGATTATTTGGGTTGTGCATCTATTATAGGCAATTTGTGAGAGGGTTTTCTTAGTTGGTAGCACTTTTGACAGACCTTACCAAGAAGGGCACATCCAGTTGGTCTAATGAGTCACATCAAGATTTTGACAAGCTCAAGGAGGTGATGAGTAGTTTCCCAGTCTTAACACTTTCGAACTTCACCCAACCATTTGTTCTTGAGTGTGATGCTTTAGGTGAAGGTATAGGAGTGGTTTTGATGCAAAATAGGCACCCCATTGATTTTGAGTGCTGCAAGTTGAGAGGACCTAAGAAACTTTACTCCATCTATGACAAGGATATTCTCACCATAATACATGCATTGGCGAAGTTCAAGCAGTATTTGGTTGGAGGAAAGTTTGTGGATAGGACCGCCCCAAATAGCCTTCGCTATTTCTTGGAGCAGAAGGATTTGAACGAAAGGCAATAGAAATGGGTCAGTAAGATATAGGCCTATGATTTTGACATAGATTATGTGAAAGGGAAGAAAAATGTGGTTGTTGATGCCCTTTCCAAGAAAATTACAACTTGTTCATTTTTAGAGATTTTAGCTGATTCAAAGTCTCTCTTGCTAGTTGAGTACTCCAAGAATAATTTTGCATGTGAGGTGATGGATGTTCAAGTACAGAATGATAGGTACAAGGTTGTGGATGACATTATCTTCTATAAGGATAGGATCTATTTGGTGCGGGATTCAAAATTGAAGGAGAAGATATTCTAGGCTTCACATGAAGCTCCTTTAACAAGCCATCAAGGCTACTTTAAGACATATAGACAAGTTAGAGATAAGTTCTCTTAGAAGGGCCTTAAGGAGGATGTTTTGATACATGTCAAGGAGTGTAATACTTTCCAACAGAACAAGACTGAGCATTCACATCCAGCGGGTCTTTTACAGCCATTACCCATTCTAGAGAAAAAGTGGGAGAGCATTTCCATGGATTTCATCACAGGTCTACCCAAGGTTCATGGGAGAGATTGCATCTATGTGGTGGTGGATCAATTGATGAAGTATGCTCACTTCTTTTCGATCCCTACAAAGTACAAGGCACCGTAGGTAGCAGAGTTGTTTTTTAGGGAGATCTTTAGGTTGCATGGGCTATCGAGGTTCATAGTCTGTGATAGGGATAGTAGGTTCCTAAGTGAATTTTGGCAAGAGCTATTCAGATTGGCAAGTATTGAGTTGACCCCAAGTGTGAGCTATCATCCTTAGACAAATATTCAGATAAAGATTGTGAATAAATGGATTGAGGGTTACTTGTGCACTTACATCTTAGGACAATAAAGAGCCTGGATTAAGTAGTTGCACTTGGGGGAGTATTTCTATAACACCACTTATCATATGTCGATTGAGATGTCACCTTTTTTAGCACTATATGGGTATGATGCACCATCATTCATGGACTTGGCTTTTGGGGAGAGTATAGCTCCTAAGGCTAAGGATTGGATTCAGGAGAGCCAAGACATTTTGAGGGTTCTCAAGGATAATCTATAGATGACCCAAAATCAGCAGAAGACATATGTTGATAGGCATAGGGTTGAGCATATATTTGAAGTTGGGGACTTGGTCTACCTTCATTTTCAGCCCTACAAGCAATCTTCTTTGAAGAAGAGTGATGTAGAGAAGCCCAATCCTAGATTTTATGGACCATACAGGATCATTATACATGTTGGGGAGGTAGTCTATGAGTTGGAACTGCTGGAGAACAATAAGATTCATAATGTTTTTCATGTTTCGTGCCTCAAGAAGTCACTTGGTCAACAGGTTACTTCATCATTAGAGTTTCCATCACTAGATGAGGAAGGGCATTTGGTCCTAATTCCTAAGATAATTGATACACTGGAGAAGAGATTGAGGAACAAAGTGGTTAAGGAGTTCTTGGTGAGATAGAGATATTTTCCAACAGAGGATGCCACTTGGGAAGGAGAACATATTCTGCAGCATCCCAGTTTGCAATTGCTTGTGGGCAAGCAATTCTGCTAAGGGAGGACTGTAATGTCCACTTCTCAGTAGCCACTCTAGAGGATCATTTAGCCTTTATTATTCTTGAAGGCTAAAGGAGAAATAAGGGAATAATATTAAATTAATTATTTATAAATTTATCTCAATAAATTAAAATAAAAAAGTTAACTTTATTGTTAATTAATTTAATTAAAGTGACAAAAAAAAAATTATAGTCACTTTTGGAAAATATTAAAATATTCTAGAAGCTTCTTGGATGATCTTTCTATAAGATCAAAAATTTCTTTATAAGGAGTTGTGAGCAAGCCAATGGGCATGTCTTGAGTTATACTTTTCATACAAAAATGGTGAGAGCTTGAATGCTTGCTTATCTAAGGGTTTGAATACTCTAAGATACCAGTTTCAGTTGTGAAAGATCAACCCTAGTTGGAGGTTTGTGGAGGGAGATAATTCAGTCTTCCTACTTGAGTGATCATTGCCAAATTTAGTGGTCTTTGACCAAATTTTGAAGAAGGATAAGAATTCACTTTTGGAATTAGCAGTTTGGAAAATCATTTGCAGTCATTTTGGCAAATCGAATTTATTATTGAAGGATGATTTCATTGCTGGAAAAATTGTGGTCTAGGTGTTGCATTTGCATCAAAGCCAAGTTCAATTTTGAGAGATTGAATATTCTTGTACGTGTTTGATTTGCGCTAGAAAAATTGCAATCCATCAAGCACTCTAGGCGCAACCATTTTTGACACAAGGACAATTTGAGTTTTGATAGATTTCATCTTGTTTGAGGTGAATGAGGAAAGACATCTTCATGTTGGGAAAATCGACTTCAATCAATTAGTCTAGGCATCAATCAGGTTCTTCATATTATTGATAAATTATAATTGGAGTTGCATTTAGAAATCGATGTCATCACAAAAAATATTGAATCGTTGTCCATTTGGATTTATTATAGCTTGGATTACATATGATAAATATCTAGGTCTGCATTTGTATCATTGCCATATAAGTTCAAGTTTGCATTTTCATTCTTGCATTGTAGCTCATCTCCTATTGAGGGTGATCAGTTGTGAATAATATTGGCAAAAGGTTGTAATCAGTTTGAGTATTATAGCTGCAATATAAGGAAGTTTTGGAGTTGCATGACAATTGTTTGTCAAAATTTCTCTTAGTTTTAACTGATCATTTTGAATAATTGCATTTCATTTCAGTCATCTTGAGTCTTGAAAAATCGGTAAAAATATATTGCATTTCATTCTACATTGCATTCTCAATCATTGGCACCTTTTTGATAAAGTCTTGTATGCATACATCATCTTTATTTGAGAAAAAACAAAATGAGAAATCATTTACCAGTAGTAAGAAGTTTATGAGATAATTGTTTGACAAAATTACCAAGCACTCAAACTGAAAGATTAAGGGCAGAATTTGCAAGGTTCTTTACAAATTTCTAGATTTTTTGTAGGTGTATTGCTATTATATGAGATTATTTTTTATTTGTTTCCAAAAATTTATATCAGTAACTTTTTTGTGGTGTTTCACTTTATTGTTTGTGTCAAAATCAAGTAATGTATTGTGAGGATTCATTATAGAAAACTCACCTGATTTGTGCAGAAGAATGATATCAATTTCTAGTTTTTTTTTATTTGTAGTTAAGGTTGTTTGGTGTGTGTTCATGAGTTGGTGAACTAGAGTCCAATAAATCATATTTTTTCTATAGTTGTTGTAAGATAACTTTGGTACATATTGACAGTGTTCGGGAGCAGTAATTACTAGTTGCAGGTGTGTTTGTATTTATATTTGTTCCTTGTTGTTGTAATAAATTTTTGGGCCTATTGAAAATGTTGGATCAAATGTAATATCAATCCAAAATATTCCCACTACTTTAATTTGATGATATATTTTGGGCTGCAAAAGTTTTGGAATAAAAGTATGCAATCTTGGTGAATCCTAGATAACTTGTTTTGATGTTTGGTGTGACTTTGATAAAAAAACATTATAAAATCTATCTCAAATCTGATTTTATTTTTAAAATTTGATGTTTGGTTTATTTTAGTGGTATTAGAGAAAATATTTTTTCTCTAGGTTGTTGTGATGTTTGATGATCTCGAGTGATAGATAACTTAGGTACAAGAGAAGAGAACTGGAGAAATTGCATCAAGAAGGGATCATGGATGATGAAGGGAATAATTTTAAGGAAAAATTGATAGGATGGCCCAATAGAAAATAAGACTGACTAATATGTTTGGCCAAATATTTCATTGGATACAAAATAATGCAAAGAAAGATAATGAAAATAACAATGGAGCTAGAATTTCGAGTGAAGAAAATTATGAGAAAGTAAAGAAAATAAAGTTCTTGTACACAAATTTTTGGAGTTGGAAGTTCAATGGAGTATTGGAATAAGTTGTGGAATGTCAATAGATTGAGTGAATTTCAAGACCGTTCAACTATCAGTGATTTGATAATTGAACCAATTCAACTAGTTTTCTACAATTCTATTTAATGGTCGATTATTTATTGTTTTGGGTTTGAAATTTTGGGAAGAAGAACCATAAGTCTTTTTTTGTTTTGACCAAACCGTGAGAAAGTTGTTGGAAAGGCCTATAATTCCCATGTTTTTTGTGAGGGCATGTGTTGCTAGTATGTTGTGAGGGTTGTAAAGCCATATTGTGAAGATTGTTGTAAGGATTGTAAGGCCATGGAAGTAGGCCTGTGTATAATGTAATGATACCAAATGTAATTTTCTAAAGCATTTATGAATCAATCATTTAATATATATTGTGAATGTGGATTTTTATATGATTTCTATGATTTATTTATGAGTTTTTATTGAGTGGATGCATGGTTGGGTCATATGATAATACCCCCTGTCATGACTACATCAATTGGTATCATAGTAGGTAGTTTTCTTAGATATATGTTGAGGAAATTGATGAGATGATAAAAAAATAGAGTATGAAAGATTTGTTGAAATGTGGGTACATTTATTTTGTGTGTGGGAAAATTTATAAACTAGAATGTTTGAAGAAGTCTGCCTGGAGAAGAGTTTGGAAATCAAAGAATAGAGAGGAAGCATACTAGATGACTATGAAGTTAAAAATAAGAAAAAAATTAGAGGATGATATAGCATTGGAAGCTAGAAAGGTGTCTCAGAGAACCCTAGAGGATTTTTTATAGAAGAGGATTTTGTAACTGTAGAGGGCTTGAGCTCTAGAGAATATTTTTTTTAGGGGAGAAGAGTCGTGTAACTGCAAAGTGATTGAGTTTTAGAATATTTGTTGCAGGTATATGAGTAGACTTGTAACTATAGAGGGTAGAGAAGGAGGCATGTGAATCCAGAGAAGGTACATTTTTTTATTAAGAATTGTGAATTTATTTTATTGTAGTTAGTGTCCTATAACTACAGAGGGTTTATACCCTAGAGAATTAGAAATTTTTGCAAGTGGAATATTGTAACTATAAAGGGATGTGTGAGTCTCTAGAGAATTGAAAGAAGATGTAGATTGTGAGTGTGTGTAAGTATTTTTAGAAATTAAAAAGAATAAGAGTTTGATTTTGGCCTTGGGAAAGGCCTTAAGAATTTTTTTATTGAAAGGAGATACTTTTAGAAGAAGAGAGTTGGGAGAGATTTAAGAAAAAGTGTGCAAAGCTTTCTAGGAGATTAGATGTATTGGAGAACAATAGAAATTAAAAAAAAAAAAGGGAAAATGAAATAAAATGGGTAAGGATGAACCCCATAATTCTTCTCATGAAAATTTGTGTGTGCACGTGATATGGTGCCACAAAAAGGAGTGGATGCTAGAAGCATGAAAAGGGGATAGATTGCTATCATGAAGAAGGAGAAGATTTAAGTATCTCTCATGAATTAGAGAGATTTGAGAAGAGGAAAATCCTCTTGAAAGGGGGTAATGAAATAAGAAGTGAAGAAAAGAAGTGTCGTATCCATTTGATAGAAGGGGTGTGGAAGGAGAAACATGTGGGAGCAGTCCACACAATTATAGATAATAGAAAATAAGGAAAGAAAAGAAAAGAATGGATAAAGAAAGAGAAAAGAGAAGAGAGAATGATCATTGTGGACTATAAAAAAAGTGAAACTGTAATTAATTTATTGCAAATGAAATTGAAAGAAGAGACAAAGAGATCCTTATGTTGAAGGATAATGAAATAGTGGAAGATGTAGCAGTTGAGATAATGAACTTTGAGAGTCTTATGTTTGATAGAGAAAAATATGAAGGTGAGGAGGATATCCTATTGAAAGAGGAGATGATAAGGATAGAAAAAGTTATTTAAGGGAGAAGAGACAAAGGAAATGAAGATGGGAAAAGATGAACCTCATATAATATTTGCTAGCATTGCTTTGGATGTAGGTAGAAAAGAATATATTGTAGAGTGTCATGCAGGTATGATACTGAAGAAGATGAGATCCTCATGCAAGATGGTAAAGCAGAAAATTATGAAAAGGAAGAGGTAGAAGTTGAAATATATCTTTTTGAAGGCATGAAATAGGTAGAAATTTAAATTGCAACAGAGTTTAGTCCTATGGAGGACATAACAATAGTGAAAATTTTGGGACAATAGTGTGAATAAAAGCACATAGAGAGGATAAAAAATCAGAAGAGTGAAGGAGAAGCAAAAAATAACAAAGAAGATATACTTATGGATTGTAGTTGCTGAAAAATTGTGGCTTACATTGATTGTAGATGGAGGAAAAGTTATAGCAAAGAAAGAGGAAAAGTTTGAATTTTCTAAATTATTTGATGGAAAAGATGATGTTAACTCAAATGCATATGATACATTTGGAGTGGAAGGATATGATCAAGTTAAAGAAGATGTTGCAGTAGTAGACAAGGAAAATATTGTTGAGATAATGCTAATTTTTTTATTTTATTAATGATTAACATAATGCTAAGTTGTGTGAAAATTAAGTGATAAAAGTGGAGAAAAAAAAGGATGAGAAGGTGATGTTGTGTGAAGAGAATGTGGAGATGAAATTATTTAATTTTCATGATATTATTAGTGTTGATTTGTATGCAGATATTGAGGATGATGAGATAGTGGAAGAAAATACTTGGTGGAGGAGGACATGTTATGGTGGGATAATTCTCACAAAAGAGGAATACGAGAGTGGAACTTAGTGGAGGTGGTCAGTTTATGGTGGGAAAAATACCACAAGAGAATAAGAGGAAAGAAACATTGGGAGGAGGTGGACAATTTATGGTGGGTTGAAGCCCATAAGAGGAAGGAAAATGTGGAAAGTATTTTGGAGGAGGAGATCAAGATATGGTGGAAAAAGATCCATAATTTGAGAGAAAATAAGATCACAGATTTGGTAGAGGAAGAAAGGGTCTATTCCTACCAAATGTTGGAAGAAAAGAAAGAAGAAATACTAGATTGCAAGATACCTATTTACAACATAGGAGTATGATGCAAGTTATTTACAACTTGAAAGGGCAGTCCTACTACTCAACTCCATTTTCCAGCTATGCTCACAAATTACTTATTCAACATGGTTGATGTAGGAGTATTCGGATCCACAAGCAATCTTACATCAACCAAAAATATTCTAGGTTAGCTTTCAACTTCAATTTAGTTTTGAGTGTGTTCTGATTAGTTTTTGTTAGTCTTATTTTGGGAGATTTTTGAGATAAATTCAGCCAAATGAAGACTTCATTTAGTAGAAGGCCCAAATGGGCATCTCCAATTTCAATTTGGTGGAGAAAGGATGAAAATTAACTAGCTTACAACCATGCAAAGATTTGTGTTCCATCTGGATTCAAAAGAAAGGGCTTCATCTAGATGTGGAGCTTTAATGGACATCCAAATGCATTATTTGGTTCGGGGTCATTTTCCCACAATTGGTTGTTTGCAGAGACTTGGATCTCATCCAAATGTGGGGTTTGACTAGTCATTCAGATGTAGGTTTATTATGGTCATTTGGATGTAGGTTTATCATGCTCATTCAGATCAACAAAGTTTTATTTTCCATTTCACTTAGCTTGTATGAATTCATCTTCTTTGCAGGGATCTGCATTCCATCGAGACATGTAAATCAAACCAAGTGAATTGAACCTTATGATTTAACCATTTGATTTAGATGAGAAGTTTTGATGATGACATTAGAGAATAATGATATCAACATCATGTGGCAATGACATCATAATGGGTAGAAATAAATGATGATGTCAACATGACATCTTAATGACATAATAAATTTTATAAATGTAGGGTTTTGTATCTGAACAGGTAAAGTGCACAAATGGAGTGAAAGCTATATCTTCTTTGAGTGGAAGGCATATTTATGCCAACATTCTAATTTTTAAACTAAACTTTTTAAATACTTTTGAACCAAGAATTTGACCAGTTCTAATGGGATGCAGGTTTCCATGGAGTCTCTTTTTTGATTGAATCCAAATGAAGGTCTATAGGTTTGAAGTAGATTACAAAAGTTTGATCCAGGGTACTCCAAAATAAGTTGTGGAATGTCAATAGACCGAATAAATTTGAAGTTCATTTGACTGCTAATGGTTTTAAAACTAAACCAATTCAGCTGGTTGTCTGCAAGTCTATTTAATGACTAATTATTTATTGTTTTGGCTTTGGAAGTTTGGGAAAAAGGACCATAAGGTTTTTTGGTTTTGACCTAATCATGAGAAATTTGTTGGAAAGGACTATAATGCCCATGTTTGTTGTGAGAGCCTGTAATCCATGCTGGTTGTGAGGGCATGTGTTTTTATTATGTTGTGAGGGTTGTAATGCCATGTTTGAGGACTGTAAGGCCATGGAAGCATGCCTATGTGTAACGTAATGATTCCAAATGTAATTTTTTGAAGCATCTATGGATGAATCATTTAATATATATTGTGAATATGGATATTTGTATGAGTTTTATGATTTTTTTGTGAGTTTTTTATCGAGTGGTTGCATGGTTGGGTTGTATGATAATACCTCCTACCATGACTACACATTAGATTTGAGATTTGATAAAGAAAAAAATATAGGTTAAGAAAATAATCATATTTGAGTTTTGATCATAACAAAAATGACCTTTTATAAAGACAAATTTTACCTTTGATAATATTTAGATTTGAAATTATCCTAAAATTCAATTTAATTTAACCTTGAGGATGACCTACCATATTATTAACCTAAATATGTTTCACTCAAATTCAATTTAATTTAACCTTGAGGATGACCTACCATATTATTAACCTAAATAGATTTCACTCAAATATTTATAATAACTAGGCACAAAAATTTGGATGTAAAATTTGGTTAATGTTTGAGTAAAATAAGAAAATTGTCTAATTAATTAGTTATTCATTAATTAATTAGGTCTCCTTTTTACTTTATTACACTTAAACTAAAATTAGGAAAATGCTTTTCTATTCTCAAGTCATGATATTTTTGTCTCAAAGCATAGGATAAGGATGCTTGACATGTTCTAATTCAATCCTCACCTATGTTTTCATCTAGGGTTGTTTATTGTAATCATGCAATATCCATAATTCAAAATCCTATTCAGATGCTTTTTTGGATCAACACAATTATCAAGGTTTCATAGCAAACCAATTTCTCTCATCTCTCCATGTGATAGGTGTTTTGGTTGTAGGTGATTTCTTGGAGTTGTGGAGTTCAACAATCAACTCTCGAACATAGTATCAGAACATTGAATCAATAACTTCCTATCCTTTTCTTAAGAGATTCAATCTTGAGAAAAAAACAAAGCATCCTAAAGAAAAATGGGCATCACCATTTTACCTATAATTTCCAAAAACCTTAGAAACACTTGTCCAAATGCTCAAATTCAACCAAGGATTTTTTATTTTTTTTTCCAAGGGTTAAGAAATCTATATTAAAAATTTGTATAGTTTACAAATCTATACATCAATACAAAATTTTTAGATCATACAATTGTAAAGAGGATGTATGTATTCACCATCATTGCATTCAATTTTTAGGTATGGGGAAAAAATTGTAGTGTGAAAAAGAAAAATTTAGCGGTGAAATTTAATTTCAATGAGGAATTGTATAAGGTTGCAATAGTAAGTTGACATAATCAAGACATCGACAAGATTTTACAGCCAAAAATGACATACTGGTAGCAATTTTCCTATTGGCCAACAATGCATCTTGGCATCTAATTCAAAAACTACTTATTGGCATGGCCACCATTTTGTGAGCCCTAAAATTGATTTTAAGCAATCTTCCATGATTTTTTATCTAACAGGCAATTTTTTAACCCGCCCATTTTTTTGACATAGAGAGAATATCCTAACAGGTAAGTGTATTCCATTTGTTGACATCAAATATCTACCACTTAACAAGTCCTCCAAAAGCCTAATATTGCCCTAAAGGAGCTATTTTTTCCCTTTTGGAATAACTTAGGCACATGGTGTTAAAAATTGGCAAACAAGATATCATTGGAAAGTTTGTTCCATTTACTTTATAGTAGTGTAGGTCTTATTATTAGATCTTGATACTAGTTTATTTTATCACTTGTCAAAGTTAGATCATCATTTTTGCCTTTTGAGCTCATAATTTTTTACCTTTATCTCTGATTTTTACACTTCTTATGACATCGAAAAGGTATTTTAGAGCTCTTCAAATATATCCATGCACTTTTTCTAGAATTTACCCAAGTATTTTTTATTTATTTTGTTGTTATTTCACACTTCGGTCAATTACATGGACATCTTGGCACCTAAAAATATTCTCTTTACATAAGATGAATTCATTTGATCTGATTTATATGCATTGAGGTTATCGGTCTTTGATTTTATATTTGAGGAGGTATCATAGGTTTTTTTTTCATCCTTCTATGGTAATCTTAGAAAAGGATAATTATGAGTCTTGAAAAATGACATCCTGACACATCTTAGATGGATTAATCTTTTTCCTTATCTTCAAGGAATCATAATTGAATAAAACACACCAAGGAGTAGATCAACATGATGTACTATAATTAATCATGTTGTAGGATTGATTTGTTCTACTGTAGATCATGACACAATGTGTGTTGTATTTGTGAACCCCTAAACCTGCAAATGCACAAGAGCAACAAAACACATTATTTTTTAGATCAAATGCATGCAACAAGTATGAGAGATTCCCCATAAAATCCATCTATTCAAACTAAATTAGGAAAGAAGAACACAATATAAGAAATTGAAATTTAAACTAAATCCTAATTAAGCTAATAGCATGATGATCTTATGGGGGAATTGGTGCCAATGGAGTGTTGCAATTGGCCCTTTCCCAATTCCTAAGTAGCAATGGTGTGTGAATGAGAAATGGTCAAATCTCCAAAGAGATTTGAGCATAACCTTGTTGCAAATCTTGAAAGATGATGAATGGTTGATGGAATTGGGAAAAATTGGCTCTCAAGTTGAAGAGAGTAACTTTGCATATGATTGTGGATAATGATGGATTCGAGTATAGTAAGTTTACTCAAATTGTGGATGTTTGAATGAGAGGAATATTTTCTCATTTATAGATTTCCAAAATGGAAGATTGAAGGAAAATAAGCAATGTGGAATCATTCAACATCCAATGGCCAAGTTCCACTTGTCAAGATGTGAATGGTTGAGGAATGAGCACATTTTGGTCAATGTGCATGATAAATGCCATTGGATTCAAATTTGAATTTTGAATGTGACATGTGAGAGGGAAAGAGAAATGGAGTTAATATCACTTGGCTCAATGCACAAGGACATGTAAGAGTCATTGAATGCCTTGTTGGAAGGACCAAGCCCATTTGAATTTTGAATTCAAATTGAGGGAATATTCCTTTTTGATACCATGTTGAGAGAAAATAGGCAATTAAATAAATCAAAGTAATTGATTTATTGTGCAAGTTGCATTCTCTAGAGGATTTTAGTGATAGGGATTAACTTAATCAAAGATTTGATTAATTTGATAAGGAATTAGGAGATGTGACAATTTAGACTTAAATTTATGAATTGATTTAAATCAAATTGAGAGGAAATATTTAATTAAATAATTTTGATTTATTTAACTAAGGAGGAATATGTTAGATTAAATTAAATTCATTAATTTAATCACCAGAGGAGAAAGACCTAATTAAATAAATAATGATTTATTTAATTAAGGGATGAAAGGTGTTGATAAGTTGAGAGTATGATTCAAGATGAAACGATATTAGTAGGATCAGAATCAAGTGCATGTATATTTTACGTGTCTACATTTTGCCCCTCTTTGAAGCAATGTACTTGTTGCATTGATTCAAAGAATAAAATGTTGTGATCAAAGTTCAAAATTTCTTGATTTTTTCAAATGCCCCACTGTTGCCCCAGCGAGAAGGATTGCACTGTTATATTGCCCCCTCAAGAGATTGAGCGGAAATGTATGATTTTCCGATTGAGATCGCGATAAAATGCGAGAGGAGTGGTTCTATTGATCAGAGGACGAAAGATAATTTTTGATGTAGACAATTCTAATGATGTATGGACAGTCATCGACCATGGGTAGCCTCATGTATATTTTGATACAACACACTGATTTTAGATAGAAATGTTAGTAAAGATAGAAGAATAAGAAGAATAAGATGGATGAAAGGAGGATCCACAAGCCTACACTATGATGATGATGATTTGCATTACTAGGAGTTGGGATTTTCAAAGGGCTAATTGCTTTATGTTTGATAACACACATAGGTACGATGCATCAAGGTATAAAGGACCGGGATGATGTTGTACCTAGTGTGATGGACTTTGACTCATCAATCAGATAGGAGTATTTTTTTTCACAATTAGCATGCATACTTCATTCAGAATGTAGTTTAGACATTCTAAACATCTCGGGCCAAAACACAGGAAAGCAAGCTTTCCTATGTGGTCAACAAGATATCTAAAACATCCTCTCCACAAACCAAACAAAGCATATATGACTAAGTTATTTTACAAGTGTATCCCACAAGCCCAGCAGATAAAAAAGATAATGATCAACCCCATTCCTTTCTCTCTAAACCTATTTTTTTTAGGCATCATCAAGATGTCCTTGGAATGGGCGCAAAATAAGATAAGCCAATAAAAGACCAAATAAAGCAAATAAACAAGCTGATGTTCTTCATACCGCTAGCCAAGGCTAAACTATTGTGGGGTACCTGATGCTTATGTCCATCGTAGGAAAGCTTCATCCTAGGACATGTAGTGGTCAGGGTTTTGGTGGGACTATTTGGATGATAAGCTATTGATATTCCAAGTTGACCAACTTGCTTGCTTACTGACTTAGACCTTCAAGACTCTGACGATTAGAGCGTTCACTTTTAAACCTGCTAGACTTGCTTCTGACTGACTCACCAAAGGCTGAAAATGATGATTGATTTTATTATGAGTGATGACAATCATGGGTGAAAGCGAGATGAAACGGATGCACCATTTTGGATTTTTTAGATATTTTAAGGCTGTTTTTGGTATTTTCACATTTTTCAATGTTTTTGGTATTTTGTGTCTCGGGGGTCGATCAAGGATGGCCTTTCCTATGTTTAAGCTCAGAGACAACGTAGTTCGGATGACAATTGACTTGACTGCTGATGAGAAATTTGGGCAAATGGATTGCCATATTGCGACAGATGCCTAAGGACTGACCTAAATGTAAAATAGATGGGCAAACGGATTGCCAATGCGATGGACGCCTAAAGGACTGACCCTACTGTCTCGGGGGATGATCAAAGAACCTTGCCGATGTTCAAGCTCAGAGATGACATAGTTCGGCAAGGTGAAAGATTGACAAGACTCAATGATGAACTTTATGAAAAAAAATTGATATTTCGACATGTTTTTTGGATTTTTGATGATTTGGATGTTTTTGAATTTTGATATGTTTTGGATGTTTTTGGTTTTTTCGCATGATTTTGACAATTTGGATTTGGATACGTGATAATATCAGTGCTCTATTTTGAGATTTTGTTGAAAACCAAGCTTAATGTTGATCAATCAGATTGATGGATTGATAGTTTGACTAAGTGTGTTAAGTCAAAAAAAATGATAATGCACTTGTAAACTCTAGGAAGTTGTGTTATCCCAGAGTAAACTCATACAAGAGGGTAGTTTGACTAAGTGTGTTAAGTTAAATGAGGTGATTATGGATTTGATAATTTGGCTAAGTGTGTTAAGCCAAACAAGATGATTGTGAACTTGTAAACCCAAGGAAGTTGTGTTATCCTAGAGTAAACTTGTGCACAAGATGATAGTTTGACTAAGTGTGTTAAGTCAAACAAGGTGATAATTGATTGGATCTGATTGATCAAGATTGATGAAGCTTGATTTGGAACAAAATAGCTTTGATGATTTTGATGTGACACTGGAGTACACATTAGATGCAACTAATATTGATTGTTTGGATTAATGTTTGACGAAAGATAAAGCATGATAAGGAATGTCGTTTTGTAAAAATATGCCATGGGAGTGATTTGGAATTTGGTTCACAAATGCCTCGACCAATTTTATTTCATGTTCACCAATGTTCGGATCACCACATAAGCTGGAGGATATATACCAAGATTTATTCCCAAATCAAGATGTAAATATATGCCCCCGGTGTCTAGCAATGTATGGAATGTCATAGGTAGATGCTTGGATAGGTGTGTGAATGGATGGATATGGTAAGCATGCAAAGGATTCCAAGGATTATCTTTCGATAAGATAAGGTGTTCGAATAGAGGAATGCTCACTCAGATAATGCTTCAAGGCTCAGCTAATGTTGGGTAGGATGGGATCAATGAAAATGACCCATGTCAAGATGACTACCATAGGCAAGTGTAAAGTGTGCACCAAAATTTCATCAAGATTAAGATACCTTGGAGTATGGATGCATATGGATTGGATAAATAGTTCATGGATGAACAAATGATATTATGGATAAGATGGAGGGAATGTTGGCTTTATTATGGAGGGGATGAGATGCTTTCAACTAAATTGGCATACGTAGATGCTCGATTCTACACATGATGCCTATTTTCTAGGTTTTCATCATGGTACCTATCCAAAGCACCACCGAAGTGGTTTTCACCAAGGGACGATTTTTTTCTTTACTGTTTGCAATCCTTTTTCTGATTATTTTTTTTGGATTTTTTTATTTTTTTATTTTTTTGTATTTTCGAGAGATTTTAAGCTGATGTTGAACCACCTGGTGGTCCTGATGTAGATGCTTATGTCATGATGTTCCATTGGTATCCTGCTTGAAGAAGTTGCTTTGCCAAGATACGTGCACTTGCATGCAACTTTAGAGATCCCTGATCTGCTTTGCCGATACCAGAGTTAACTCTGTCTTTATGTGCACATCGCAATAGAGTGCCTTTTGAATCCTTATGATGAAGGGTCACTGCCAATACATGGTCAATGTGAGAATTGGATATCATGCGTGGAGGCGTGGATGGTGGAGTGTGTTTAGGAATAAGATATGGATGGGTTGATAGTTTGGAACCTTTGACTCTCCAAACTTTGGAAGATGAGCAATGATGGGTGGATATGGAAGTGTGCATGGAATTAGTACTAACCGCTTGATACACTTTGTATGTCGCTTGAGAAGCTTTCTTTTTCCTTTGTGGACATCTTTGATGGATACTTGCCCCTTTCTTATTTTGTCCCATAGTTTCTTTGACTAATGGAGTTTGATAGGGATAATCTTTCTTTGTATTCTTTGGTATCCATATGTATTTGATTTGTCCTTCGTGCTTCACTACTTTTTTTCCTTTGATGACGTTCTTCATGCTTTGATTCAAATATTTAGTTTGTTGTTGTCCCAATTCATGGATGGGGTGATGGGTGGATGAAGATTCATGACATGGTGGGTTGTATTATTGGCATCAGTTTCATCATAAGGATCCTTTATGCTCCCTATGTTGATGTTTGCTTGAGAGGAAGTTGCCCCCAGTTTTGTGGAAGTATTACTGATATGTTGAGATCCCTTGATTGTCGAATAACTAAGGCCTTAACGCTTAGGATTGCCAACAATCTGCACTAGTTCAAGGATACCCTGTTCATGTAGGCCTAATCCTGTGCCTTGATAATTCATTTGTTGAAACATTTTATTTGCAACAGGAAATGATTTATCTTGGAAGCAGGGTGCTAATCCTTCTGTGCTTTGTCGTGGATCTTCAAAAGTGCCAGCTGCTTTATTGATAAGATAATTTTCCCTTACAAAGGTGAGAGATCCGAGTTTATAAGTGATAGGATCCTCCACATGTGGGATGAATGCTTGATTGATATCTTTGGTTTGATCTTGTGAGATATCAGATTGTAATGCTCCTTCAAGAAGTGTTGATGCTTCACTGTCCACACAAAAGTCTTCCTCATGACTCACTTCATAGGATGTTTCTGATTCATGACTTATGTAGAAGCCTTCTTCATGATTTGTTTTTGCTATTGCTCTGGAATTCTCTATATTTTGATCACGTGTACAAATGTTAAGATTAGGAGACTCTTGCTCCTCAATAAGAGTATGCGACTCTTGTTTTGAATGATGATCATCTGTGTGTCCATCCAAAGAAAGCATCTTATGGGTAGATGGAGGGGTATGTTATATGGATATGATCATTATTTGTGACATCTTGTAGGAGAGTGGCCATCACCTCATTGTAGTATCTTGCTTATAAAAATTCTTGATCTTGATTAATGTCAAAATTTCTTTCAACGTGCTTTGGATCAAGTTCTTGACATGGGTCAATTTCAAAGGATGGATTTATTTTAAAGGGTTCTTGGACATCGTCATAAGGCATTGGAAGTGGCTCAATATCCTCTTGATCTTTGAGTGGACTTGGATCAAATGGTGAGTTGAGAATTTCCTCAATATCTGTAACCATGAGGTCAAAGGATGTCAATATGTCTTGGAAAGGTCCATTGCTAGACTTTGGTGAAAGATGTCGATCATGCTTTGGAATAAATTCTTGAGATATGTCCTCTAACTCATTAGATGATGTAGAGACATTTTCAACATGATCATTGGTCGAAGGATCTTGATCATCATTTTTAACGATTGTGATGGGAATTTGTTGCAAGCTCTATTGAGCCAACAACGCTTGTTGTTGGTCGTGTTGTTGTTGTGCCAACAAAGCTTGTTGTTGGTCTTGTTGCTGCTGTGCCAACAAAGCTTGTTGTTGGTCTAGTTGTTTTTGTGTCAACAAAGCTTTGTGTTGGGCCCCTTGTTGTGCTACTTGTTCATGGATTGCTTGCAATAGTGCCTGGAATTGTTCTTGCATCTTCCGACCTTGGTGTTGGGCTTGAGCTTGAGCCTGTGCTTGTCGGGCTGCTTGTGTCACTTGCGCAACTTGTGCGGCTTGTTGGGCTTGGAGTGCCTTTTGGCGGGAAAATTTTTGTGTGGCTTGCAACATGATGGAGAATGAATTTGTCATGTTGTATTTTGGCTATGGTGGTGGTGGTGGATGGGGAATGGTGTTGATTGTTGGGGTTGCTTGGATGGTTGCCACCTGCTATTGCGATATCAATGGAAAAAAGGGGGGATTTGGTATGATGTTTTGATTTGGCATTATAGGTTGATTTAGGTAACTTTGATTTTGCATGGTCTTACCTTCACTTGGATCAATACCTAGAGTCTTCAACATATTGCTTGGATTTTGAACAACATTGATGGGATTTGCAAACATGTTGACCCCAAAGTTTACCAAGTGTGGATTTTAAATGGTCATGTTTGGTAAAGTTGCACTTGGCATGTATGGATTTGGTGGGATAATGTTGTTTGGAAAACTCATGCATTGAGTGTTTGGTTGATAGATTTGTAGATTTGGACTTGGATTTAAATCTACCATTGGGAAAGGTGTTTCGAGTGTTGCATTGGGCATACTCACATTCGTTATACTTTTTAGGTTTGGAAAAGATGATGATGCCATGTATAAATGTGAGTTTCGATAATCAATTGGAATTGTGAGACTTGGATAGTTTGGATGATTTGGATTACTCATGATGTATGAGTCAAGTTTAAATTCCATGTTTTTCTTGTGTTTTGAACTTGTTGACCTTCAAGGGGTTTAGCACCAATGATGAGATGGAGGATGAAAGTGGTGAATGATATGGGTGTTTTGAACTTTTAGGAGCTTTGGATCAATGCTAGACTTTAGGAGTTGGTTTGATTCGATAGTTTGGCTAGGTGTGTTAAGTCAAACAAGATGATGGTGAACTTGTAAACCCTAGGAAGTTGTGTTATCCTAGGGAAAACTTGCATAAGAGAAAGAATTGGCTAAGTGTGTTAAGCCAATAAAAGTGATCATGAACTAGTAGACCTCAGGAAGTTGTGTTATCCTAAAGGTAAATTTGTTTAAGAGGATTGATAACTTGACTAGGTGCGTTAAGTCAAGCAAGATGATGGTGAATTTGTAAAATTCTAGCATAAATGATATTTCCAAGGTTCCAAAAGTTGTCGATGAGATGGAAATTGATTGATGTTTGAGAGATGGGTGAAGTGATGACTTTGATCCTAAATGACCCTATGAGGACTTACTTACAAGACCAAGGTAATGAACATGCTTTTCCCTAAACGTAGTTCAAACCAAAAGATCAAAGTTCGCATGGAAAGCAAATGACTCAAAAGGGACCAAGCACATGTGTGGTTCAGTTGTTTGTTTATCTTGCTTAGGTTCGATTCTTTTTACCACAAAAAATTTCTTGATTATGCTTTTCAAACTGAATGTCCGATACCCTAATTTTCTTTCATCCCACAAAGTGCATTATGTGGAAATCAAAGAAATCAAGGCAAAGGTTTCCTAATGTTTAACCTTATCGAAAATGAATGATGATAGAATCCAAGCACTTAGAAACCTCTAGGGATAGAATCCCTAGGGAAAGCAAGAGTGCTTTAAATTCGTCAAAGGTATTTGTCTCCTCAAAGGGGTTTAAAATTTGAAGGTCTTGTGAATGTTTGTTTTGCAAAAATTTTGAGGACCAAGCAATGTGTTCTTTTCTTTCAAGCACTTTTACAATCCTAGGATGATGAGGCAATATCTTGTTGGGTTCCCACTTGGATAAATCCAGTTGCGCATATCTTGTGCGAATGGCTAAATGTTTTACCACACTGGCTCCCCTCCATGGCACACACTTCTCGGGTCAGCCAAGCATTAGTACCCATGAATCTCCCATGGCATACTTTTCATTTCTACAACAACACCACATGTATAACGTGGGGCGGCTTCAAAGGACATGACCTTTTGCACCAACAAGATAAGCAAGGTTTTGGCCTTTTTCTAAACAAAGGGTTCTAATGCGGCCATTCCGTTCATGGGTGATTATCCAACATCGACGAGAGTCCATTTTTTCCCATCTCGTCAAAATAATCCTCATGATTCTTGAACTTTCCTCAAGAATCCAAATTTATATACCGATTGGAAGTCGCTTGGCTTTAGCGTGTTCCCGGTTGGATCGTTCCCTTGGGTGATTACTTTTTCCCACAAGGCAGGCCCTCTAAGATAAAGAAAAGTGAGCTAACATATCCCTTCGTTTACACAACCTTTGTTGAAAAACAAAAGGGAAAACCTCCGCAATATGTCATGCTCACACTCGCATGTTTTGTTCAATTATTAGGTACCCAAATTAAAATGTGGAGAAAATATTTTATGCAACTTAGTGTCACCAAAAAGACTTTTGATTCTCAAGATTGCCGTGAGATGCGAGAGAAGCGCATACGCCTTTTCAAATGATACTACTTTGCAAAAAAGATTACAAGACACCAAGAACACATGTTCATTTTAAATTTCTCAAAGCAATAATGAATTCTTTTTAAGCACCAAAAGGAAATGTGAGATTTCCTTGTTCAATTGTTATCCTTCAAACAAAATTTAGTATGTTTGTCTAAGGTTCTTTTTAGCCCCTTGGCAACTTTTGAAAGGAAATTTGAATATTAATTTTAGAACCCAAAAGAAATTTAGTGTCCTAAGATCGATGAACTTACCAAATCCTTTAAAGAGTGTTGAAAAACACTTTAGTGCTTAAAAACACTTTAGTGTCTAAAAACACTTTGTACAACATAAAAAGCATGGTGTCATAAAAAAGAAAAAGAAAATTGCTTGTTCTTTTTAATCCAAACTGAATTTAGTATTCCTAAGGTCAAAGATGTTTAACAATTTTTTTAAGGAGTGTTAAAGAACACTTTAGTGTTTAAAAACACTTTGGGTTGGTGAACATGATATCATGATAAACTTCTTCCTTGGCTCCAACCTGCAAAATGACAGAAAACTAGAGAGCAATAAAGACAGAAAACCAGATTAGAGATTAAAAAATCCTAAATTAAAAAAGCACATGTCAATTTAAAACTTCATTGTTTTCCCACGGCGGAGTTTGGCCAAAAGCGGCGCTATATAGCACCACGCGATTGACTTTGGGTGGCGCTCTGCAAAGACAGAGAGCGCAAAAGCGGCGCAACAGAGGTAAGCGACGCAGTTTGGAAGTGGCCTAGTTTGAAAATTTAAAATTTTTTAGGCGAGAGGGATAGAGCGGCGGAGTTTGGAGAAAGCGCGGTGTGATACTACGCCGCAGTGATGAAAGCGGTGGAGTATTGTGCCGCGGGGGTGGGCATGGCAAAGTTAGAAATTTTTTAAAAAAAAGACAGGCAAATGGGATATGCTGTGAAGTTAGGGAACTAAGCGTGGGTCAATATGGCATCGCATCTCTGAAATCGGTGAAGTATTGCGCCATGGTGCTGAAAGCGGCTCGATATAGCACCGTATAGTTGAGTTTGTTGTGTCTGCACAAAAAATGTTAGAAACCACATAATTTTTTGAAAAAACATGATTTAACAGTTTCAACTGCCCTCCTTCTAGCGCCAAAATATGAACCCCTAAACCTGCAAATGCACAAGAGTAACAAACATGGTTAGATGTTAGATCAAATGCATGTACACAAGAGTGAGATATTCCCCATAAAATCCATCTATTCAAACTAAATTAGGAAAGAAGAACACAATATAAGAAACCGAAATTTAAACTAAATCCTAATTAAGCTAATAGCATGATGATCTTATGGGGGAATTGGTGCCAATGGAATGTTGAAATTGGCCGTTTCCCAATTCCTAAGTAGCAATGGTGTGTGAATGAGAAATGGTCAAATCTCCAAAGAGATTTGAGCATAACCTTGTTGCAAATCTTGAAAGATGATGAATGGTTGATGGAATTGGGCAAAATTGGCTCCAAAGTTGAAGAGAGTAACTTTGCATATGATTGTGGATAATGATGGATTTGAGTATAGTAAGTTTACTCAAATTGTGGATGTTTGAATGAGAGGAAGAGTTTCTCATTTATAGATTTCCAAAATGGAAGATTGAAGGAAAATAAGCAATGTGGGATCATTCAACATCCAATGGCCAAGTTCCACTTGTCAAGATGTGAATGGTTGAGGAATGAGCACATTTTGGTCAATGTGCATGATAAATGCCATTGGATTCAAATTTGAATTTTGAATGTGACATGTGAGAGGGAAAGAGAAATGGAATTAATGTCACTTGGCTCAATGCACAAGGACATGTAAGAGTCATTGAATGCCTTGTTGGAAGGACCAAGCCCATTTGAATTTTGAATTCAAATTGAGGGAATATTCCCTTTTGATGCCATGTTGAGAGAAAATAGGCAATTAAATAAATCAAAGTAATTGATTTATTGTGCAAGTTGCATTCTCTAGAGGATTTTAGTGATAGGGATTAACTTAATCAAAGATTTGATTAATTTAATGAGGAATTAGGAGATGTGACAATTTAGACTTAAATTTATGAATTGATTTAAATCAAATTGAGAGGAAAGATTTAATTAAATAATTTTGATTTATTTAACTAAGGAGGAATATGTTAGATTAAATTAAATAATGTTTTAATTTATTCAATTTAATAAGAGGACTTTAGAGATTTAATTTAAATAAAATGAATTATTTAAATGAACAGAGAAAGATGATTAATTAAATTAAATTCATTAATTTAATCACCAGAGGAGAAAGACCTAATTAAATAAATAATGATTTATTTAATTAAGGGATGAAATGTGTTGATAAGCTGAGAGTATGATTCAAGACGAAATGATATTAGTAGGATCAGAATCAGGTGCATGTATATTTTATGTGTCTACAGTATCAAACATTGATTTTCCCTATGCACTTTGGACTAGACTTTGGGAGATCCATGGGGATCCTTGTATCTCTCCATTCCTAGAGGATCCTATTGTAGATTACCTCATTCCACTTGATGATGTAGATTGCATAATCTTTGATAATGATACTTTAGAGGACCTTGAGTATATGACCATTTCTTATATGTTCTGATGGTTTAGAAACTTGTATCCTAGTTCTCACTCTTCATATATAGATCATAGCTACATATTTTTTTGTTTCTAATGATATTAGTATCGCTATATTTATAGCCCTTATTGATTTAGAGTAATAGGTTGTTTATCCTCTTCCAAACACAACTACTTGGGATTCATATTTATCAGACATATCATCCTTGTTTGTGGAGTCTCATATTACATATTTAGAGGATTATTTTGAGGGTATTCATCTCCTCTTTCATGACAACCACATCATCACTGCTAGCCCATCATCATTATCTTTAGAGCTTGTTCTACATCATTTTTCACACTATTCTAGATTGGCATCACTCAATTTTGACATATGGACATTTGTGTAGTTTTCATGGACACATTTGGATTTGGATTCCCTATTCATATATCTTATGAGAATAACTTCTCCAATAATTACCATATCTATTTATTCCTAAGGGTGACACCTTTTTAGTCATTGGATCATGTTCTATCTTCAAGATTTCATCATTGACACAAAAGATACTTCTTTATGGATATTTATCGAACTTGCATGACAAAAGAAGTTCTTGGGGGTCATATCGAGTCCTCCTTATATCCTTCTTTCACCAGTAAACATTTATTTCATTTTCTCTCTTTTCGATAAAAAATTTCTCATGTGGTTTTCTCTTTTCTCCAATTATGAGAGATTTATTTGTTTGTACATGGGTACCTCATTAGGCCTTGTAGCCAAGACCCATCCATGCATTCATCATTATATTTTTAGCTTTTACTTAAATTTTACTTAAGGGGGTGTTAAAATAAAATAATAAAAATTCCTAATAAATTACTTAATTAACTCGATCCCCTTTTTACTATATTACATTTAAGATAAACTTAGGCAAGTGTTTTTCTATTCTTAGGTGATGAGTACAACTTGTCATGATCTAATTTAATATTCAACTAGGATTTCATCTAGGGTTTCATTTTTCTTTTTCCTTATTATAAGGATTAATTATTGTACATTGTAATAATCTAATATCCATAATCCAAAAGCTTATTGAGTTGCTTATTTGGATCAATACAATTCACAAGGTTGTATAGAAAAAATGTTGCTTTTATCTTGCCATGTGATAGGTGTTTTGGTTGTAGGTGGTTTCTGGGAGTTGTGGGGTTCACAATAACTCCACGAATTAAATCCAAATTAATAATATATTAGATCTAAAATGATTTCATAGTAGAAACCATCCAAATATCTATAAATTTTCCTTGAAATGAAGCCATATGTGAAGTATTATAAAATCGGCTTCATTATGCTTTGATTCTTCATGGATCAAGCATAATCGATCCATACTAATCCATCCAATCACATTTTGACACTAGAAGGAGGGAAAAATCGATCAAATTTAATCAATTTCTATCTCGAATCCCAATTTTTCTAACTTTTGCAAGATACAACAATGCCCAAAACAATTTCAATGATGCCTTTGTTGGGCGTCACCATACAACGACGCTATTGTCGTCTAAAATAGTGATGCCTATTTTATATCTTGATGTTGATTAAACCAAACAATGATGCTAATACTTTTTAGAGGTATCGAAATTTGTAAACGGTGAGGCACCTCAAACAGCGATGCTATCATCGTCATTGGTTTCTCTGCAGAGCGATGCCCAAGTCACCAAAGTGACACCCAAGTTCACCAGAGTGATGCTATCGTGAATAGCAACGCCCAACTCTAGTAAGAAATTTGACGATTGTTTTTCAGCACGTGTTTTAATTTTTTCACTTTATTAGATTACTAACATGCCTCTAACATTGTTCTAGTTTTTAGACTAACAGGGTTTTGCAAGTTGGACGATACAAGGAAAAGTGAAGAAGCATTCTCATCTTAAAATCTTATGATTATAACAAGAGTTTGATGCTTTGGGATAATTATAACCCAATTTCTCATGCTTTTCATTTCATGTCTTAGGACCTCACTAATTTTCATTTGGGTTTAAAAAGAATGCTCAAACGGGACTAAAATTGAACCCTCATTTCATCATTGTATTTTGGGTTTAAAATTGAACAAGGCAACTTAACATTTCATTTGGTGCATAAAATGAATTAATCTTAGCTTTAGAGGTTAAAATGAATGAGTGTTTTCTTTGTTGTGACATGCTTGTAGTGCGTATCCAATCCCCTTGCGCTTTGTGCGATCTTGGGTGAAGAGAAACACTCCATGTGTAATTCGTTGTTTGTGTGCACTTATAGTATGTATCCAATCGCCTTGCACTTTTTATGATCTTGGGTGAAGAGAAATACTTAAGTACACCTTTATGCTTTGTGTCACCCTTAAGAGAGGACTTACTATGAGATACACTCCACAATGGGAAACTCATAAGCAAGTTCTTGCAAGCATGTTTACTGGTGGGCTATATTAAAGGTTAGGAAATCATGAGAAAGTACCTTCTATCTTGGACTGTATAACATACTACACCTAGTACCATGCCTTAAGTGGAACAAGAAAGGTAGTAAGATCCTTAAGTGGCAAAGTGGGTGTGTATACGGCTAGGTGTTCTCATTTTGTTACTAAGAACCAAATTGTTTAGTTATCAAAAATCCTTAATGCTTGTTGGTGCAAGAACGGTCATTCCAAATCCGCCCCACATTTTTAGTATTCATTTTTGAAATAGAAAAATCCTTAGGATCTTCAGGATTTTGAGATTTCGTGGTCTCGAGAAGTGTGTGTCGTGGAGGGAGCTAGTGTCACTGAATCTCTAATTGTTCACATTATCTTAGTGTTTGGATAAATCCAAGTGGGGACTCGACAAGTATGGCCATTTCAACCTAAGCGATAAATGATTGTGAGTCAGTTTAATACTTTGCTTGGTTCTAAAATATTACAAACAAACATTCTCAATTTTTCTCCAAATTTCAAACCCTTTGGTCTAAGTATGGATACTTTTTGAAAAATCCTTGATATTAATGCTTGTCCTAAGGATTTCTATCCTTAGAGATTTCTAAATACCTTGACTTATATCTCAATCCATACTTTCCAAAGTGAACATAAGCAACTATGGCTTGAATTTCATCCTTTTCACAAAATGGGCATTGTGAAATTTATGATGTTTTTGACATAGACATTTAGTTTGAAAAAATAATCAAACAAGAGTTTGTGGTAAAATAAATTCACTTAAGCAAGATAAATTGGAAAAATTGAACCCTAAATGACCATTTGGAGACCGATTGCTCCTATTGAACAACCCAATCTTACACCTACTATTATTTAACCAAACCTTTAACTCATTGAAGGAGAACAATCTAATATCATCAATAGTTTGAGAAGATTCACTTTTGAAACAAAGGAAGCACCCATTCAGTGGAGAAACACAACAAATATCTTAGACAAAGAAGAGGAACAGACTGATATTGAGGCTGGAAGACCCATATTACCACCACCCGCATGGTAATAAATATCCTCCTTTCTTCTATGAACTTGAAACTTTTCTAAATAATCTCACGCAAAGTTATAATCCCCAAGAGAAGGTCTACAAGTCATCATTTCAAACTTAGGCATCTCACTCCAAAATCTCTCAAAAACACCTTGCAACACTTCACTAAAATAGAACCAAGTTTTTATACTAATTATATAAACATGTTTCAAGGAACAATACAGAATTGTATATGTTCTTTTTTGGTAAAAATCCTAGTCTTTTTCATGATAACGAACCTATCTAAAACATTGAGTCTATAGGATTTGAAAAATTTAGAGGTCTATCATGTTTCTCACTACCTTGGTCTTATCAAACAAAGGTTCACTTTAGGTCAACATTGGGTTAAACACTTCACTCATCCCTTTATCAAAAATCACCCTTCACTTCACCAAATTTTACAAAAAATTTGAATACACCAACACTTTTTGACTTAAACTTTTATCAAACCAATCCCTAACTTAACTACTTTGTATGTGACATATATCCTTTTCCATGCACTTAGTTGAGTTAGTTATCATCTTTGAACTATTTTATCTTGAAGGTCACGAGTCTACCCTAAATATTTCCAAGTTCATAAACATCCTTTATCCTAACATCAAAACATCAAACTCAAGTCAAAAGTGTTATCCTAAAATGTTTGCAAAAATCACTCCACACATAATCCACCTTTTCATCCCCCATTATCATCATTGCTCCAAAAATACTTAGGTCATCCCTTTTACCTATATTTGAGTCAACTAGAGAGTTTAAACATTACAAATCTCAACACAACTCTCCCATAGGTGACCCAAAATTTATGGTAAAGATAAGATCACAACACAAGAGAATCATGGAGAAAACCAAAGTCACATTCACCTCAAGTGATCCAAATCCTCTAGAATTTTATCCAAGAAGTCAAGTTACCCCATCTCAACAACCATCATCTCCATATCAGGACCATATGAGATAGAAGACATCATGAACAATCCATTTGGAGTTAAGAGGGAGAAAATCATGGAACATCAAGCCTTGGAAAACATAATTCCTAATTCTCCATCTTTTGTTGCACAATTATTAACACAAGGCTTGACATCATCTATTATTCCTACAACTCCATCCCTAGGGCTGAATCAAACATCCACTCCTAGTCTTGCAACTAGTCTTGCCAAGGACTTTGGTCTAACTCTTCCATTCAAAATCAATACACTTGTGGGTACCCTCAACACCAATCCATCCACTATTTGGACACCAACATTTGGCACCTCTATCATTCTCAAACACTCCCAACATCAACATTGACCACTTACACTTCATGAATCCATGACAACATCAACATATCAAGGGTACCCATATTGATCCATTCCCACAAATACCACAAGTGTGCCCAATATCTCACAAGGAAGTGTGGACCAAGTGTCTCAAATTGACCCACAAGCACATGCCAACACCATAATGCAAAATCAAGCCTTAACAAAAATAGGGACATCTTTATCCAATCCCCCAACTGGTTCATCTGCACCATTGGTTTCACAAAACATGTCCATTTCATCCATCATCAACCCAAATCAAAACAATCCCTTAGTGATGAATCCCATCAACCCAGGTAATAATTTGTCCACATCTCTAATGCAAGGAAATCATCAAATCCTAGGACAAGGGAATCTTTTTAATCAATGGACTCAAGGTCCTAACATGTCATTACCATCACAAAATCTAATGGCACCATCCTCATCTTTTCCCACAGTCCCCTTCACCATGAAAAATCAAATGGGACCTCAATCAACCATCTTACAAGGAATGTTAAACCATTGGAACCCCCAACCTCTCATCACCAACTCACAACCCATCCAAAACATCAACACCCATAATCCATCACAAGTGTCCCAACAAATAACTAATCCTACACTACAAGCACATGTCTTAGCCTTACAACAAGCACAACAGGCTTATCAGTAAGTCGTCCAATAACAGAAAGTAGCCTTAGCCCAGCAACAACAACAACAACAACCAGGCTTAGCGACACAACAAGCAGCACAACAACAATAACAACAACAAGAAGTAGCCTTAGCGACACATCAAGCATCCTCAGTAGCACAACAACAATAGCAAGCCCTGGCGATGCAACAACGATAGCAAGCCCTGGCGACGCAACAACAATAGCAAGCCTAACAAGCAACCCTTGTGGCTCAACAATGACAACAAGCCTTACTAGCTCAACAATATGCCCAACAACAAAAACAACAAAGTTCCTACTATAATCCTCAACAAAACATCGTCAATAAAAATGCATTCGGAACATATACGTCAATACCTCAATCACCTTCACATAACCCCACACCGCCATGTACACCATATAACACTATCATATCAGAATCCCACATATAATCCATCTTCCATCCCACAATACACAACATATGTTCCTCCACCAAATTCGCAAGATGATCTAGCATCACAACTCAAGGTGCTATCACAAGAAATGTAGGATCCTCGAATGGGCAGAACAAAAGAGCCCCATGCACTGAATCTATGTCTATATCTATTCGATTGAAACATTGCAATGGTGTCATTTCCTCCCAACTTTAAAATCCCAAAATTTGATAAATACAAAGGGAGAGGAAGTCCTGTGAACCATGTTAAAGAGTTTAACATCATGCGTATGGAGGTGGCCTATAATGATTCCTATTTAATGTGTTTCTTCCCTCAAAATTTAATAGGTCCTACCATGGATTTGTTTTCTCAATTGCCTCCCGATATCAAAACTTTCCAAGAAATTACTGATATATTCATCGATCACTTCTCCTTCAATCTTGACATGGACATAAGTCTAGGAGAAATGTACTCTCTTAGATAAAACAAAGGAGAATATTTCACTAATTTCTTATAATGATGGAGACAAAGAGCTAGTAAAAGCAAGTGGCCTCTTCCCAACGAACAACAAGTGGGGATCATCATCACAAATCTAGATCCAAATCTATCCTTCCACTTGAAAATGCAGTGCATCACATCTTATGATGAGATTGTCCCTAGATCCCTTAACATCAAGAGAGCTCTAATCTCACAGGGAAATACTCAAGCTTATAAAGACAACCACTCATGAAATAGTTCTAATGACAATCCTTGTGTCTAGACTAAAAACAAGAATGTAACAAATGATTGTGTGGTAGATGCTAAGGTGGTCCTAAGTGCTCATAGACCAAACAATAATCACGTTGCTAACATTCAACCAAATGTGTAGCAAACAACACCTCCTCGGAACAATCACATCAACAACACCAAGATGCAACAAAGGCGAACCCCTAACAAGAACAACTATCCTAAATGAGAGTACCCATACTTGTCAGAACCCATCGAAACCATCATGAAGAAATTGGTAGAGTCAAACCTGATTACACTTCCCAAATTTGAAAACTACCAAGAACCACAAGAGAAACCATCCTGGTACAATGAGAACAATCTTTGTGACTTTCACAAAATCAAAGGACACAAAATGACAAACTATATGAGGCTCAAAAATATTATCCAAAACCTCATAGAAAATGACACCATACCTATTGAAGTACGAATTGGTAACAAGGATCTTAATATATACAAGAATCCCATGCCAGATCATAACAAAGGGAACAACAATGGGAAAGCTAAGGATTACACAAATGTGTAGCACACCTATTCCAATGTGGTTACTTCCTATGATAGCATCATTATTGTCATCACCATCAAAGGACCTAGTGCGGAGTGTGGAGTCACCACATGATGTGGCAAAGTCACCATCCAAGGAGTCTCGTCTCAATCTAGGACACAACCTACTTTGCAAATGTTAAATCCCAACAAGTGCAATCTCCTAGATCAGCTTAAGAAGACCCCTGCAAAGATATCCATCTTAGAACTATTAAGTCTATCCCCACACACAGGGAAATCTTAGAGAAAGCTTTGTCAAAGTCATCTCTCCTCGAGGATATTGATACAGATCAGTTTCAAGCTATGGTAGGGCATATCACCAATCATCTTCTCACCTTCTCAGAACAAGACCTACCTGTAACTATGCATTTTTCCTGCAAGATTAAATGTTATCAAATCACATGCAAATACATAAACCCACAATAAACAATGAAATAAAAATGAATAAGCAAAGAAGTGAATGAAACAATCTCACCCAAGTCCTTCATCCTCCATGGCTAACTTCCATTGCACCTTCTAGTTTGCTGAAATATGAAATGTTTCCCTCAAATTTGATGAGTAATCTACTATTGACTAGTCCTAAGCAAGTTTTGAAGGATTTAAGAATCTAAATGCAAGAGAATTCCTGCATGCAATGACTAAATGACAAGATAAAATGCTCAATGCAAGAAGTATTTCAAGATTGCTAAGAGATTTTAAGAATTCCTAGATGACAAAATGAGGACAAAATTGGCATTTTATAGAAAATGCAATTTTGGATGGACGGATGAGATCAAAGATTAAGAAGTGCCCTTTCAAAATAACAACCTCTTAATTAGGGCTAGGGAAACTTTAGGGTGAAATTTAAATTCAGTGGATGAGATTTAATTTAAGAAATTAAATCAAGGAAAGAGAATAGTTGTGACAGTGAGATGAGAATTAGTAAGTGGAAAATGATGAGTTAGAAAATCAAGTTATTTTAGAAATAACTTTATTTGTGGAGAGAAATGTTATTTTGAAATTAATATTTTTAATTAATTCCAAAATGGTGAATTCATGTGACAGTAAATATTAATTATTTTATTTACTTGAGGAGAGATAAATTTAAATAAATGACTTTTATTTAAATTTAGAAATGAATTATGAAAGAATTAAATAATTAATTTAAATTATTTAATTGTGGAAGAAGGGGGTTAATAATTAAATAAATTGTGGAGGATTTATTTATTATGAGAGGACTTTAATGTTAGAGACATATTTAAATAAAATTAATTTATTTAAATTAGTTGAATTTAGTCAGAGTGGCATAATTACATTATGTATAGAAGAATTGATGATAAAATTGAGTTCGCAGGCCCAAGTCGATTTTAAGTGTCTACATTTCGCCCCTCTTTGTCATAATGCAGTTTATCACGTTATGGAAAAGATAATAAGTCAAAGATATGCCCCAATGAAGGTATGGAGTGCCTATGCCCCCTCGAGAAAATTTTCAAATTTTGGCCCGGGGTCAGAAAAATTTGGAAAGTGTCCTGATAAGCTAAATGAACGGCCAGAAAACCAACGGTGCGATCAGTTTTGAAAATGGAGGATGTTAAGCTAGTGAAAATGCCAATCAAAGGTGGTCAAATGAGCCTCCAATACAAACCCACCAGGTCAAACCCTAATTTTCAACCTATAAATAAGTTGAAAAAGCCAAACCAAGTGTCATTTTCACATTTGCTATTCATAAATTTGGAGAGCAGAGCGTGAGGAGAAGATGGTGATTCCCATGACAAACCACCGTGGCTACCACATGAGGATGTTCTGATGACCTGAGGGCATAGAGGCACCGATAAGTACCCCATCCCGACTTTTAATTTTTTCAATTTTCGCGCATTTATTAGGGTTTAGGGGTCAAAAACAAATGTGTTGTGAAGCAAATCTCATCACATAAACCGTAAAGCCTTCACGTTCGATGCATTTGATTGCCTCGTGACACAAGTGAAATGGGTGGGCAAGTTTAGGTTTAAAAGCACGCAAGTGATAGGGCAAACGATGCAAGTGGCAATTTGCAACGCAAGTGCGGTAATAGGCGACACAAGTGTAATATTGTGATGCAACTGCCATGTCAAATGACGTAACTATTATAAAATGACACAATTGCCATACAAAAAGACATAATAATTGTAAAGGTTTGCAATTGATATCTGAAATGACGCAATCGCTATAGTGCGACGTAATTGCAAAATGCAGAGTTGCATGTGATTTGGTGCGATGCAATTGTGGTCAACGAGATGCAATTGCAGTTGACCAAGGGTGAGTAGAGTTGACTTAGTGTAGACTCTTTTTTCAGATGCATTTTTGGTTTCTCAAATGGTAATACTATATTGAAATGCTAATCCATGTGTGCTAACCATTGTTTCTGCGTGTGCAGAAACGAACACGCAAAAATGATTAGTGCCTATCTATACACGAGAGTTTAGACCTGCAACTTATGCTTTTAGGGATCGACTAAGCGATCGAGAGAGACAACAGTTGATGAGACTAGGTTTATATTATGTCGCCTACATGCCCATTATTCAGTCAAACAGGGGATTACTGACAACACTCTATGAGAGATGGCATTCAGAGACATGTTCCTTTCACTTACCCATAGGAGAGGCCATTGTTACTATGGAGGATGTGTATTATATTCTGCAAATATCAATTAGTGGGGAGAGGGTAGTATATGATCCACACAGAGGGCGACAAGCACTGGGAGAGATGTATGAGGATGCAGATGGTACTAGTCTAGGCATACACGGATATGAGATCAAGTGGGAGTTTGTGGCTGACCACTATCCACGATGGGATGCCATGCTTATGACTTTGATTGTTGAGCTCTTGATTCCAAATCATCATGGACATGGATTTCTCATAGGATGGGGGGATGTACTAGTCTGCATGCATGCTCAAAGGATAGTGTTTGCTTGGGGGCCCTACTTGTTGGTTATGTTATACAATCAGCTACATGAGGTTGTATATCAGTAGGGATAGAGTATCAGTTGTGGCACCACCTTATTGATGATTTGGGTGTGGGAGCATATTCCCATTTTTTGACCACTAGTATAGATTCAGCAGCTGGGTGATGGTATGCCCTATGTTTATCTATATGTTGGTTCAGTTATCCAGACTCGTGTAGGAGATACCGGATACTAGCGACATCGGATTAACACATTGGTTAGTTTTTTCTGGAGGCCCTATAGAGATTGTGCCCATTGGCCAGATGAGGATGGCCATCTTTTTTTATGTAGACAGTTCAAATATTTGATTGGCCGCATAGTGCAGAGTCAGTGGATCATCGATATGTACCTACCCCAGCGAGTATTATAGTAGTTTGGTGAGCAATAGATTGTGTCTGTGGGGACAATCGAGTATGCACGGTCATCTAGAGAGACCGTATGGGGGCCACCGATAGCAGTGACAGTGGCCGAGTAGTAGATTGATAGTCTAGTCACACAGTAGTAGGGTTGGAGGGGAGGTCTAGCAGATGTAGGGATATCTATTGAGTATGACACCTGGTGGGAGGTTCATAGGCCCATTCCTTTGACAAACCCAAATGGTCCGGATCCTATTGATCAGAGATCAGTCATTCCACGGGTACGAAGGAGAGGTCGGGGAGGTAGATATGGAGGGAGAGATGGTGGTCGAGGGGCTGGAGGGAGAGATGGAGGGCAGGGAGATGGAGGGAGATATGGTGGAGATGACAGAGGTGGTGGGTGGAGATGATGGTGGTGATGGCAGGGTTGGGAGGAGGAGGAGGGGTGATGGAGGGTGGAGGTAGCCCAGGATGGTTAGACAATGGGTGCATGGTGCACCATTGTCACCCATCAGGGAGGAGGGTGAGGAGGGAGAGCAGCTAGAGAGGGAGGAGGCAGAGGTGAGAGGAGAGGAGGAGGTTAGAGGAGAGGAGGTAGAGGCTAGAGGAGAGGGAGAGCATCCGGGAGAGGAGGATATTTTTTTTTAGCACCATCCTCTTGACATCGATGTGGAGGAGGTTCGAGGAGAGGAGGAGAGGAGAGGGAGGAGGAGGAGGAGGAGGGGGAGGATGAGGCCAAGAGGAGGCTACGGGAGCAGATGATAGAGGGTGAGGAGGAGGGGGACATACCACCCACTTTGTCGGTGGATGCCACTGTGGATTGAGGGTTTCAGACCTTCAGAGAAGATTGGATGTGGCCTTGTCTCAAAACAAGGCCTTGGCAGCAGAGTTGGAGGTTGTGATGGTGGAGAGAGACCAATTTGTTTGCAGGCAGTAGGAGGTTGAGACTCGAATGCGAGAGTTTTCTCAGTTATGTGTAGGACCATCAGGAGACATGGTCAAAGAGTTGGCCAGGATGAGTGAGAGCAGGGGCCGCTATAGATTGTTATATGAGCAGGCCATACCACCAGAGAGATGGGATCCAGGTTTATCCAGATCCTATACCAGGACAAGCAGTGGTACCCGAACCCACAACACTAGCAGGTCACATAGCAGCAATCATATGAGTGTTGGGGGCTCCACCTCATCTGGAAAGTCATCAAGACATCAATCCCACTGCTCACACAGACGCTCATCCAGTCACAGCCACAGGTTAGGGCATGGTCATAGATCAATGTCATCATGACACCAGCCAGAGCAGAGTCAGCCTCCCACCCTTGACCCTTCAAGATCTCAGAGTCAAGATCCAGCCACCATGCCTATTTAGGTTACCTTTCATGTGATTAGTTAGCAGCATCCACCTCACGGGTCACCTCCACGAGATGGAATGGGCACAGCATAGGATTTGTACCTTGTTATTTCTATGAGACAATTATATTTTGACATTCGAGCCTGTGAGCTCCATTTTTGAGATATCCTATGATTTTATCCTATGACATGATCTTCTTTTTGAGGCTATATATATGAGATGCTTTTGGTGTGGACTATATGATTTTATGTGTTATCATGTTCTATGCTTTATTTGATGTTATGTGATGTGGTTTGATGTGATACATTTATGATGTTATGAGATGTATGGATATCATGTTTTATCGTTATGAATGCAATTATGGATATGGTTATGTATGTATGCATTGTGTGATGTATGATGATATGAGTCTTATATGTTAATGTAAATGATAGTTATAATATATATATATATGTTAATGCCAATGATGAGTCCATGTATGCGTGATGGATGTATGATTATGGTATTTGATTTATGCAAATGTGAAATGAAATGCTCATATGATCATGTATGCAGCTCTATTTTTGTATGTCACAAGATATCATTAGAGGACGAGGGAAGAGAAGACGAAGATGGATGTTAGTGTGGAGAAAGATATGCATGTTAATGTAGAAAAAAAAAATTTCAACAAATGCTATAGTACTATAATAGTTGTTGCTCTTAATCATCATTGGGTGAAAATGTTGTAATGATCGATAAACACTATGATATGATGCAGATCAATAGTGTGCAAGGTCGGACCATCATGTAAATCAACCAATCGCAGACAAGGATGATCATGACTCATACAAGGAACGTAATTGCCCCTAGTAATATTGTCATAACCAACCTCAAACAGACAAGACTAGTCATGAGACGTCATTGTGTCTCTAAATCCTGATGTCAGGACATCCTCAAGAAACTGGCCACATGATAGTAAAAAACAGACAGGAAAATCATCGTACTACATTGTTGCTCCTCTAAATCTTGAAGTCGGGACATCCTCGAGAAACTAGCAACAGGATGATGAAAAGGAAATGGATGATCATCATGATACGTCATGGCTCCTCTGACGTAAAGAACTAATATCATGATAATCATCAAAAAGACAGGTAGTGTTTGCCAAGTGTTTGCCAAGTGAACAAATTGTCAAGTGTTCAAAATACCAAGTGCTTTGATGTTGAAATGCCAAAGTTGATAGGGTTTAGGTTGCCAAATGTCGAATGATGCCATATTCAGGAAGGACACATCCTGAATGATTTTGATGTGAAGAGGATCGATTCTCAAAGTTAGGAGAATGCATCAAAAGGCCAGATGATGAGGATGATGCTTAGAAAGGACACATCCAAAAGCATAAAAAGATGACGAGAGTTGCTTCTCAGAAGGACACATCTTAAGAAGAACCCAAAATTTTGACAGGTTGATTTGTCTTGATAGAATTTGACTAGATAGATTTGGCCACCTGCCCTTGCTGACATGTAGGCTTGACTGAAATGATGATGAAACAGATTGGTGATAGATTTTTTGTTTAGGATTGATGAATGTTTTGCTTGATTTGAAGATATTTTGACGTATGTGAATGTGCAGTGCCAGGAAACCTAATGGACTAACCCAGTGTGGCCTCAGGGGCTCATCGATTGATGGCCTTGCCTACGCTATGCACTCAAAGACCTCATAGTTAGACACGACCAAAATGACTTTGTCTGAAGGACAGAGGATTGAGCCATGATTTTATTACGAAAAAACTAAAAAGACAGACCTAATGTCTCAAAGGTTCAAAGATGAACCTTGCCTACATAGCAAATGCACAGAAACAACGCAGTTCGGACAAATGACAAAGACTGATTAACTCAACGGACTTGAATGATAGGACAAGCATTGACTCTCTTTTTACGTTCACCGAATGTTTTTGTATTTTCTTCATGACATTTTTCAATTTTTAGGTCTTTTATCAAGACTTATTCTAATTTTTATAACTTTTTCAGGACTTTTTACGATTTTTATGACTTTTTTCAGGACTTTTATGATTTTAATGACTTTTTCTGATTTTATGACCCTTTTTTTAGGATTTTTAATGAATGTCAGGACCATGTGTTATACCCACTGCAGTTGAATGATAAAGGTCTTGCCCCCAGGTGAGCCAAGGATTATCGAAGATGCAGAAAAGGGCGTATGCGGAATAAAAGGCAAGGATAGTCAAGGCGTGATGTCAACCATTGCTAGCCATGGATGAAAATCATGAGAGATGTTATGAGTGTCGGGATGTCGTGGTTATGCAAAAAGGTTGATTAGAGTAACAGTAGATGGCGGAGCAACGATCGACTACGCATGGCGCCTATTAGCAAGGTTTTCACCATGGTACTTATCCAAAGTGCCTGTTTGCCAGGTTTTCACTAGTGGACGAATTTATAGATTTTTTTGTTGTCACCAAGACGCCTGTTTGTCTACTTTTCATCAAGGTAATGATTTTTTTTTTAATTTTTTCAGGTTTTTAGCCAAGCTCTTTGATTCTATGTGTAGAAATTTTGCAGATGTGGGCTATTGATGGGTTATGTCAGTTGTTCTCCATCAGGTGTGGCTAGCTGATAAGCTCCAGAACTGAATTCTATAGTAATGATATAGGGACCAAGCCAATTTGGCTCAAACTTTCTAGGCGTCTCACAGTCACACTGATTTCTTGGGTTCTGCATGAGGACCAAGTCACCAATTTCCAATTTTCTGACCATCACTCTTTTGTTATAGCTCCTACAGAGAAAATTTTGATATGCCTGTAAATGGTTCAAGGCATTTTGTCTTCTTTCTTGTAGCATTTCTAGCTCATGTAGGCGAGACTGTCTGTATTCTTCGTCATCAATCATTCCCCTCAATGAGACTCGAAGAGAAGGAATTTTGACCTCGATGGGCAATATGGCCTCAAATCCATAGACCAAGGAAAATGGAGTGGCTCCAATAGGTGTACAAATGCTCGTTTGGTAGGCCCACAAGGCGGGATTGAGTTGCAAATTTCAATCCCGACTAGCGTCATTGACGGTCTTCTTAAGAATGTGAAGAATTATTTTATTTGATGCCTCAGCTTGACCGTTTCCTTGTCGATAATATGGTGTGGAGAAATGGTGTTGAATGTGGAATCACTCATAGAGTTCACGAATGTCCTAGTTTTTGAATGGATGACCGTTATCAGTGATGATGGACTGTGGGACACCATACTAGAAAATGATGTAATTAAGGATAAACTTTGAGATTTGCTTACTAGTGATGTAAGTGAGAGGAATAGCTTCAATCCACTTAGTAAAATACTAAGTGGCAATGATGACGAACTTATGGCCATTGGAGGAGGATGAATGGATTTTTCCCATGAGGTTGAGTCCCCATTGTGAGAAGGGCCATGGAGAAGTGATCAGTCTCAACTCCTGTGCAGGTGCATGGATTAGGTCACTGTGTACTTGGAATTTTTGACATGTTCTGACAAACTAAAGTGCATCTTTCTCTATTACCGGCCAATAATACCCCAGTTTGGTGACTTTTTTGGCTAGAGTTGGGCCACTCGAATGAGATCCGCATATACCCTTGTGTGCTTCTCGTAAGGTTTTTTCATGCTTCATTAGTGTCAAGATAGCGAAGAAGGGTATTATCAAAGCTACAGTAGTAGAGGGTGTCACTGACGATGGTGTATCGGGTGCCTTTTCATATAAAGTATTTTCTCTGGTTATTGGAGAGGTTGGGTGGTAGGGCTTGGGACTTAAGGTAATCATAGATGTCCTGGTACCAAGGCAAACTAGGACCAAAAATATCACAAACCATTTCTGACTCTGGGATGTCGTATGCAGGCATCAACAATTGTTCCACTAAGAATTCAAATTGTGATACATTTTTAGGGATGTCCAAAAGGGATCCAATAGTTGCCATTGCATTGGTTGCCTTATCATGTGTTCTAGGGATTTGTTTAAAGGCAATCAGCTTGAAATATTCTAGGAAGCTATCCACCATTCACTTGTAAGGGAGCAATTTTTCATCTTTTGTTTCATAATCATCATTCACTTGGTTGATAACTAACTAAGAATCCTCAAATACTAGTAGTGTCTGAATTTTCCATTTAATTGCCAATTTGAGTCCTGTGATGAGGGCTTCGTATTCTGCAATGTTATTAGTACAAGGTAAGGTGATCCAGAATGCCTTAGGAATTGAATCCCCTTGCGGTGTGATGAACAAGATACTAGCTCCTAAGCCATGACTAGTATGAGACCCGTCAAAATAAAGTTTCCAAGGTGATGTAGGTTCTACATGAAAAATAGACTCATCTAGAAAATCAGCTATCAGTGGATGAGTGCCTTGGATGGGTGCATCTACAAGTTGATCAGCTATTACCTACCCTTTTATTTCCTTGCGCTCAACGTATTGTATGTCTTATTCACTCAAAATCTTGACCCACTTTGCTAACCGACCTGTCAATGTTGTTCGACTTAGAAGATACTTTAGTGGATCAATTTTTGCTACCAGCTGTGTTTAGTGGTTCAACATGTAGTGTCTTAATTTATGGGCTGTAAAGACAACTGCAAGACACCATGTTCCACAGATGTATAATTAAGTTCATATCCTATCAGTGTGCGATTGATGTAGTATATGGCTCTTTCTTTTTCTTCATAGTCATTTTGTGCCAATAATTCCCCCAGTGCATTGGTAGTTGCAGAGACATACAGGATCAACGACTTGCCTTCAATGGGAGGCATTAAGATAGGTGGTATCAATAGATATTCTTTGATTTGTTGGAAAGTTGTTTGTACTTTATCTTTCCACACAAAGGGGATAATTTCGCATAACAGGTACTCAAATGTTTGACACTTGTCTGCCAGTTGTGCGATGAAGCGTCGAATGGACTACAATCTACCCTGAAGTGTTCTCAACTTGTTGATTCCCCTTGGGGGAGGCATGTATAGGATTGCTTTCACTTTAGCAGGATCAACTTCTATGCCTCTCCTTGACACTATATAACCCAATAGTTTGCCTGAAGTAATCCCAAAGACACATTTTTTAGGGTTCAATTGAACCTTGTACTCTTCTAGTCGCCTTAAAAAAAATTCCAAGACCCTGAGATGGTCCTTTCATGTCAATGATTTGGCCAAGAGTTCATCCACAAATCTTCCATCAGTGTATGCATGAGATCATGGAATATTGTTGTCATTGCCCTTTGGTATGTGGCACCTGCATTCTTTAGATCAAAAGGCATGACATTCTAACAGTATGTCCCCCAAGGATAGGTAAAAGTTGTTTTGTGTTGATCTTTAGTGGCAATACAGATTTGATTATAGCCCGAGAAACCATACATAAGGGAAAGCATCTCATACCTTGCTATGAGATCAACAATCATGTCAATATTCGGCAATGGGAAGTCATCTTTTGGACATGATTTGTTCAAATCATAGAAATCTGTACAAATCCGGATTTTTCCATTGGGTTTAGTGACCAGTACAATATTGGATATCCAGTCTACATAGTCTATTGATCTTAAAAATCCTGCATCCAATAACTTCTTGAGTTCAGCTTTCACCAACAATGCGATATGTGGATTTATTTTTCTTAGCTTATGTTTCACTGGTTTGATGCCTGGAATTAAAGGAAGATGATGCAATAATAATTCTGGATCTAGGCCTAGCATGTCAGCATATGACCATGCGAAGTTAACCTTTCTCTCTGAGAAGAATTGTTGGAATTCTAGTTTTTCTTCTTCTGTCAATGATGCGGCAAGGAGAACCATTTTGGCGTCCTCTGGTGTAGCTATGTTAACTTCCATGGTTCCTTCATTAAGCATTGTCGATTTTTCCTATAATATAGGAAGAAAGTCCAATCCTCCATCCTTAGGCACCTCAAAGAGGTTTTCACCTTTGAATACGTCATTTATTTTACTATTGTATTGTCAAAAGGCGCCTTGTGGTTTTCACCTAGAGACATTTCTTTTTTTATTTTATTCTTTGTATTTTTGCGACTAGAGAATTGCACAGTCTCCCTGAAGTAAGCTGCACAATCTAGGTCAATAGAAAATCTTGCCTTGTGGTCACCCCATGGTATGCATTTGTGGAGTCCCATGAATTCTGCAATGGTCTCATCCTTCTGAAAAATGTTCATGGTGGGTGGATCTTGTTGGTCCCAGTCAACCAGTTGCAGATAAACAAGGGAAATCCCATCGTCAGTGTTGGTAAAAGATGAGGAATATGTGGAAAGCATGCAAATTGAAGCCTCAAGTGTGAAGGTGGAGTTATCAATTTCAACTTTCGTGTCTGATTCAATGGAGGGACTATATTCAAATTCAGATGAATTGTACTCATAGTCATAATAGGGGACAAGAGTATCAACATCATGACTGCTAGATGGTGGTTTAGAGGCGTGGACAATAGGTTCAGGCATGTCAAGCTCATGGATGGGATCGAGAATGGGGCAGGATAATACAAATGTTATCGACGATAATTTATGTTCTTCTGGATCCCAAGGAATGCTTACCCATTCCTTATTTTTAGAATGGCGATCAATAGGATCAATGTTGTATTCTTGTCAAAATCTTTCTTCAAAAGGGATTTGGTCGAGTTCCAGGAATAATTCATCAATATCATAATCACTCAGGGTTCTAGCAAATCCCCATTCCCATATATGAGAGTCAGTTTCGGTAGGGGAGTCTTTGCATGTCTTAACACTTTCAAAAATCATTACATCCTCACTTGAAGGTACATGGGTACGTCAATCATCAGTTTTGAATTTCTCAAACCCTAGCCCTATATACTTCGGTCTTGCAGAAATAATGACAGGTTCTCTCCTTCCATTGTTGGATTTTCCAAGGCCACTTGTGCCATCAAAGCCTATTTCTTTGCCTATGTCATAACCTTTTCCATAGAGATGCACTGGTAGTGGAGGTAATCCTTCGGGGTCTTTGTAAATCTAGTCAGCTATATCGATAATGGCTTCATTACTCATGTCCCCCCATAGTGTGAAGACCCTTTTCTGTGGAACTTTGAAATTTATTTTGGGCTCAACTACAAAGCAAGATCTACCATAGACTTTAGGTGGCTTAGGTATTGTTGTGATGCAATAAGTCGTATTCAATTTGAATTCTCCATAGCCAATGTCCTGGATCTGAAATTTATTACTTGGTATGGAAGTTGAGGAGGATGGTGGGGTGGAAGTTGATGGAATGGATATGGATGATTTGGTGAGTGCAAATGGGTTAATGTATTTTGATGAGGTGGAATCTGAAGCTTCTCAATTGATGGGTACCTGGTGCTCAACAGTGGCTCTCAAATTGGTATAGTATTGAAATAGATCAGGATCTCCTGGGATAGTAATTTCAGTACTATCAAAAGGGAACTTCAAGCATTAATGGTAGGTGGAGGGAATAGACTTTAAAGCATGAATCCATGGGAGACCAAGTAAGATATTATAATGCATATCACGATCCAGGACTTGGCATGTTGTGTTTATGATAACTGGTCCCGCACGAATTGGAATTGTGATGACGCCTTTAGAAGCGCATTCTTCATCATCATATACTTTTATCACAATGCTCTTGGTAGCATCCACGGATGCATCAGAGAAGCCAAGAGCTTTAACCAATTTTAAAGAGCAGATGTTGAATCCTGCTCCACCATCTACTAGGACTCGTCTAACCTTGTGCTTATGGCAAAAAACCTCGTTATGGAGGGCATCATTATGAGATGGCTTAGGTGAGGAATAGTCCACATCTAAAAAGGTAATGTGATGAGGCGAAGTCAAATATCCAACCATGGTTTCGAAATCGTTGACATCAATGTTGTTTGGGATGAGGGATTCTTGCAAGACTTTATCCAAGATGACCTTATGCATGGGTGAAATGTGGAGCAATTCAAGGATGGAGATTTGAGCGGGTGTTTTATTCAATTGTTCGATAAGGTTAAACTTTGTCTTGGGTTTTGGTTGTTGGACAGATGGACCAGGCATGGCAATCTTGGGTTGATGAGTAGAGGGACCTAGATGGTGACCTTGCCTTTGCGTGTACTGACATTGCATTCCAGGGCCTTTTTAATAGTAATGGTATTGACACATTTGTCTTCATCAGTGGCCCGAAGGTTGTTAATGATAGTACCACCGAAATAGTTGGAGGTAGCACAGACGTAATTGGCTTGATTATTGTTTTTCTTTGTGCTAGATGAGGAGGGGTTACCAAAACCATGATCTTGCAGTGGGTTTTTTATGGATTGTATGATCTGAATTATACGCAAATTTTTGACCACCAAGCTCAATGGTATGGTTTTCAATAAAGTCTTGCACAAGATTTCTTAATTGATGGCAAGAGGAAGTTGTATGCCCTTTGACACAGTGTTAATCATAAAATGCGTTGCCATCCCACCATGATGGCTTGAATTGACCAGGGTCATACGGTTTGGGTTCTTCCAAAGTTATGACACCATTTTGAATAATTTTCTTTAAGATAGTTTTGATATGCTCACCCAAGGGGGTGTATGTACGTTTTTGAAATTGTCGTGGTTGACGTGGTTGCCTTTGATCAGAATAAGCAAGATTGTTTTGAATAGAATTGGCAGTTGGTGTTGGTGTAGTCATAGGAGCATTTTGATTTTGAACTCCCTTGATGGTGAGTACATGACCTGTTGTATTGACGGTTTTCACATCGACCACGCCGTCATTGGTGATGTGTTTATTCTTAACCCAACATTTGGTTTTGTCATTGGAAGTACTTGGGTCAGTGTTCTTGGTGGTGTTGATTGTCTTGCCACCATATTTCAGTTTGCCTTTGGCGATCAAGGATTTTTTAAGTTGCACACCTTTTTCAACGAGGTCAATAAAGGTGGTACAATAATGGAATTGTAAGCCATATCGTAGTGGTCCCAGGAGATTTTGTACAAACATGGTGACTTTCTCCTTTTCAGGTATCTCTATCGAACATTTGTTGGCTAGGGTTCTCCATCTTTGAAAGAATGAAATAAATGTTTCCCCCGTGTCATCTTGTGTGAGTCTGCATAAGGAAGCGATGTCAATGTCTTTATCAATGTTATAAGCATAGTTTTCCATAAACTTGTTGGCCAGTTCATCCCATGTTTTAATTCCCTTAGGCAATTGTGCAAACCACTCCAATGCATGGTCTGCGAGACTTCTAGAGAAGAGTCTCATGAGATAGGTTTGTTCATATGCAATGTCCATGCAACTTGTAGTGAATTCTCTTATATGTTCAATGGGATTCATTTTGCCTTTGTATTTGGGAAAATATGGGACCACATATCCTAGAGGAAATGGTGGCATATACAAAGTTGTGTCAAATGGATATGGACATAGATCATATGACATGTAAGGTTTTTTGTTTGACTATTGCAAGGTCTCCACTTGTGTTTGAAGAGCAACAAGTTTGAGTGTGAGTGCTTCCACAATTGGGTTGTTGGTAGCATCACACATGTTGGTGATAGGTATTGATTGATTGCCCACCTATTGTGATGAAAAGTGTTGGTTTGGAATTTGTTGTTGGTGGGAAAATTGGGTGTTTTGATTTGGTGGTTGTTGGAAATGAATGTTTTGATGAGGGATGTGTTGTTGTGTATGGACCTAAGAAGCGTAGGTGGGGATATGGGATCCAGCCATGTTGGATTGAATTTGGGGGCCTTGTTGGCTTTTAGCATTTTGATGCCCAAATGGAGTGGAATATTGGTTGCCTTACCCAAATAGATAATTATGGCCTTGAGTAATGTTGGTATTGACCTGTGAGGAATTAGGTTGGGTGCCTTGAATGACAACTCTTCGTTTATTCCTCCCAAAAGGGTTTGATGAGTTGGTTGCCATTGCATTTGAAGAACCTAATAAGAGGTTTGTTGATGTACCCATGGAAGTAGATGAAGCCCCAAAGAGGTTTGATGTGGTAGCACCCATTGTTGATCCAAAATTTTGTGAAGAAATTGTGCATATTTGTTGGGGGATGGATTGTGATGTGGTGTTGGTTTGGGTTGATGATCCCCCAATAGACATTGTGTTGATCAAAGTGGATGCATTGGTTGTGGTGGTAGTATGACCAGGGGAGGTAGCATTAGTGGTGTTGATGACATTTTGTGAAGTGGCTCCCATGGAAGTATTGTTTGCATCATGGCTTGTTTGATTGGTAACATCGGGAGATGTTGCTCTAATGGTATTGATGTCAAATCCATTTGGTAATCTAGCCCCTTGGTCAAGAAGTATGGCTAGGTATCTATCTGAATCATGCAAGACCAACTCCTCAACAAAGGAGGCTACTTCTGGGTTTTGGGCAGCAACTTGTATGTGTTCCTCAAAGACTTGCCCATTTTGGTCTCTGCAGACAAATTGTTCAAAAGGATTGTGTGAAGAGGATGGCATGGTCATCTCACTGAATGGATTTATAAGAGAATTTTCCATATCACTAGGAAAAGTATTCATGTCATTAGGGAAATAATTCATGTCATTAAATAAATTTGAAAAGTTGGCATCTTGACCAAAAGAACCCATGAGTCTTCTTTTTCTCTATAGTCTAGTTTCAACCACAAAAAGGTTTGCTCAACTTTGGAAGTGGTGGAGGATGACCTAAATATGCAACTGTTTATGACACTATGTTTTTGGGTTTTTGGGAATAAAGGAATGTTATGAAATGATGGTGAATGATAAATGCAAAATGGGACTAAAAAGCAAATTAAAGGTATGTGAATGCAAATGGTATAAAACTAAAAATGAGAAGACTAATGGTATGTGAATGCAAATGGTATAAAACTAAAATGAGGAGACTAATGGTATGAAAATTCAAAGGAGACTAAGATGTACTCACTATTGGTAAATCTAAGGAGATGTACACCTAACCAACCAAAGTTTCGGCAATGCCTCGGGTTTGGAATGTCAATGGACTTGTAAAAAGGACTAAGTGGGACAAAGTGAAATTTCCACACTAGACTAGAATGAGTGGGAAATGGTTCACAAAAGGTAACAACTAAAGATAAAGGGTTGAACAAGTCCAATAATAACCTACTTTTGAATGCAAAGGTTTGACAAGAATGGTAAGGAATATACTCCTAAAATCTGCAAAATGAGTGTCTAAGGGGATGATAGAGTCTAACAATGCAATGAAGGGAATGCAATGGAATCCTATGGTGACCTAAGAATGCTACCTATGATGCAAAATGAAGGAAGTTGAGAAACTCAATATCTGGTTTGATAGAAACAGTAGAGGAAGATGTTTGGAATATTGGATGGAAAATAATTGAGTCTCAATTTTTGAAAATGAAATGAAATTTTGGGTTACTGGAAAATGTGTCACAGCAAATGCATTTCAGTAAAGCAGATGCATTGTAGGAAAGACGATTGTGGTGTTCAAGTAGGAAAATGTGGTTTGAAGTGGCTATTGCGACATTTGATACAGCAAATGCTGTGAATGACAGTCAATTGTAGTGTTTGAAGTTATAAATGTGTTGCAATAGAGCGATTGTGGCTCAGAATTTAGTAATTGCGGTTTGAAATGACAGATGCGTCGCAAAAAGTGTTGTGGCAAAATTTTAGGCAGATTGCAAGGAATTTGTTTCAATTTGGCAGTGTTGTTTCAGATTTTGAGGTAGATGTTCATTTGTTCATGTTGTCTGAATACAATTGGAAAACACATGATGTTGTAAGAAAGTGAAAAAAAATAACCACAAAAAATATTTACAAATCCCTATGGCTGAAAAGACAATATTCTTTTGGATCCCACACGGATTTTACTCTAACCGCATATTCTTAGCTGATGAATCCAAAAGCTTGGCCCCACGGGCTCCACCTTATAGTGCACTCACTTCTCAAGGCAACCAAGCTTCCAACCCCATGATCTCCCATGGCAAGCTGATCATCTCTACTAAAAAATGCGTAGGTGTGGGTGCCTTGGCAATGACCGTTGTTGCACCAAAGAATAGAAAGGTTTTTGGCCTCTATACAAAGATTTTAGTTTGGGCACCCATTCGAGTGGCCATACATGGGGCACAAGATTAATCTCTATTTAGGAGGCACTCCAGCCTGAAGAGGTTACACTCAATAGGGTTTTGGGGAGTATTACTTGGTCCGTATGACACATTTGCACTCGTAATCCTAGGTTTTCCCTTAGGATTCACTTTTATATATCGGTCGGGAGCAACTCGGCTAAAAAGCTTTGTTGTTGGTTTGAGTCGCTTTGGGGTGAGTAATTTTTTCCACCAAAGCAGGCCCAGTTTCTAAGGTAAACAAAAGCAAGCAAACATATTCGTAGTTCGATCAATCTTTGTTGAAAAACAAAGAAAGAGCACACACAATATATTTCACTCACACTCGCATGGTTGTTCTTTTTAAACCCAAATTGAAAATATGAAAGTGTGATAGAGTAACTAGCTCGTTAGTGTTTTTTATTCTCCAGATCGCACAAGGTGCAAGAGAATTGTATATACACTACTGAGGTTATTACTAAACCACAAGACACATCAGACACACATTCATTTTAACCATTTGTAGTGTTATCAAACAGGGGTTCATTTTAACCATTTGTAGTGTGAGATAGCAAAAGTTCATTTTAAACCGAATGAGAAGGCATGATTGTTCTTTTTAACCCAATGGAAAGTGTGAGTGTTTATTTTACCCATGAGTGAAATGCATGATTTTTGGATTAAATTGTAATAAAACAAACAATGAGTTAGACTCTAGCTTGACACATGCTGTCACCCATAGATTAGTAGCTCAAAATCCTTATCTAAGAATATAAGAAAAAGATAGAAATTTGAAAAGAAAACAAATCAGAAAAACCCTTTTTACGGTCGATTGTGTCGCATCAGAGCGAATGCATCATTTTGGGTTGCATATGTGACTCGATTTGTCAAATGTGGTTTGGTTTCTCTCGAATGTGGTTCAACGTCTGTCGGATGCGGCTCGGTTTGTTAGTTGTGTCGCTAAAAAAGGCGAGTGTGTCACGACAGAGTGGTTGCGTCACTTGCCTTGGTAGATGCGGCTTGACAGAGCACTTGTGTCACAGAAGCAGCAAATGCGTCGTTTCGTACACCTATACCTGCAAAAAAATAAAAGGTCATACGAAACCTACAAAAAATGTGTTTTTGAAAGAAAAGGGTCGGGTTCACCAATGTAACTATGGATTTTTCCTACAAGATTAAATGTTATCAAATCACATGCAAATACATAAACCCACAATAAACAATGAAATAAAAAGGAATAAACAAAGAAGTGAATGAAATGATCTCACCCAAGTCTTTCATCCTCCATGGCTGACTTCTATTGCACCTTCTAATTTGCTAAAATATGAAATGTTGCCCTCAGATTTTGATGAGTAATCTACTATTGACTAGTCCTAAGAAAGTTTTGAAGGATTTAAGAATCTAAATGCAAGAGAATTCCTACATGCAATGACTAAATGACAAGATAAAATGCTCAATGCAAGAAGTATTTCAAGATTGCTAAGAGATTTTAAGAATTCCTAGATGACAAAATGAGGACAAAATTGCCATTTTATAGAAAATGCAATTTTGGATGGACGGATGAGATCAAAGATTAAGAAGTGCCCTAGAATCTGTGGTCAAGATTCAAAATAACAACCTGTAAGACCCCTCCATTTTTCCTTTTGATTGAACAGTGTTCTGTTTGATTATGTCGTGCTTTCTGTTTGCACTTTGATTTGGAAATCAGTTGTTATTCAATCGTTATCTGTAAGTGATGCAAATGTCATATTTTGGTGTGATGGTGTATTTTCCTGATGTAATTATTATGTCATGCTTTGGATTAGCATAGTGGTTATTTGAATTAAAGATGTTTATGCTTTTGATTATATTAATGATGTTAGATTTGTCAGTTAGTGATACTGTATTGGTGAAGGGGATGGATCGCATCACTCGCTCGCGAGCGCCCTGCGATTCCGTGATTTTCTCTTCACGGTGTGTTTTAATTGTAACATATATATATATATGCATGTGGTTATCTTATGTATTTGCAGGTTGATAGGTACAGAACATCGACTCCACTTGGTTTCACAGGTGAGAGCGTGTTCAATAACCAACGGTATTTGATTGGGAGATAGTAGCTAGGTTTCCGTGTCTGGTCGTCACCCTAGTCCTTTTGTCATCAGTTTGTCAGATTGTGTTGCCTTGATTTTGTTCTCTCTCTTCGTTATTTAAATTCAAGTTAAGAGACAATTAAATGGTATTTGGTATTTAAGTTATTGATTATATTAATCGAGTTATAACATTAGAGATGTTGTTTGATTTATTAGTTAATTTAATTTAATTAATAAAATGATTTAATCTTGAATTGAGATTATTTTATTAATTAATTAAATTAGATTGTGTTAAATTAAATTATTGTGTTGAAATGAATTAGATTATTCATTTGGAAATTATTGCTTAATTGTAGGAATTGAAAATTGAATTGAAAGTCAAATTTGGAAATTGAAATTAGAAAATTAGAAAATGGAGATAATTGTGATATTTTCAAAAGTTTGACTTTGGGGGTTAAATAGATATTTTATTTCATTTTGAGTATTATGAGATTTTATTATGAAAACTTTGGAGAAGAAAAAAATGGAATTGTGGAGAAGGATGAAAATTTGGATTTTGTGGGTTTTGGTCCTGCTTGGAGGAACTGAAATTTGAAGGAGGAATCGAATCATGGTTTTGTGCTTCATCTGGATCTACTCAAACGGATGGAAATCAGGTTCATGTCTTAAGTTTTTAATTGTTTGCAATGGTGTTCTTGACTGAAATTTAATGGCGGTGTTATTTATTTCTCAATCTGAGTAGGGTTTTTTGTTAATTTGAATTATATATGTTATTATATAGTTTTATAGCTATGCATGTATAATTGTGGTTAAAAAAAAAATTAAATTAAATTGGGAGGGGAGAAGTTGCTGTTTAAAATTATTTTGGAGTTGCCCAAAAATGGGTGCGAATTTTTAGAAATCCGCAAGCCTGGGTTTTGTTTGGGAAATAGAAATTTTTAATTTAAAAAATTAAATTAAATTAAATTAATTATTGGGGGCAGGGGCTCAACCCACAACCGCCCCCATGGGAGGCGCTGTGGGGAGCCGCGCCAGCCGCCCCTGTCGTCGCCCTTATCACGGCTTAGCACCGCCGCCACCACAGTGGTGGTCGGCTGTGCTAAGCACAACCGAGCCACCCCTATGGGTGCGGCTGTGCACCGACCGCCGTCCGCTAACCTTCCTCCGCCTTCGGCGTTGCCGCCGCCGGGCTCATCCACCACTCCGCCCTGCGCCCACTCCTAACCCTCCGCTCAGCCAGCGCTCAGCGCCATACACGCGACCACTGTGTGAGGAACCCGCGGCCGGTGGAAACAAAGCGTCGTTGCCCCTGCATAAATAGGTCCGCCACCTGGTAAACAAGAAACCGCGACCTTAAGGAAATCCGCCCGGCCCTAACCCTAAATCGAGCGTGCAATCCGAGGTAGCCGCCCATGACTTGGGTATGGCGCACGGCCCAAGGCACAAAAGGGGGGGTGTGTTTTAAATAATTGAAATTAAAATGAAATTTTTATATATAATATTAATATTTTATATATTGTTATTATAATATTAAAATATTATGTAATAATATTTTCTATTATAATCTATAGTATTAAAATATTATATTTATATATATTATGTTTAATATAATTTTGTATATTATAAGGGTAGTTTTAAAATTAAATTTATATGCTTAGGAAGTATTAATTTTCTATTAGCATGATTAAATTTAATTGGAGAGAATTAGATATTTAATTTAGAGAATGTTAAATTTAATTGTGGAAATTAAATTGAGATGCCAAAAGGTCAAATATTGAATTGACTTAGTTTTAATTGAGGGGATTAAACGTTGATTTAATTTAAATATAATTGTGAAATTGAAACATTAGGTCGAAAAAAGACATTATTAAACCAGATTTATTGTGACAACAATCTGTTGAATTTTGTAAATAAAGGGGATTTAGGAAGTCCGAAGTAGAATAATTATTTTAAAACGACATTCTATGAATTGATGAAGTGATTGCTTAATCTCATCATTATTTTCATGCAATTAAGGATTCGATATTTGTCTAAGTTTTATCTTTAGTCTAGAAGAGACGAGGTTAGATCAGATTCATTAATGGTAGGATGGTAATTTAATGGAGGAATGAAAATATTGTATTGGGGATCAAGTCATTGATTTATTTTAAGTAATAGATGTTTAATAGAATAATTTTGATATTTTAAATAATGTGAAGATTATATGATGTTAAATTGTGTTCGAAAATGATTATACCTAGGAGAGGAAACATTGATTTATTTTAAAATGCTATCTCTGGAATAGATGAAATAAATGTTATTCTATAAGTATTGAAACGATTAGTGAATCAAATTTTGAGTCTTAGTCTCTCTCTCTCTTGTCTGGAAAGAAGAAGTTTAAATCTGTTTATATAGATGCAATAAATTACTGAATGTTAATTAAGGGAATGGATTTAATGTATCTAAATTAGTTTAATTCCTCGCAACTTGCCTTCATGACTGCTTCCTTTGAGTTCAGTGTTTTGGAGAAAGGAGTTAAGTATATTTTGATCTGTAAGTCTTCCAGATGTGAATTTGGTTATGTGGGTTGTCATCTTGTGATGTCGACTGTTTGTTAATCCCTTGAGTAGTGCATGAAGTGATGTTAATGTTGTAATGTTGTACCTCAATTTAGGAGCGGATTATGGGATCCGTGTCTCCTTGTAAGAAGTGACTTTGTAATGTGTACCTCCTTGTCAGGAGCTGTCAAGAGCGTTCTTTGTTATTGTTGTTACCTCCAGTGGTTGGAGATGATTTTATCTTTGTTGCTCCTGAGAAAGGAGTGAATTTTGTATGGTATGTCTCCTTGTCAGGAGCGGTCGAGAGGGACCTTGTTTTGTGGTTGTTGCCTCCAGTGTTGGAGTGCATTTCAGTTTGTGTCACCTCCTGAGAAAGGAGAGGTCGTGATGTCTTATTTGTTGCACCTTGGTTCCATAGATGTTTGGATGGTGTGTGTGTGTTGTCCAATAGAAGAGTGGCTTATAACGGGGGCCAACACATGAAGTGGTGCCAGGATAACTCGTTATAAGTTATTTAATCAAGTGATAACTAAAACAATACTTAGAAGTTTATGACTAAATTCTTACTAATCAAGATTTTAATACCTCACTCATGGACCTAAGTGCTCGGTTAGGCTCAGGATGAGATGGGAAGGCCTGAAATGGCAAGGTCATCTATCTTGTTTGTACGAAAGGTATTTGGCTCCGCATGAGTGAGTGTGGGGGCCGGGATTCGGTAAAGGTCACCAGGATAACCCTTGTCTTGTGGGGGGCCGGAACCTAGGAAGATTCCCAAGGATAACCCATGACGAACTATGTGATGACACTCTATCTAGGACAACAGTCGGTCTTTGTTTTAGAGGTATGGTTTCCTTGACATACCTGATGTGACCATAGTTGGTATTCGATTTTGTGGGTATGGTTCTCTTAACATACCTTATGTAACCATAGTTGGTACTTGATTATTGTGGGTATGGTTTCCTTAACATACCTGATGTGACCATAGTTGGTATTCGATTTGGTGGGTATGGTTTCCTTAACATACCTAGTGTGACCATAGTGGTATTCGATTATTTTGTGTATGGTTCTCATAACATACTTGTTCTGCTTTGTTTCTGGAAGCGATGTGACCTTGTAGAGTCGTCCTTATGTGTCACTCGTGATGCTCTTGAGTTGTACTTTTGGTGTACTTATGTCGTACATATGTGGTACATGGGTTCTACTTGTGAAGTGCTTGTGTTGTACTTGCATGGTAACTGAGATGTGCTTGAGTTGATTATGTGTAGATCTTATGATGTAATTGTGAGGCTCATGTTATTGGTTATGATGTATTTGTGAAGTTCATGTAATTGGTTGTTTCAGTTTAGTTCAGTTTATGTTAGCCTATGTCTAGAGGTAGATAGTCTTGACTAGGATTCCTGGTTACTATCTCCTAGCATGGGGGAGTGGGCCTTTTTGGTTCCACGTGGTTGGGTGGCATGCACCTAATCTATTGAGTTCTTTCTTCATGTTCGTGTGGACGAGACTTCCAGTTGGAGAGCTCGTGGGATTCTGTATCAGTTCTTGTTGTATATCATTTCAGTTGTGCTTGTATTATTTTACCCCTCTTGTAATCGAGGTGGAAGTTGTAATTGTAATTATGTATTGACTTGCCTCATTCAGGGAATGAGTGTTGTAATCTTTTGTAATTGAATATTTAATGATGGATTAATGCATTTGAAAGTTATATCTTATGCTGCTTGTTATTATCTTAATTGGGATGTATGTGTTTATTTATTTTGTAATTAATTGACATGGTTTAATTCATGTTTTTTGTTGAGGTTCTATATAACCTCTGTCTCGTAACCTTAGAGGTTGTTGGTATTAGTTATTAACTCACTTTTTATTTATCCTCTTAAAAAAAAAAAATGTTTCGTTTAAGTAGTTAAATGCAACTTCCTCTGGGGTCGCATGGTGGGGCGTTACACAACCTCTTAATTAGGGTTAGGGAAACTTTAGGGTGAAATTTAAATTGAGTGGACGAGATTTAATTTAAGAAATTAAATCAAGGAAAGAGAATAGTTGTGACAGTGAGATGAGAATTAGTAAGTGGAAAAGGATGAGTTAGAAAATCAAGTTATTTTAGAAATAACTCAATTTGTGGAGAGAAATGCTATTTTGAAATTAATATTTTAAATTGATTCCAAAATGGTGAATTTATGTGAAAGTAAATAATAATTATTGTATCTATGTGAGGAGAGAGAAATTTAAATAAATGACTTTTATTTAAATTTAGAAATGAATTATGAGAGACAATTAAATAATTAATTTAAATTATTTAATTGTGGAAGAAGGGGGTTAATAATTAAATAAATTATGGGGGATTTATTTAATTATGAGAGGACTTTAATGTTAGAGACATATTTAAATAAAATTTATTTATTTAAATAATCAAGAGGGAATAGTGGATTAAATAAATTTAATAATTTATTTAATTTAAAGAGGACTTTAGACATTAGTGACATATTTAAATAAAATTAATTTATTTAAATAATCAAGAGGGATAAGAGAGATGAATTAATTAAATAATTAGTCATTATTTAATTAATAGTTGAATTTAGTTAGAGTGGCATAATTACATTATGTATAGAGGAATTGATGATAAAATTGAGTTCGCAGGCCCAAGTCAATTTTAAGTGTCTACACTACCATCAGAGCCATCTCATAACTATTCTTTGCACCTTGAATTTGTCATTCATAAAAACAAGGTCAAAAGAGTCTTGGTAGATGGAGGTGTTGGTCTGAACATTTGTACCCTTCAGTTGACCAATAACTTGGACTATTCAAAGGATACTATTGAGAAAGCAAAGAGTACCACCATCATAACATATGATGACCAAGAGCGGGTATCACAAGGCATCATTGCATTACCCATCCAAGTGGGCCCTGTCATTGCAGAAAATACATGCCAAGTATTAGACCTTGATCTTCCCTACATATTACTTGGCCAACCATGGATCCATGCCTTAAAAGTTGTAGCCTCGATCTACCATCAGTGCGTAAAGTTTCCTTTCAAGGGCAGAGAAATTACCATCCATGGAGATCCTGAACCTTTTTACTACTACAAGAATCTTGAGGCCAAGTTCTATAAGATTCCCCAAATACCCAAAAATGACGAAGGGCCTACACCATCTACCTCATTTGTTGACTTGTCATCTCTTACATCTACCTCAAAAATGAAAATACCTATTGTGTAGAGTATACCTAACATCAAAGCAATAATCCAGGATGATGGTTTTGGAAACTATAAGCTAATGAAGAATACCTTTGTCTTAGGAGAGCTACTTCTTTCTCCTCAATTACATGGGAAATCCACATCTAGCAATAAAGAGACCGAAACAATGAAGATGGTAGCTACTACCTTCACCAAGTGGGGGGATTTGAACCAAAAAGATATCAATGAGGAAGATGTCTCTAAACTCCTCTATCAAGATGAACGACCTGTCCCTGTTCTTCCCAAGGAAGATGATAACAAAGGCTTACAGCTAAGAAAGGGATGGGGCTATAACAAGAATGAGAAACTAGGATAGAATGATAGCAGTGCTATAACCCATCATTCCTAAGAAACACCTAAATAATCTTGCCCTAGGTTGTACTACTAGCAAGGTTATCCTTATTGGAAAAGTTACTTCTGTTAAACGAGTTGAGGCTTCCTCTTGGTTACCTACATCACATGATACAACCTTAGATGACTTCTCCTAGCAATGTTGCTGACCTATTTGAGAATAACTCCCTCTTTATGATATCCATAACACCCTTTGCTCCAAGAAATCAACCAACTAAAATATGCCTAGTATACCCACAACTCATTGACTTGGACCAATAAGGACCACCGATTCTAGATTTATTCAAAAACAATGAAGTGATCTCATAATTCATGGGACTTTGTGACAACTTACCATGGGAATATCATAAAGAAATTTTTGACATAGAGCTAGACACAAGGGCATACTATGGGGAGACAATTGAGTCCTTCAGTCTCAAAACTAATGAAATGAACATAACATGCAGATCTTTGAGTGAAAACCATACTATGGCACTTTTTGACCCTTAAATAGTAAAAAGAAAGGATGTATCCGAGGGTGAAAACCTCTCTAAGGCACCCAAGCGGATTCAATCTCCCCCTTAGTACAATGCATCCAGAGAATTCAATAGTTTTAACAGAAAAAGGCCACTCCAGTCAATGTGGGAACATAAGAAGCACCCAAGATCACTTTCTATGTTGAATCCTTGTTGGATGAAGAACAAAAAAACCTAGCAGCATTCTTGAAAGAGCAAAGAGACAAATTTGCATGGTCATACATTGATATGTCGAGGCTTGATCTAGAAGTAGTTGTGCATCACTTAGCAGTCCATCCTGAAGCCAAACCAATAAAGAAGAAATTACAAAAGATGCATCCTCAAATAACACTCTTGCTAAAATTTGAGTTACAAAAGCTTCTTGACGTTGGATTCATCCGACCAAAATATTATCTTGAGTAGATTTCAAACCTAGTACAAGTCTCAAAACCCACTGGGGACATTAGAATATGCACAAATTTCAGAGACCTAAACAAGGCATGCCCAAAGGATGATTTCCCTCTTTCTAACATTGACCTCATCATAGAATTAATAGTTGGGCATGAAATGTTGTCACTCATGGTCAATTTTTTAGGCTACAATCAACTCATGATCGCCAAGGAGGATCAACACAAAACTAAATTCACTTGTCCATGGGGAACCTATTGTTGGAATGTGTTGCCATTCGGGTTAAGAATATAGGAGAAAACTATCAAAGAGTAATGACCCTCATCTTTCATGACATGATCCAAAAAATAGTTGAAGATTATGTGGATGATATTTTGGAAAAATCAAAGAAAAGGAATGAGCACATACAAGTCTTAGGACCCATCTTTGACAGACTTGAAGAATACAAAGTAAGGTTGAATCCAAAAAATGTGTCTTTGGGGTTACATTGGGGAAACTTCTCAGCTATATCATCTCACAAAGAGGGATAGAAATTGATCCATAAAAGGTAAAATCCATCCTAGACATGGAACCACCACAAATACTAAAATAGATAAGAGGTTACAAGGAAGACTGCAATCCATCAGGAGGTTCATAGTGCAACTATCAGACAAAATCCACCCTTTTATCACATCTTCTCCATAAAGGAATAACTTACAAGTGAGATGAGAAGTGTGATAAAGCTTTCCAACAAATCAAGGACTATTTATTAACACCTCCAATGCTCATGCCACCAATACCGAACAAACCATTGATCATGTATATCTCAACAACATCAGTAACACTAGGTGCTCTTTTGGCACAACATGATGAAAATGGAAAGGAAAGGGTTATCTATTACATCAGCAGGACCTTAGTAGGCTATGAAATGAACTATTCACCCATTGAAAAAGCATGCCTAGCAATAGTTTTTGCTTCACAAAAGTTCAGACATTACATGTTGTCACACCAAGTAAAGCTCATTGCAAAGATCAACCCATTAAAATACCTGTTATCCAAAGCAACTCTCATCGGGCAAATGGCTAAATGGGTGATGATCTTAACTAAATTTGGCATAGATTATGTGGAGCACAAGGCAATCAAATGACAAGTGATTATAGACCAACTAGCAGATGCATCTATCTATGTAGAGAATCCATTAATATCTAAATTCTCTGATGAATCAGTGTTCCTTATCAATCTAACCAATCAGTGGAAAATGTACTTTGATGGATCATTCACCTTGTTGGCATATGGCTTCTAGTGTTGTCATTGATGGCAACCTCGGTCATGCATCTGGTCTACAGTCTAGTTTTGGTTTACACCGGCAGAATAGAGTGAAGAATAAGGCATCCGGTTAAAGGAAAAAGATGTCGATCCAATTACCTCACCGGACTATTATTTTGGATTGTGGATATCATAAAAAGGTTTTTGGATGTTTGTATTACCTTATTCATGGATTATCTTTATGTGCATTCACTGGTGTCTGATCTAGGAGATCCGATACACTAATCTATTGGTTATCTATGCTAGAAGGTCGACTCGTCAAGTATAGTAATTGCGGATGCATAAGGAGAAATTGATTAAATATTTTTGTGTTTGAAACATGTTTATTTGGGTCCCTAATATGTCTAGGATGACTTTGGAGGATACACATAAATATTTAATTAAGAATCTAGCCAACAGTTGAAAAGAACTTAATGTTTTATGAAGTCGCCATATGAATGATCAAATCCTTGATAGCATATATATATAGGAGATCGATTTTATCTTTTTGACATAGCGAATGTGTCAGATGCGAAGTATATCACTGTATGGTACAAAATTCCACAGAGTAATAATGTGAATTTCTCTATGTGTGATGTGAAAAGCAAAAAAGTGCAAAGCAGAGCAGAGCTAAGTACAAAATCAGAAAGAGGATCCAGAATCAGATCTATGAGCTTCACCAGAACTATAACCTGGCATAAATAGATGCTACTATTTCAGTTATACCTTCATATGGTTTTAATCTAAAATTTTGTAAGGCAGTGAGCCTTCCCTTTTAAGCAATGAGCTCTAGGCAATGTGCCTGAATGCAAGTGCATTCTCTTTTGTAATTTTTTTATTTGAGTACTCAAATTGTGGATTAAACTCCACCGTGGCTTTTCCCCTAACAGGGTTTCCACGCAAAAATCCTTGTGTTATGGTGTTGTGGATAATTTCTTTATGTGTTTGTATCTCTCTTTTGGTTGAATGTTGAAATGGTTTTAATATTAGATTAATGAAGTTAAGATTTGTTGAACATTGATTCACCCCCCCCCCCTCTCAGTGTTCCCTTGAGTCCAACAATTGGTACCAGAGCCTAGTTCCTCTGAAGAAGTTTAGCAGCTTGAGGTGGATCTCGAAATGTAATGGACTCTGATGGTCTTCAGCAGCAACTTCTTGTGGCACTTGATGATCTTGATCAGTCTAAAGCAGAAGTTAGGGAATTGAGAGTGAATCTTAAATATGCTGAGAAATTCATTCAAACATTGAAGGATCAAATTGTTAAATCCAGGGAGAAGAGAAAGGATCTCTATGATTAGATACAACAACAAGAGAGCGAAAACATGGATGATGCTCACCTGAATCAAACCTTGAAAGAAATAATTGAAGAATGTGAAAATATTTCCAAAGACAATGTTACCCTAAAACATTAAATGGAATCTATGGTGATGATATTGACTAAAGAGATTGAAGAAAGGAAGAAGAATGAGGAGAATCTTGCTCAAATATTAAAATCTGATGAATGCAGAAGAGTAAATGGAGAATTCATTCGGTTGGAAAGTGAACTGCAACGATCTAGAAACAATGAAGAACTTGGTAAACAAATTGTTATTCTTGGGAATGAACTTACTACTATAAATGAATACAAGGAGAAGTTTAAGATCAGTTCAATGAAGCTTGATGAGCTGACTCAAGTACAAAAGAGTGGAAATGACAAGAGAGGTCTTGGATATGAAAAAGGAGAAAGTTCCAAATCTAGACAAAACAATTTCAGACAAGGAAACCAGATGAACAAAGGTGGAAGGTATCTAGTAAGACAACCTAATGCTCAAAAATTTAATGGATACTATTTTGCTTGCAATAAATTTAGCCATATGGCTACTCAATGTAGAAGTAATATGAAATCAAGAGATTCGTCATTTTTTGGTGAGTGTTTCAAATGCAAAAAGTTTGGTAATAAATCAATTGAATGCAAAAATGTTTCAAACTACTCTGTAAATAGAAGGAATGTTGAATGTTATACATGTGGAAGATTTGGACATATTCCTAATCAATGCAGATCAAGAAGAAATCAATGGAATGATTGGTATGGACAAGGAAGTACTGTGTGCTACAATTGCAATAAATATGGTCATATTGCAAGATTTTGTAGAAATAAAAATGTGGATAGAAGAGGTCCAGTATACAGAGGAAAAATATTTAGAAAGATGATAAAGGGAAAGGCAAAGTGACTATGGATGAAATCAGAGATCAGATGAAGAAGACATGGGTAAGGAAGAATGACTCTGATGCTAGAAATGGTTCTGCACTGGAACCTGCTTTCGGTAATTCCTCCAGTAATTGATTTCAGGCCACTGGCCTAGGGGAGTTTTTCAAGAAAATTCTTCCTCCCTTGTTCGTAGATGGTACTGGAACGCGAAGGATGGTCAAAAAGGTGTATTGATGATATGCAAAATTTTTGGAGAACTTTCACAAGAAAATTCAGAGAATTCATAGGTCTGCAGAAGAATTTTTCTCGCTGTTTGAGAAAACAAGTATCCAAAAAACTTAGGGCAAAAGAATTTATTACAAGTGTGCGAGCTATAAAAGTCAAGTTGGAACTCTCATTTGTCACTTTGCATCGAACAAGAAAAGGAGGAGAGCACCTAGTAGCAAAATTTCAAAGCAGAGAATTTGATTCACTAGCGAAACTCAAATCTATCAGGTATTTCAATTATTTTTGAAATTTTCACATAATTAGGTGTGCGCTTGTTAAACCTAAGTACGAAAGAAAAATGGAACAAATCAAAGGGTCAATCAATTTGGATGAATACAACAATGGAAAGATTAGGTCCATGAGAAATTTGTTGTTGCCAGATGAATTGAAGAGGTTGAATGAAGCCAAACACAAGAATTTGGATATTTGGAATGAGTTTCCCCACTTCGAGAACGCAAAATTTGTTTAATTCATTTTGAACAGATTGCATAACGATACTTTGATTCTGGACAAACCCTATAGAATTTTGAAGGAGGCAATCAAAAATTTGACTGGATTATACAAAGTCAGAGACATACCGAGGAAGAAATCCATCCAAAACAAAGAAGTTGAAGCCCTATCCAGAATAATTAGAGGTCAGAAGGCACTGATAATCTTGACGATCAAGAATCTTGTTACAAAGTACATTATGCACAAAATATCATACAAAGTCTTTTTCAGAAAAGAGAAGGAGCAACCTCGATTGGCGCAGATTACATCTCTCACAAGATGATAATGGAAGGTTAGGACTTTGACCTATGTGGATTGATAAAGGATCAACTAATGGAGAATGTGCAACTAATAAAAGAAAAAGGCTACGCTTTAAGGTTCGGTACTTTGATTATATGTTTATTAATGTATTTATTGAATTGTTTGCCAAAGATCAACAATGTGGTGTGGAAAACAAATGAACCAGTATGCAAACAAATATACACATATTCTAAGAGCTTGGCTAATTGGGATCAAGAATTTGAAAATTTCTTTAGGAATTTGCTTGAAAAGTGTGACTCAGTCAGTATTTCTCTTTTAGTAAGAACAATTGAAGTCGGTTCCTCTTCCAGTGCCATTGAGAAAAAATAGAAAAGAGAAAAAGAAATTGTTGAAGACAACCCTTCGGAATTTAAGATTCCCAGAATTGAAGGAAAAAGAAAAGAAAAGGAAATTGTGGATATTCTAGATGAAGAATCTGATGAAGAAACTGAGTATCCATAGGGAAATGAACAAGAATCAGAAAAGGAAATGTCACAAGCTAGTGAAGAAGAAGATGACCTAACAAAAGAGAAGCTACAACAGCTTATTCGGGAGGAAGGTGGAATGCAAAAAATTGCTAATTTATGGTCTGTCATACCATCATATGATCAGGATATGATTTTGAGTGTACTAAATGCTCATGTTGAGCACTGCAAGATCAGATTGGAAAGTTTGTAGAACATTCTACCTAAAGAAATTATTGACAGTAGAGAAATAATGAACTCTAAGTTTAAAGACAAAGAAGAAGGTGACGTTATCTCTCATTTGAAGGGGCAATTCAGACTATCACTCACCAAATTGAAGAAGAAAATGAATGAGTTGAGACAGTGCATCAATGCAAATAATAACATCTACAACTATTGCATCTGTTGACCTTATGCAATTGGAAAATACAAAGAGAAATTGAAGCAGATTGAAACAGAGTTGAATGGGATTGGAAAAAGCTTTGATATGTTTTAGGATCAGGACAGTACAATCAATAAAAGGATTCAGGAGCTACATTATGAACACACCAAAGTTCAATTCACCAAGAACACACTTGTGGACACTTTTTGGAAGGTGAAGGATCTAATCGAATGCAGACTGGAACAGATGGTTGAAATACTAAAGAAAGGTGAGAATCTAGAGGAAGCAATTACAATTCCAGAATCCCTCACTGAAATTGTCAAAAGGACATCTAAGAACAAAAACATGATCATAATCATTGGGATCAGAATAGATGCTTGGAAGAAGTTACTTCAAGAAATGAAGGAAAATCATAAGATAATTTTCTAACAGATTTGAATCAGTTTTGAAGTTTTGAGATTTTGAACACATGTTTTGTCTTTTTGGCATAGGGTTTCTATGCTTTGTCATTGATTTCAAAGGGGGAGATAATGCAGTGAAAAATGTCTCATCAATCTTAGGGGGAGATATGTTTTGAAATATTTGAAGCGTAAGGGAGTGAGAGCAGTAAAGTTTGGCAGCGTACTCAAAATGATTTTGACACTTAGTCATTTTTCACTAAGTGTTGCCATCAATTCCAAAGAGGGAGATTGTTGGAATATGGCTTCTAGTATTGTGATTTATGGCAACCTAAGTCATGCATCTGGTCTACAGTCTAGTTTTGGTTTACACCGATAGAACAGAGTGAAAAATAGGGTATCTGGTTAAACGCAAAAAATATCGATCCAATTACCTCACTGGACTATTATTTTGGATTGTGGATCTCAAAAAAAGGTTTGTTGACATTTTTATTACCTTATTCATGGAGTATCTCGATGCACATTCAGTGGTGTGTGATCTAGGAGATCCAGTACACTAACTGTTAGTTATTTGTGCTAGAAGGTTGACTCGTCAAGTATAGTAATTGCAGATGCATAAGGAGCAATTGATTAAATGTTTTTGTGTTTGAAACATGTTTATTTGGGTCCCTACTATGTCTAGGATGACTTTGGAGGATACGCATAAATATTTAATTAAGGATCTAGCCGATAGTTGAAAAGAACTTAATGTTTTATGAAGCCGACATATGAATGATCAAATCCTTGATAGCGGATATATATATGAGATGGGTTTTATCTTTTTGACATAGCGAATGTGTGGGATGCAAAGTATATCAATGTATGGTGCAAAATTCCATAGAGTAATAGTGTGAATTTATCTATGTGATGTGAAGAGTAGAAAAGTGTAGAGCAGAGCAGAGCTAAGTACAAAATCAAAAAGAGGATCCGGAATTAGATCTATGAGCTTCACCGGAACTGTAACCTAGCATAAGCAGATTCTACTATTTCAGTTCAACCTTCATATGGTTTTAATCTGAACTTTTGTAAGGCAGTGATCCTTCCCTTTTGAGCACTGAGCTCTAGGAAGTGTGCCTGAATGCAAATGCATTCTCTTTTGTAAAACTTTTATTTGAGTACTCAAATCGTGGATTAACCTCCACCGTGGTTTTTCCCCTAATAGGTTTTCCATGCAAAAATCCTTGTGTTATGGTGTCGTGGATAATTTCTTTATGTGTTTGCATCTCTCTTTTGGTTGAATGTTGAAATGGTTTTAATATCATATTAATGAAGTTAAGATTTGTTGAACACTGATTTACCCCCCCCTCTTAGTGTTCCCTTGAGTCCAACACACCCAACATGGATCAGAAGCAGGTATTCTTTTTATCACCCCTCAAGGTGATTGCATCCCAAAGTCATACAAGCTATCATTTCTATGTACTAACAACATTGTTGAGTATGAAACCCTAATCATGGGTTTAAGGATAGCAGTTCAATGCCAAATACAAGAAATGAAAGTATACGGAGACTCATAGTTGGTTATCAACCAAGTCAATGACGACTACCAAACTAAGGACGACAAGCTTACTCCTTGCTAGAATATGGTAGAAAGTCTTAAAGACCTTTTCATTGATATAAATTTTGAGCAGATCCCTCACATGAACAACTGAGCATCAGACACTATGGCAACAATCAGATCATTGTTAGACATGTCGAACAACATCCTCCAATGTGAATTCTTGGTAGAAAAACTTCTCGTACCAACTTTCGAAATCCCTAAATCTAAATTTGCATGTGTCATTGTCGGTCCTAGATCCCCATGATACCATGACATATTCATCTAGCTAAGTAGAGGAACCATCCCATCCGATATCACCTCCAACCTTAAAAATACCTTTGTAAAGAAGGCATCTCGATTTGTGATCCTAGGTGATACCCTTTATCTTTGAAGCATCAAAGGAACATTACTACGATGTCTTGACCAAGAGGAAGCCTTGATCGCTTTAATAGAAGTCCACAATGTCATATGTGGTTCCCATTCTAGTGGTATGACGTTAGCTCAAAAACTGTTGAGGATGGGGTACTATTGGCCAACCATGGAAAAACAAGCTCATGAGTATGTGCATAAATGTGTCCAACATCAACAACATGGAGATCTGATTCATGCTCCAGCTCAGGAATTGCAACCAATGATCACACCTTGGCCTTTCTCGTAGTGGGGACTTGACCTCATAGGAAAGATCACTTCAACCTCATCCAATGGCCACAAGTTTATCATAATAGTAACTGAATACTTTACCAAGTGGGTCGAATCCATTCCTATGACCTACATAATAGGGAAGCAAATTGCCTAGTTTATCCTGAATTACCTAATCTACCATTATGGTGTTCCACAAACCCTTATCTTAGACAATAAAACACCCTTCAAGTATTAGGATGTGAAAGAGATTTGTCAAAGATTCAACATCCAACACCGATTCTCTACCCCATATTATCCCCAAGGCAATGGCCAAGCTGAGGTTACAAATAAAACTATTTTGAAGATCCTAAAGAAAACAATCAATGAAGTTGGTCGTGACTGTCATCTGCAGTTAAATCCCGCTCTTTAGGCCTATCAAACCAATATTTGCATGCCTACAGGTGCAACCCCTTTCTCCTTGGTCTATGGATCATAAGCCATCTTGCCTATTGAGGTTGAGCTCCCATCACTGCAAGTGTCACTACATAACCTAATTAGTGATGAATAATATAGAGTATCTTGGTTGAATGAGCTAGAATTCCTAGACGAGCGTCATATTGATGCTCTTAATCACTTGCAAGTATATCAAAACTAATTGAAACAAAGCTATAACAAGAAGATCAAATGTCGGTATTTCTAGGTAGGGGATCTTGTCTTAAAGTAGAATCAAAAGAATCTTCCAGATCAGGACAGTAAAGGAAAGTTTGAGTGTAACTGGTTGGGTCCCTTTATCATCATAACAAGCTATGGATCAAGAGCATATCAACGATCTACACCTGAAGGTGAACCCTTATAGGCACCAACCAATAACTTGCATCTTAAAAAAATTTATGCCTAGTCTTGAAGGGTATAAACCTAAAAATACAAAAAAACTAAAAAATGAGAAAAAAGATTGAAAAAATTAAAGAAAAAAAATCATCCTCTAGTGAAAACCATTTTAGTGGCACTTTAGAAAAGTACCTTGGTGAAAACCTGGCAAACAGGTACCTTACGTAAATAAAGCACCTCCATCTATTTATGGCTCTTTATCCTATCATTCTTGGCATATCATACATCCATCACATCATTCATCCTATTTATTCCACCACCTATCTGCGTCCCTATCATAGCTTGATGTTGTGAAGTATTGCAATCCCCTTAGTACTACTTTGCAGATTCCTAAGGTTAGTTTCTCCTGCCTATATCAAGGTAATCTATCATATCATACTGGGGGCAATTCATTATGGATTAGATTGGGTTCTTGTATATCTTAAGGTTATTAGAAACGCTCATCGAAAATCCAAAAACATTTTCAAAATCCTATACAGCTAAAATCTAAAAACATTCAAAAATTGTAAAGTCAAAATCTAAAACATCCAAAACACATCAAAACACTAAAAAGGTTGAACATCAAAATACAAAAAAGGTACTTGTTGTTGATCTATGGGTCTCTAAGCTTGAATGTAGGTAAGGCCATCATTGATGAGCCCCCAAGACACCCTAGATCAATCCTTTAGGAGTTTGTCATAATAAACTGACATTCCATCAATTATTAATCTCTCATCTTCAATAAGTTGAGTCAGGTTCACTACATGGTCTCTGCATGTATAACATAGGCAAGGCTAATCTTTGATCAACCCCTAAACCCCTAGGATAGGTCTTTTAGGTTAGGTTCTTGGTTAAAATCTTGAAAATCCCTAAACATTCAAATATTGGAAAAATCTTAAATATTTGCAAAATCTCAAAAAAAACCCTAAAAATTAAAAAAATCAAAACGTTTAAAACATTCAAAATCCCAAAAAATACAAAAACATTTAAATAATAGAAAACAGGCAAAAACATTAGAAAATATTCAAAAGCCAAAAACATTCAAATATCTTAGAGAAAAACCCTAAACAGCCTCAAATAATTGAAAACCAAAAACATTCACATAAACTCTCAAAAAGACTAGAAACAACCTCAAAACATTTTTAAAATACCAAAAACATTGAAATATTCCAAGAAAAACACAAAACCATCCATCCCATTTTGCTTTCACTTGCAATAAACCTCCATCCATAATAAATCAATCATCACCTTCAACCTTTGGCAAAACAAGTAGAAAGCAAGTATTGCAAGTGGTAAAGTGAGAACCTAAGTGTCAAAATATAAAGTCTAGATCGTAGGTAAACGAGTTAGTGAAGTTTGTATCAATGACTTATCATAAAGCTCATCATCATCCTACATCAAACCCCTGATCAACATGTCCTAGGATGTATCCTTCATGCGATGGACATCAAAATCAGAAATCACCTTAGCTACATTTTAAACTGGTAAGAGATATAGATAACACTGACTGCTTGTCTTTGATCTTTTCTTATGATTTATGTTAAATGACCCATTCTGGGGACCTCTCAATGATGTCTATCAAAGTGATTTAGAGAGAAAGGAATGGGGCATCGATCATTATCTTTCATTTTTTGTGCTTGTGGGTATTCTTGTAAAATAATCTTGGTGCATATTTGTTTAGTTGTGTGTAGGGAGGTTGTTTGGAGTACGTTGCCGACTATTGCATATGCTTTGGTCCAATGTATTTTATGCTTCTAACTTACATTCCAACGAGGTTTCTATTTTTCAAGGTGTGAAGAAGAACTATCCTATCTATTTGCAGAGTCAAAGTCCATTACACTAGATACAATGCCATCCTGGTTATCAATACCTTGATGCATTGTGTATATGTGTTATATCAAACAATAAGGAATGATGGAAAATCCCAATCCCAAGATATGATAAAATCATCATCATCATCATGTATTTATCATCACCATCTCTAATAAAGTCTCAGTGGATTATAGACTTGTTGGATCTTTTGCATCAATCATCAAAATCAATGGTCAATCATCTTGTTTCTTCTATCTCCTTTCCATGCTAACCTAGTATCATGACAGTTGACAAAAAAATCATCAATGTATCCATCCTACATCCACAAATCATCATCAATGCATCCATCCTCCATCCAAAAATCATCAACATACATACATCCTACATCATCATAGCATAATCACGACATATCATAATATAGGAAACATACATCCTACATCATCATTATCATTTAAGTTGTGACAAATAATATAGATTTGTTATTCTAAGAATCTTAAATCGTTACATCACATATCATAAACATTGCATCATATTATAAGCATGAACATTTGCATTCATCCATACATCCATATGCATACATCATCACATCATAAAAATGCATAGAAAAATACACAAAAAGAAATGCATCCATAACATTTGCATGTCATATCATCCATCCCATAACATATCATTAAGAGATACTGAAAAGGAATTGCATCCATACATAAGCATATATAAGCATCACATCATATCAAAATGCATTCATACATTCATGAGTATGAAATAAAGTGAGCACATCGCATCATATTGAATCTGTATCATCTCATATATATCAAAATGACTGTCATGGTATAATATTTGAGTCAGTGTATGTATATCAATCAAAAATACAATATCCACAAGGCTATCAAAAAGGATCCTATTAATGTATATATGTGTAAAGAATTGGGCAATAATAAAAAAAGTGTGTATACAATGAGCTAGCCCTGATGGGTGCTCTCCTCACTAGGTTGTCTCTCTGGCTAATCCTCGGCCCTAGCATGTGCCCCGCTCCTCTACGAGTAATCTGATTATATAAGCATCGCAGGGACATCTCGATGGTAGTGCATCCAGTAGTAGGCTACCATAGTCATGACCTCTTTGTACAATTTGGCAAACACTATCCACCCCTGGGCTGCAGCTGACATAGTCTCTAGCTGTTGGCACCACTCGACCTCCTGAGCTAACTAAATCTTGGCAATCTGTCTGAGCTGCCGCTCTTGGTCTCTCTTTGTAGTTGCAGCCTATACCTACTACGTAGCTTGGTCTCTCTTGGCAGTAATCATCAAAATCTACTAATGAGCCCGATCCCTCTCGCTCGTAATCACTTGTATTTGTTGTTGTAGTTGTTGTATCTGTAAATTGCAGGGATCTGGCCCTAGTGGTGGTTATATTGGTTGTTGTTGGATCGAGGGTTGTTGTGGAGGCTACTGATTCCCTGGTGGTGCTCTTGGGACCTGTCCATCCTGTTGATCTTGGCCATCCTGTCCTCTACCCTGACCTCTACCTCTACCTACACCCCTCCCTTTCGGTCTCCCTCGTGGAGGTGCACTCACTAGATCTATCAATTGATGAGCGAGTGTGAGACATGCATCATACGTAGTCATCATTTGAGCATATGCTTGTCCTTGATCATATTCCCATGGTCGGGCAACCAACTATTGAAATCCCTCAACAACCTCATGGGCTGGGATAGTAGGTCCCCATGCTCCCATCTCTCGTTTTGACCTGACAAATATTGTGGTGTATGCATCATTTAGCCTATCTTGCCTGTCTCCAAACTATCTCGCCACCCTATTTGGAAGTTATCTCTTAATGATCGTGTGCTCTCAACCTTGCATAAATTGGGTCTATCAAGCAAAAAAAAGCTGTTGTACATCATTGTACCATGCAGGCATCTGAAGCCAGGGTCGCCATTTGAAAACTGTCATATCATTAATGACCCTGTGCCAGTAGGGAATGCCAAGCTGCCCTATATTTTGTAGTGTGATGGCACCCCTGTACTTCCAAACCATGGGATCAACTGACTCTACATCCACCATCTGAACAATTGTTCGGAGCACAAGGATGTGCTCCCAGGCCCAAATGTGAAGTAAGGTGACCCCTATGCCAATCGCCCTACCATCATAGTATACAAAATCATGCATATCATGGTACAAAGAGGCTAGCATCACTAGCCCCCATGCATACTGAGTCCTCCTGAACAACATCCTCTACCAACCCAAGCCCCATCCTGGACTAAACCCTCTACTCTGTCGATCTAGAGCAACCAAACCTTAGATGATCGCTGCAATAATCAATCTAAAAGCGGGCACCCAACCTTTGTACATCTCGAGGTCAATTTGTGAAGTGACTAGAACAATGTCCTCTAGGTCCATCAACTCATGGCATGCATCATAGTCAGCATTGACATCATATATCATGCACTCACCATGTATCGGCAATCACAATATTCGCCATGTATCCTCAAGCGTCACTATTGCCTCATTGATAGAAAGGTGGAATGATGAGGTCTCACTGTGCCATCACTCACACAACATTGTCTGTTAGAGTAAAGGTTTTAACTTAATTATGTTAATTAAGTTACCTTTATTCCTCTCTTAAGATTTCACTTTAGTTTGCATATTGTGATATTTAATAATTATATTAATTATTAAATGTCTTCCTATTAGGGTTTCTTTTAGGGTTGCACAATCTCCTTTCATAAGGATTCATCATTGTATTTTAAACTCTCTGATTAATACAATTTTGAGCTTTCAGAGCACCCTTGCTTTTTTGTCTCCAATGTCTTCTTTTGTGATAGGTTATTTGCATGCAGCTGATCTTCGGGGTCTGTGAAGTTGGATTTCACAACTTCTACATGGTATACTTAAAAACACACAAAGCTAAAATTGGACTTCTCAACTTCTACATGGTATCAAAGCCTAGTTGCCAGGACCCATGTTTACTTTCATGTATTGTAGTTACCTTTGCTTTCTTGCACATGTTTGTAGCTACACTCTTGCTCATCTTAAGGGGGGGTCTTAGAGTAAAGGTTTTAACTTAATTATGTTAATTAAGTTACCTTTATTCCTCTCTTAATATTTCACTTTAGTTTGCATATTGTGACATTTAATAATTATATTAATTATTAAATGTCTTCCTATTAGGGTTTCTTTTAGGGTTGCACAATCTCCTTTCATAAGGATTCATCAATGTATTTTAAACTCTCTGATAAAAACAATTATGAGCTTTCAGAGCACCCTTGCTTTTTTGTCTCCAATGTCTTCTTTTGTGACAGGTTATTTGCATGCAAGTGATCTTCGGGGTCTGTGAAGTTGGATTTCACAACTTCTACATTGTCATCATGGCCAAATGTGTTTGGATGATGAGCATGTATGCAATGTACCACAAACCAATCTCCCCCAAGTGCTCTTGTCACAACTCAGATAAATCACCGAGTCTGGACAAAATTGTGGGTTGATGCTCGCGGTACATCAAAGGCGGGATCACCTCCTACACCCACAAAGTGCACAATGTCAGAATTCATAAAAAATTGGCTAAGTTTGGAGTTTTCATCCCCAAAATGACAATAGTGTCGCTATAATTCAACTTTTAAATTACGATGCTCAAGGCATTTAAAATGCAAATCGTAAGTCACATAACTAAACACGCATGCGTCGTGATTTAATTTTGGAAAAACCCTAACCTTAATTTTCAAATCAAAAGATGTGTCGCTATATACATATGCGTTGTGATTTAGAATCTAAAACCTTAATTCTAAATTGTGAACTGCATCACAATTCACATATGCATCGCTAAAAATCAAATTAGCATCGCTTTAGAGCGATGCCTCTAAAGCTTAAATTTCAAAAGGCATTAAATGCATCAAAAAGTCAAAATTCAAATCAGGTTTCAAATCACATATCGGTGATGTGCCTAGAAGCCTTTGATACTCTTGAACCCAGTTGAACATGTGTTGTGGGAGCACTTGTTGCGCCATTTCGTCGGAGGGTCAGAGCTCAAAATGCAAGAAATCTTGAAGGTGTGAATGCACAAATGACTTGAAAGTGACCCTTCCTCACCTATTTATGCTTGCAAATTAGGGGTTTTTGCTCTAATTTAACCATCAAGCTTTCATCATTTTCCCTAAATTTGCCAAACTGAACCTTATTTTGCATCATTTTTCACATTTTTGGTATGTTTTTTTGCATCCTAAAGCCTTTTCAGACCCCTTGGGCAGCATTTTAACCTTTATCAAGAAATCAACCCAAAATTCAAAATTTCCACCCGATTTCTCAAGGGGATAGGGAACCAGCTTAATCCTTCCACTGGGGCATATAAAAAATTAGATTTTTTTAATTTTTTGATTTAAATAGTAGTTTTTAATTCGAAGGGCATTAGTCTTTGAACCAAAGTAGTAGGTACCTCATTTTAAAGAGGGACAAAATGTAGACACTGAAAAATATCCTGAGTCATATCATACACTCGAATCAGGTATACTTACACCGTTCCCTCCTCAAACCCATCCTTTTTTTGCTTAATTAATTAAATTAGCCTACCTAATTAATTATTGGCATCATTTGCATCTATTAAACTAATTCATCAAATCAAGTTAATTCACCCCCTTTCATGCTAAAACTTCATCCTTTTAAATTAATTAAATAAAACTATTAAATTTAAATCCCTAACTCTTCTTATTTAATTAAATAACCCTAAGGTGTCTAATTAAATGTCATTTCAACTTTCCCCCTTTCATTAAATCATTTTATTTAATGAATGTCATCTAAATTCTTCTAATCCCCTAATTGCATAATTAACATTGTTTAAATTATCAATTATTAATTACTCTAATTCCCCCCCACTTATAAGGAAATATTCCATGGGAATATTCATCCTTTGCACATTCCTCCAAAAGGAATATTCCCATAGAATATTCCTTCCCCTTTTACACAATTAAACTTTGTTTTAATTAACTAATTATCATTTTCCCTCACCCATGAGAATATTCTAAAGAATATTCTCTCTCCTCACTCATTTGAAAAAGGGGAATATTCCTTTTTCTCAACAAACTTACTTAGCTTCATGTGCAAGTTACCTTGTGACTTCTTGTGCAAGTTAACTTTTGACCTCTTATACAAGTCAAAAGTGTGTTTGTTTGAGAGAATGTGAACCCTTGTTTAAATCTCATCTTGCATTCTCACTTGTTGATGAGAATCCATGACCCATACCTCTGTAGATAGGGAAAAATCTAAAATTTGAAATCTTATTAAATTAAGATTCAGATTTTCACCATCCTCAATGTAGTTACTTGTAAAGCATACTCATGCAAGATAAATAATCTAATCTAAACAATCATGCATGTCACCAAGGATTCACTTCATTGTTCTTCTCAATCTCACATAAGAATGCAAGCTTTGAAGGATTTGACTATTGAAGTAATGTTGATCACTTACTATTGTAGCATAACGATAGGACGAGGTGATAGATGGAAGATTGAAGAATGATTTTGACAGAGTGAGGGTATTGGAAGAAGTCCGATTCAAAATGGCTTGTGAGAAGCCGTATTTATAGAATTTTGATGTGGACGAAGAAGAAGATTTGATTTGATTTTTGACAAAAGAGGAAATACAACCTCGGATGAGATAAGATTCTAATAAAATAGAAAGATATTGATTTTTCGTTTTAAAGGAAATAAATCCTGAAAAAGATGAGAATGATAAGTGATGAATTATCTAATTAAATAAATAAATTAGATAAAAATGAGTTATGATTTGGAAATAAAGCGAGAATATCCTTTTAAGATTTTATTAATTAAATAAATATTTGATTTATTTAATTAACGTTGGATTTATGATTTCATTAATTAAATAATATAAATTATTTAATTAATATTAGAAGAATGGAGGGATTATGAAACGAAATGATTTAATTAATTAAATAATATAAATTATTTAATTAACATTAAAAGAATGGATGGATTGTGAATGAAAATGATTTAATTAATTAAATAATATAAATTATTTAATTGACATTGGAAGAATGGAGGGATTATGAATGAAATTAGTCAAATAAATAAGATTTATTCAACTAATTAGATGATGACATGGGTACCTAGGGGAAAACATGCTACAAGATGTCTAAATGATGTAATGTCATGATAAAGTATCATAAAAGGACACTTTTGGGTGTCTACAACCTCCAATTTCCTCCATCCTTGACCATTGATTAGCCTTTTTTATCTTAACCCTTCATTTCTCATTTGCTTTCCTATAAATAGGTCACTATTTGGATACAAATGGATCCATCTTTCAAAAAACAAACTTATATCGTTGAAATCACTCACACTCACACTCATATTTAACACACATTTAGCATCTTTTAGTTCATTTTAATTGTGTTATTTAGTTTTGAGCTTCCATTAATGGCTTCCATGATAACATAATGCATCTATTTAGCTTATCTATTAATTAGGGTTTAGATCATTTAACTTAGAATCCACTCATATTAGCTTAGCTTTTGAATATCTAGATCACTTTTAGCATAAAATCATGTTAAACTAGCTTGCATCATGCTTATTTAGATTAAAATCATGTATTCATACACATCTCACAACCGTTCCATCAATTTTTTCCAATAAAACTGTTTGGGGAAAGCTCATTTATCCATGGGATTGGGAAAGGGTCATCGTTTCACATCAATGCGACACCAATCTCACAACGTTATAAGTTTCAGATGGGTTAGAGTAGACATTTAACACTTTCATAGTTTATAATTCTTAGCTTTGATAAATGTTTAGTTTAATATTTATTTGAATGAACCTGTTGAGATTTGACTTTAGTGGTTTCATTATGCTTTGATTCTTCATGGATCAAGCATAATCGACCCATACTAATCCGTCAATCACACTAGCTCCCACATCCACTTTTACTTTCCTTTGGGCCTTTTAAAACATCACTTGTCAAATGTCTTTTTGTATGTCACTTAGGTTCCCTAAGATTTCACAAATTCATTCAAATGTTACTCATCTATTTTTAACCTCTTTTCTCATACATTAAAAGATATTTATTCATAGGCTGACTAGATTTATTGAAAATATATGAGAACATCTCAAGTTATTGGGGGTTGAAAAACTATTAACTTGGGTTTTAGTTAGAATTTCAACCTATATTGTGTTTAAGCTAGAATTTGTAAAAAATTTAATATATATTCCTATTGGGGAAATTTATTCATATTTACATTTTTTTTCCTCTAAAATCATCTCAATTTTAAAATATTATTAAATCCAACTTAGCCATATTTGGCATTAGAGTTTTCATAAGTAGGTAAAAGTCTAAAAGATGGAGGAAAACTTAGACCAAGAATTTTATGATCCATAGTTTAACTAAGCTTCACATATTATTTGGGTTCAAATAATAAAAGTGCCTTTGTATTGAAGAGAATTCAAAGGGAAAATATTATAAAATTAATTTTAAATCCAAACATATAATTGAGATGTATTTAATAGCCTTGAGGGTGTGATATGCTAACAATTGTCTTCCCAACAAGTGTGAGTTGATGACACCTAACATATTTTGTCACAACCACAACTACTACAAAAAGCTAATGTGTGTCCTACCCAACCACAATTTTAAAGCCCAACTTTAGTGAAGGGAAAACCCAAACCCAAAATATGTTTAAAAACTAATGTAAAATCTCAACATGACCATTCAAATAAAGATTAAACTAAACATTTATCAAAGCTAAGAATTCTAAACTATGAAAGCATTAAATGTCTACTCTAACCCATCTGAAACTTATCTCGTTGTGAGATTGGTGTCGTGTTGATGTGAAACGATGACCCTTTCCTAATCCCATGGATAAATGAGCTTGCCCCAGTTAGTTTTATTGAAGAAAACTGATGGAACAGTTGCGAGATGTGTATGAAAACATGATTTTAATCTAAATGAGCATGATACAAGCTAGTTTAATATGATTTTATGCTAAAATGATCTAGATATGCAAAAGTTAAGCTAATATGAGTGGATTCTAAGTTAAATGATCTAACCCTAATTAATAAACAAGCTAAATGGATTCATTATGTGATCATGAAGCCATTAATGGAAGCTCAAAACTAACTAATGCAATTAAAATGAACTAAAAGATGTTAAATGTGTGCTAAATATGAGTATGAGAGTGAGTGATTTTAATAGCATAAGTTTGTTTTTTGAAAGATGGATCCATTTGTCTCCAAATAGTGACCTATTTATAGGAAACCAAATAAGAAATGAAGGGTTAAGATAAAAAATTCTAATAAGTGGTCAAGGATAGAGGAAATTGGAGGCATGGATCATGGATTCTCATCAACGGGTGAGAACGCAAGATGAGATTTAATCAAGGATTCACATTCCTTCAAACAAACATATTTTTGACCTATATAAGAGGTCAAAAGTCAAGTTGCACAAGAAGTCACAAGGTAACTTGCACATGAAGCTAAGTAAGATTGTTGAGAAAAAAGAATATTCCCCTTTTTTAAATGAGTGAGGAGAAAGAATATTCTTTGGAATATTCTCATGGGTGAGGGAAAATGATAATTAGTTAATTAAAACAAAGTTTAATTGTGCAAAAGGGGAAGGAAGAATATTCCTTCTGGAGGAATGTGCAAAGGAGGAATATTCCTTGCAAGTGGGGGGAATTAGAGTAAATAATAATTGATAATTTAAATAATGTTAATTATACAATTAGGGGATTAGAAAAATTTAAATGACATTCATTAAATAAAATGATTTAATGAAAGGAGGAAAGGTGAAATGACATTTAATTAAATACCTTAGGGTTATTTAATTAAATAAGAAGATTTAGAGATTTTAATTAAATAGTTTGATTTATTTAATTTAAAAGGATGAAGTGTTAGCATGAAAGGGGGTGAATTAATCTGATTTCATGAATTAGGTTAATAGACGCAAATGATACCATTAATTAATTATCTAGGCTAATTCAATTAATTAAGCAAAAAGAGGATGGGTTTGAGGAGGAAAGGGTGTTAGTATACCTGGTTCGAGTGTATGATATGACTCGGGACATTTTTCAGTGTCTACAACTAGAAAGGAAAACAAATCATAAAGTTGCTTTAATAGGAATGTAGATGTGACCCCAAATTCAAATATAGGTTAACAACCATTTTTTTTTTAAATTAAGATAGGTTGAGTGATAGGGTAAAGGTAAATGTGAAAATAGAATAAACCTTAATATATAATGAATTAGGGTTCAAATTCTAGTAGAAGGAAAAAAAGATAAAATCAGTTGGATTCTTACTCTGAAATGAAGCTAAAAGTAAAACGAAATACAAACATAGGATAAATCCCATTCTAGCGAAAAATAAAGATAGCAAGGCAAAAAAGTGAATAAAATAAGAAAAAAAATTGGATGTAGAGAACATTAAACTAAGGAGAATAAAATATAATAGAATTAAATAAAATATACTAGGGAATAACCTTAATAAAACTTGAATTTAAAATATTTTAGACCCTAATTAAAGATAATTTTAGGATTCAACATCTGTTTGAGCAAAAAAAGTTATTAAAAATTGATTCATACTCTAAAACATAACTAAAATTAAATAGATAAAATTTAGAAACATAAATAGGTTTAGGATTGAATATTCAAGATAATTAATGAACATGAAGCATCTTTATTCAAAACCCATAATGAAATGAATAAAAAACCATGCCCTATACTTCTCAAATCTAGTCCTCATAACTAATGCCTCCCCTCTTCAAGGCCCATAAGAAGCGAAGTATAAAAAAATGCATCTAATCTAACTAGGTGGGTCGTACGATCAAATAATTTTCCATTATGTAGACCTCCTTGAGAATGGGGGTATGGGATTGTTCCTCCCACTATGATGATTCACTTTAATTTATCTCTCTCTAAAAATCTCCTCATTAGGTTCATATTGAGTTCATGTATAGCCCCAACTGTAGTTTCATTGGTCTCTCTATTGAAACCATGCCAAGAGACTTACTGCACCAACACTTGATTATCAATCCTAAGAGATCACAAGCTTTATCCAAATTTATCTAGTAGGAATCGGTACACATCTAATCATCTCAAGAATAACCACATTTGCAACACCACAATATCTAGGAGTGCTCATCTCCAAAAGAAAAATGATAATTACACTCAGCTAAAAAAATATTTGTAAATCAAAGTTAATGCTTCCATTATATGATCAATGTGAACTCCAAAATTATTCTTATGACTCCTTGATTTGACTCTCCACAATAGAAAATCATATGTACTTAACTAAAAGATCTACTTGTAAGATGACATATTATGTCCAAAATTTACAATATAATCCATAATATACCATGGAAAAATACCAATCCTCAATACATGAAGGTTATCTCCAAGCCTTTAAGATCATCCATCTATGCACAAGATATTAAAACCCATTAATTTACTATGAAACCTCCAACTCATTTAATCAAGACCTTCCCATGGACTCAATTCAAGAATACAATCTTAGATTTTTTCTTGATATTAGTATATTTCCTTTCAATAGATAATATGTAGCATTAAATATGTATTATCTCATCATGAACTCCAAGTGCTAACATAATGCTTCCAAACATCATCTTACACTCTTCCTTCCTAAAAAATGTATGCCTAATTGAAAAAATTTCTCACATATAACAAGTTATTTGACAACCTAAGAGCATGTAGAACACTAGTGAGGGATCTATTTTTCTATCCTCTAAGAGAACAAACATGAATAATTCATGACTCACAATCTAATGAGTAACTCTCATGATCAATGGGAAACCTCTTATAGAGAATGAAATATAAAGATTCTTTAGAGTCAATAAACCATGCATTATCACATGCATGAAGAATAAAATATAAAAAATAATCACCACCATCATCGTATAATAATATCTAGTTAGATTCATTATCAGAATCCTTGGCCTTCTTCTCCTCACACTCCTCCTTGATGCATTCCTAGTCTTTTTGCAATTCCAACAATTTTCCTTGGATCTACTATGAGACTTAGATCTCCCTTAGAATTCACATACATGTCTTTTTTCTTGCTCTTCCCATTATTCATGGAATTACCTCTCGTGACTAGGGAATATTAAATAGAATTGGAATTCTTCCACCTCATCCCCTCAGAGAGTAGTGAACCCAACACCTGATCAAGCTTAAGCTTCAAGATGTTGTGTTATTGATTGTCATAACAATATTCTCCCAAATGTCAGGTAAACAATATGAGAAGTTTATATATTGATCCTTTTTATCCATTTTACCATTATCATACATTAATTGTCTCTCCAAGGTTTTAAACTCATTTAGATGTTCCACCACTAAATCATAATCATCCATCTTCAAATAAAAGTCTCACTTATAGAAAAATATTGTTCATAATAGACTTTGCATGATACAATACCCCAACTCATCCTAGAGCCTCTTGGTCCATGGGTCTTTATAAAAAAAAATTACAAGCACTAAATCTACAAGGGAAAGCTATATGAGGCCCCTTGCCTTTATATCCAAAACTAGCTAGTCTTGATATCTCATGCAAGATTGCTTTTGATCTATAACTGTAGACTATTGTCTCTATCCATGATCATATCTTCCATCTTGAGCTTCCAAAAATCAAAGTTGGATCCATTAAACCTCTCCACCTTTATTCTTAATGTTTTTCATCTCCACCTTTGAAAAATAAAACTAATGCACTAAGCTCCTACACGAATGGGGATTTATATAAACACACCATACTCTAATTAATATAATAAGATTATAAAAATCTAATATCAAATGCAAATATAGTTCACTTGAAAACCATAATAACACCTAAACTCAAGATAAATATTAGATACTAAATGAAAGTATGCACACACACACTCTCTCTTTCCACTTAACCTTACAAGGATATAATGTGCAAGTTAACATATCTAGATACAAATTTAAATAGATAAATGACATGTAAAAAACATAAAGAGAAACAAGAATGAAAGAAAGAATAGGAAACACAACCAAGAAAGAGTGACACTATTATATTTTGGGAAGACCCTTAAAAGGGGAAAAATATAGCCTCCAAAGTATTGAATCAATATATTTAGTAATAACAATACTAATTACAATATGCTCCAATATTAGAGCTTCAATGAGATCACCACTCTATAATTTGGTGGATCTAGTACTATAACAATATAGAAAATACGACATACGATCTCAATCCCAAGTCCTCAATATATAGAAAAAGACCATAAACCAAAATAATGTGCCTAAAATGGGTGCTTGAGTCTCATGATCAACCACATCTAGAAGATGCTCTTATCAAGATAGAATGAAATTCTTGATTGATTGGTTTGACCCCTATGACCAAGCGGGGTCCAAAGTAACTCCTAAGCACCCAAACATGAATCAATACTCATACTTACACATCTCTTACACTTGGCTACAAATAACTATTCAAAGATACTAGTCCAAGTCCACTAAATAACCCTCAAATCAATCTCTTACAACGCATCATAAGAATAATGACATGTGATAGATAATGCCACCTAGGAATCCATGTGATTTCACCAAAATGGGAAGCCCTTTTCCATAAGGGAACATTTATTTACTATATACAAATATTAATACTTTTAACTAGACATAGAACTTGCAAGGTGTGCAACACACCTATTCCTTACCGAGACTCAATTTGACAGTACCAAAATTTTATTGAGTCTCAATTCCTTTACGTATTTAGATCTTATATTTTCCCATCGTACATAACCAGTTTGAGAAGTCTTTGAATGGGTATCGTTTATTAAACTAATTGTTGTTTTCCTTCATTCCCCATGTATCTACTTATTGGTAAGTGAATTTAAACTTGAAATGGTACTTGACTCACTCAATGAAATGTCGAAATAATGCTCCAATAGTTGGATACATTGCTTGTGAAACAACAATCTTCCTCTATGTTTAAGAGGGGAGACTACCTCATATGATAGGGGTGTTTGAAGTTTTTGTGTACTTTTAGTTCAAAAGTATATAAAGGAGAAAATGAATAAAACTAAATAAAGCTAAATAACAAAGACCACACTGGTAGACATACAAATACCAAACATGAATTCATGAATGACAACCATTACAAGGGGGGTTTCACCATAATATATATTTTGATATGTAACGACAATGAAAGATGGGTTACAAATATTAACATACAAAGATATGAGTAACCCCAATACATTTAAACTAAGATACCAAAGCATTCTTGTGCTTCATTATATCAATTGCATATATTAATAAGAATTTAAATAAATAACAAATTATATCCACCAAGACATATAGGAATTACCAATTTGACATACGAAAAACTAGTAATAATAACTTAGAAATACATTCAAAACATACAAGCCAAAAGTATTTCATATTATCTTTATGAAATTCTACAATCTCAAAAACCCTTTTTGTATAATGTGTAAAGTTAAAAGTCACAAGTCTTTGTGAAAATTCCTCTAGAGTTTCCCCTTTGTAAAATTCCCTTACCCTTTATAATAGCCAATAGCTTGATATTTATAGGCTTCTTCTTGATAACTAATTGTAACTACCTAGTAACCACTTTATAACTACCTTCTAACTATCTTTTTGAAATATAATGGTTTTGAAAATAATAACCTTGTTTGGTTACATTTTACATCACTTTTCTAGAAATAGATTTCACTTTCTAACTTTTTATTACAATAAGTGACATAAGTCAATTTTACAAAAAGATAATTAGGAACTTGTAACCTTTGAATTATGGGTTATGTTGAGGTGTTCACATAGAAAGTAGAAATTTGTATCGTATCAGATGCACATATTTTGATAACACCGGAGAGCATACTCACATATTGAAACATCTCTACCAATGCGATCAATGAATCAAAAACCTTCAATCCTTTTGATTCATAATTGAAATTGTGGGTTTGACCATGTCTTGAATTGAGATCATTAATAACATCTCCCAAAATGATTCTCAATTGTCACAAGAAATCACCATGACTATAAGTTGGAATGATAGTATACTAGAGTCCACATCATGATATGATCCATCTATAAGTATAGCCTTGACCATCATGAAGAATTTGGAATCAACCAATTTTTCCCACACTCATACCCTTGAATAGTGAATTTTGATCCATCAATATTGCTAAGCCTTCCAAGGACAAATGTAAAGTAATATTCAATTGAACTAGATTAAGTTAACAAATAAATGTAACTGTCATATATATAAAATCACTATCACCCCTTTGCAAAAATGATACTTTCCCATTTTTCTTCAATTTTCTCATATAATATACTGTCACCTTAATTCTTGGAGGAAGACCTTCATGATTTTCCTCCAATATACCTTTTAGTAATTCGTTTACCTACTTCGACATTTATTCATGCTCAAGGGAACCACTTTCAAATGATAATTTGTGCATATTGCATCCCATAAGACAACATATCGCCGAGGCATTATGTCAAACAATTTGTGTGCCTATAAATGAATCACACATTCTTATTCACATCATATTTATGCGTTGAAATGCTCACAAATCTCTCATTATTTATTCAAAAAGTTTTTGGGTTTTATTTTTCTGCTTTCCAAAACATTTTGAATTTTGAAATTTCATTGAGAAACAAAAAAGATATCACAGTTTTACTACGATTGAGTAAAAGCTACAATTGTGGCATTTCAAGTAGCCACTTTTCTTTGAAATCGTTTAATAAAATCCATTAATGCATGCTATGTATTCATGGCATGCATAAATTTCACCTATAAATTGCATTGGTTGTAACGCTTCCTTTCCACCCTTTAAAAATTCATGTTTTGAAGTTCTGAATTGGTTAGCATGCTAGCAACAAAGAGGTTAAGATTTTTGAAAAAGTGAGTAAGCTAGCAATAAAAAGGTTATGATTTTTGAAAATGTGAGCATAAAGGTTAGGATTTGGAAAAAAGTGAGCACAAAGGTTAGGATTTGGCAAAAAGTGAGCATAAAGGTTAGGGTTTGACAAAAAATGAGCATAAAGGTTAGGATTTTCCAAAAAGTGAGCATAAAGGTTAGGATTTGCCAAAAAGTGAGCATAAAGGTTAGGATTTGCCAAAAAGCAAGCAAAGAAGGTTAGTATTTGGCAAAAAGTGAGCAAAGAAGGTTTAATGAAGAGAGAATGCATACAAAACTCATTTGACATCACCTTAAACCAAACAAAAAATTTAAATGCTCGAAAAAAATCCCTTTTATGATTATTTAAAACTTTAAAAAAGTTTTAAAACAATTTTACATACTTTTTTAGCAAACCCCTTGATCACTCCTTAACATTGCAAAATTGAAACACATCTAATTCTCAATTGGTAAAGCCTTTTGTCCTAAAATTTTGTTGGGATGATGAAAACCCAAAAAAATAATTTTGTTTCAAACAACCAAATCTTAAATTTTAATGATTTCTAAAATTTGGTCAAAAAATTGAAACTTTAAATTTTCTCAAACCAGAAACTGGGTTGCTAAGAAAAATTGGCCACATTACTTGAAAAACCCCCAAGAACACCCCCTTAATTTTTTGCATAAAACTTCATGTTTTTTAAATTTAATTATTTTCATACATATTGGTAAGCTACATCGCTACTCTTGAGGGCTTTGATTGAGACAAATGACAATTTTGCTTCAAAATGGAAAGAGGCGTAGTATTTGTAGATGATTGGGAATATTTTTAACTGTGAGGTTCTTAATTTAAAAAATTTCAAGTTTAAAAATGGGGTTAACACTACCATAAGTCAGGAGTTACCAAAATCCAAGAAAAATGTAAGTCCTAGCATTTTATGATCATTTTCCATTCATTTCACCATGTTGTAAACTTTTGGTGTAGAACTAAACATCTCCTTTTCTATTGATATTAGGTATATTATTCTATATGAAAGTCCTATAATTCATCCACTCCTTCCACTCCTTTCATTCCCCTTCATTCCATATCATTTACAAATTTGCTAACCAAATCTTGATATTTCCTCCACATCCAATCCTCCCCTCTTATCTCACAAAATGTTATTTGCACCCTTCATTCTTCCTCCACTCCCTCTTTTGTAGGATTCCAATTGGGATCTAAATTATCCTATTTCCTCCTATTCCCTTATCCACTTCCACTCCAATCTATACAAACCTTTATTCTCTTCTTCGTTCGTTCCTTCATGTGAACTTTAAGGAGAAATCCAAATATTCCCCCCCTTCTACTTCATCCACATCCAACGTCTAGTTCCAAAAGTTTTCCCTATAAACTCCCTAGTTCCTCTTGTGAAAACTCCTTATGTCTAGTCAAACATTTCCCATTCCCTATTACTTCTAGAACTTCCTTGAATTTTCATAAGTCTTCCAGTTTCTCCATTTGCAAGATTTCCCAACACATTTGAATGTTTGGACTCTTTTGAAGTATCATATTCTATCATCCTCTTTTACACCCTTTTTTGACAAAGAACTTTAAGGTATTTTTGCTACTTATTATTTCTTATGTAGACTTCATGACGTCTAGATATCTTTCCCTTTCTTTGGACATCTATCTCGATTTCCATTCATGCACATCTCCCTCACACTTCCTCCAAATGTTCCATTCAAATTTCCCCCCTTTGTGGAGTTTCTTTAGACTTCAGGATGTCCATTCCTTTATCCAATCCCACATCTGGTTTGAACCTAAAATCTCACATCCTATTTTTATCTTCTATTGCTCGATGATGAAGAGCACCATGCCACCATGAATGTGGTGATACAAATTTTAGATGCAAGTTATCTCTATGCCATCTCATAGCCACCATTTTTGTCAAATTCATTGGATTTTGACTTGATCCATATGCATAATTAATGAACTTTGATTTTGAGTTGAGTTCCCATAGGATTTTAGTGACCAAACTGAGTGCTATAAAATCAATTTATTTCTCATTCAAATGATTAGTCATTTCTCCATTTCAATGTGACTATAACACCCAGCAAGATCTAGTGTTCCAATCCCTACATGTCTAGTCACCATTAGAGAAAATCATCTTGCAAATCATGAAGAGGTAGGTATCCTATAGAAAAAAATTTATAACTAAATGTCTACTTGTCCAATTGTGGATCTTCAAGAAGATTTCCAAGTGATGAAGTGTGATAAGTTCTTAGGTTGGGGTATTATCTTGTCACATTTGTTGGTGTGAATGTAATATTAATTTGATAAGTGACACAATAATTTCATACATCACAAACATTGTGTGTAATGGTTATTTCCTTATTGCACATAGATTTTTAGAAGTTTGGAGAGGGATTATTAAATATGTTTAGTTTTTAATATCATATCTCTTTTTCCATGTCTATGTGTTGCATATTTTAATTGGTTGTCTCTATAACCCATGCAAGGCCATATACACTTCATAATTTAGTAAATTTCTCAGAGAAAATATTTGAAGTAATCTATAACATTTTTCATCTTAGAGAATCATGCCCTACATATCTTCAACAACTTAATATAGGTCATATGTGCAATGGGTTACTTCTAGTCTAGTGAAAAAATTTGGGGCTAGACATACACTAGATATTTTTGCAATTATTTTATTTGCATACCTTCAATTACCATTGAGTCTTGTTACATATTAGATCTAGGAACATCCTTCTCGATCTGATTAAGTCCAAAGTGAAGGAGAGATTATCGACTCTTAGTATTAGCCTATCATCACTCACTCTTTGTTGATGAACTAGTCTATCCCCTTTTAGGAATGACATATCCTTAGCCTTGAAGTGGTTAGATCCATCTAGAAGTGTGAGTAATGATTTTGAGACCCAATAATCCCCTAGTCATAATAATACCTCCTCCATGCAAATTTTTGACCCCTATTTCAATGGAACTTGAGTGTAACTCTTAAGAACTCCATTTAGAGACAACAAGTACACTTAATTTTTTTTATATGATACCCTTTTTACTCCATAAGTGACCCCCTTTCAATGACCTCATACATGAATCATAATACACATGAAAAGTGTTGTATTATGCCAACTAAGGACTCTTGAATGTTCGAACTAGGGAACTAGCTGTCCTACACACCTCACAAGTCATAGATCTTAATTGTTTAAAATTTGTAATATTATCAACAATTATGTCCACATAGAAAAGGACATTCTACTTGGGAGGAATAATATAGATTCTATAGTTGGAACTCCACCACATGTCACCAATCTTCTGATATGCATAAGGTTCATTGATTTGGAGGGTCACTTGGTGGACTTGGACTAACATCTTTGAACCAAAAAAAATAGTTGTGTAAGAGTAATTAGTGCCTCATAGGGAAGCTCTTGGGAGTTGCTTATGATAACTCTAGTCACAATGGTAAAGATAACTTCTAAGAGGAATAAGATGTTGGATTAATTAGGATATCACTTGATAATTAATTATAATCATTAATTAATTATTAAGTCCCTTGTTACTTTATTCACTTAAGATAAACTTGGGAGTATTTTTTTATTAATTAGATTGGGCTAATTATAGGTCTAGTTGTCTCATTGCATGAGATTAAGACATTTGTCACAATATAATGCAATCCTCATCTAGGGTTTGCTTTATTTTTGCTTTTATAAGCTTGGACATTCATTGTAATCTTCAATTCAGATTAATACATTACAAATATTATTTGCTTTTCTAGATTCAATCTTTTCTCTCTTGGTTGCATAGCAAATCAGTTGCTTTGATCTCTTAGATGTGATAAGTGTTTTGGTTGCAAGGATTTTTGGGAGATATGGGGTTCACTATCAACTACAACATGGCATTAGAGCTCTATATTTGTAGCTTCTTATTTGAATTCTAAGAGATTTGGCCTTGAGATAAAAACTAGTTCATCCTAGGGCAAAAAAGGCATCATTGTTGCGTCCAGAATGATCGAAAACCTAAGTAACGCTTATTGTTTGATCAAATTTGGAGCAATTGCAAAAAACAAGGATTTTTTTTAGCCTGCATAGATATGGAGGTGAAATATGTATAATCGCCTCTCAACCTGCATAGACCATTTTAGGTACGAACATGTTCTTATATTTTTTCCTGGTTATATTTTTCTAGGTCTTTTATTAATAAATACCAATAAAAATTTGAAAAAGCAAAAAGTTTGCAGGTTTTAAAAAAATCTTGTGTAGGTCATACTGAGTAGTGACGGGCCCCTTCGGCCATGTAGGAACCTGCAGTAGCCACCAATGACGACCTTTGCCTTGTCAGTCGGCTGGCTTCAATCCTCCCATCGGGACTCACTACACCAGCCACAAACGTTTTGGTAGCCACTCAGAAACAACAACAACAAAAAAGAACCGACAACAGATACATTTTTTTGGCACGACGAAGTCAACAATATATTCCAGCAAGAAAATGAATATTCTGGTAACTGCATTATTTTTTTGGCAACCGTGGGAATTTTCTAGTAGGCGAGTTGTTTTTTAGATGATAGGGGAATATTCCTTGAATATGATTTGTTGATGTCATGATGATGTCATCATAATGCCAACTGTAAAACCCTCCAAGCCCCCACCTAGCCCTTATTTTTCCTACAAATGAGCACTCTCTCCATTTTCCATCCATTCACTTCAAGCTTTGTAGCAACAATTACACTCCATTGCAACAATCTACCACTCCATCACTCTGATAGTGCAAGCTTAGGACAAACACCATTGCAACATAGGCTTGAGTCCCTCTCATTTTCTCCTCCACAAGCCTTGAGCGCTTTGGACGAAGGTGGTAAGCTCCTCTTATCTTCTCTATCATCTTGGTTGAGTAAGCACGTACTATTTTGTAGTGTCTTTTGTTTATGTAGCTCGTATTCTCTTTTTTATCATTATTTCTATCGTTGCAAACTTGGTTGTCCGTGGAGGTGGAAACACCGAATGGGGGTTTGGTTGAGGCAAACCCCTAAACAACCCCTCAACATTTTCTCGCTTTTTTGCGTACAGGTGGAGAGATCTTGGAGCAAGTTGGCGAAAGGATTGTAGTATGAAATCATCTTCGTCACCCTTGCGGTAACATATTTCCTTTATCATGTTTGTCTATATATTTCAATCTTCTTAGTCTTGTTCTTCTCTTCCTAAAACTTCTAAACTAGATTGTTAGTCCTTCTTTTAGAGTTTAACCCCGTCTCTCTGGTTTTCTGGTCATACGGAGCCAACACACTTGTGAGACACTAGCACATTGCGTTGTCATCCCAGAACTGTGCTTATGTCCTCTGACAAAGAGCTACCTAAGACACAGAGTTGACTTTGGAAAGCGACTCATCTAGTCTCCCTCCAACTCTCGAGTTCGTAGAGTAGTCAAAGGACTTCATAGTCTTCATAATTCTCATCCCGTCTATCCTAACCTTCCTTTAAACTGAGGTAAGTTAGGGCAACCATACCGCTCTTGGCCTTTTGTGACTTGGGGTCTTGTAGTGGTTGGTCTGCCTCTCTTACTTTTTTGGTGAACCAGAAGTGAACCATTTTGGTTTCATTTTACGATATTGAAGGTCCCTTTCCTTGTAACTTATGAGTGTTGTAGGTGTGAGTGTTGCGAGGCTTTTGCCTTGCAAACCAACTTGCGACCCCTAGAAGGCATAGTTGGAAGGTCCCAACTGTGTTGTACAACGAAACCTTAATTGGGTCACTACCTTATCTTATAAACCTTAGGAGGCTCTATAGAAGTATTGTTTGGTGTGTGTGATGACCTCTTTCTTAAATCAACCTATTCCCTCTGCATAGACTGTGAGTAGTGGTACTAGCATAACCTTCACCTCACAGGACCTGCCGATGGGCTTTAATAGGGAACCATCTCCTCTTTACATTCCTGCGAGGATAAATGAGAATACTGTAGCAGGTGTTCTCATTGATCCAACATCTCAAGTGAATATCATAATTGAGGAGATCATGTTAATTAACTTTTTGCATAAAGATGGATATGATGCACCTGATAGTACCATCTGCACCCAAGACAAACTTTTTGTACCTCCTATAGGGAGTATTATCCTATCGGTCCTCGTGGGACCTAAATTTGTGAGCCTTAAGTTTGACATCATCCCAGGGTCTGAACTCTTCAGGTTGAAGCTAGGCATCCCCTGGTTGGTAGCTATGAATGCAGTTCCCTCGATTGTGCACAAGTGTCTGAAGTTTGTTCATGGAGGTTCGGTACACGTTGTCCATGACACCAATTATAGACCACTGGTTGCACATGGCAGCTATACCTTAGATTACTTTTGGCCTACATCCCTCGGTCCTCTCCCACCTAGGAAGGACCTATATCACACATATGAAAACTATAAGAAAGGGCGCGCTAGGCCGAAAGTAAGATATCCTCCTTCGCCTTATGCTATTTCACATAGAGCCTGCGTGAAGGCTGATAGTGATGCCACTAAGGCGCGTAAAAGAGAAGAAGAGAAACGGTCCTGAGATCCTCCTTCCTCTTCTACTGTTCAACCCAATGCTTCCTCTAGCCCTACCACGGTGTCGTCTTCTTCTGTCTCGCATTTACAAGAGAATCCCATGGTGCTCACTTGGCGAAAGGCCAAGCGTCCTGCGTTCAAGCTTCTTGTCCTACCCACGGAGCCTAGGCCCGTTTCGTATGGTAGACAAAAATCCCCCCTGTGGAGAGTCCTCTCTGTCTCGGCCTCCATGACCTCCTACTGTTCCTGTCCCTAAAATGGTGAACGAAAAGAGTCCCATTGTCGAGGCACTGGAGTCGATTCCTCCTGCCATTTCTGAGCCTTCTCCTCCTTTTCCCATTCAGGAGTATGTCCTTCCATAGAAAACGACCATGGAGGACACTCCCATGGCTGAGCAGAACCCTTTTGTCCCTTTGCAAACCTTGAATTTTGGTTTGAAGAGTCGTAGAAGCCCCCTCACACGTGAGCAGAAGTGTTGACAAAAGGCTCTCCTAGCTGAGCAAGCCTCCTTGCAAAAGAAGGAAAAGGAGATGACCGCACCTCCTGTTGTGTCCTCCTCTCTTCCCCCTTTTTCCCCTGTTTAAACTAGCTTTGAATCCCTTCTAGCTTCTGCTGCGAGCACACATGCACCTAGAAAGGTGCAAGTGTTTATTGCTCCTTATGTGGAGCTGCCCTTGTTGACTTCCGTCCCAGATGTTTCTCCCTTTCTGAATCCCATGGATATGGTTAATACTTCGATTGTATCCACTATGGTTCTATCCTCTTCTATCCACCTTGATTCGTCTATAGGGAGTTCTCCTCCTCTAATGAAAAAGAGGGTAGAATGAGGTCCCTCCAGCAATGGAGGACGTAAGAAGAGCCCACCTTCTCAAAAAGGTGGTCCTGTGCTGACTTGTTTTGTCTTGGTGACGGAACCAGTTCCAACCTCCCCTGAGTTTGTCATCGCTCCCAAGTCTCTCGGTGAGCCCAATAGTGAACCTCAGGTGCAAACTCCTCCATCTGTCGAGGTGAAACAAGACACTCCCATTAAGTGTATGTTTAACTCGGTGGATGAAGTTATGACCTTGTCAGCAATCTTTGTGAAGTCATTGACCTTAGACAAACAAGAGTTGAGCGGCATAGACCTTACGGGTCCCTCTGCCTTGGCCCTTGTTGCAAGAGGATCATAAGCTCCCCCTCTTAACATTACACCATTGCAGGCTCGTCATCCTTCCCCCTATGATGATCTAGAGTGGGAATCTGACGACCTCTTGGTTAACCAGTGTTAGGGGGAGACCCTCTTCTTGAACTTTAGATTAGATGTGTGTGTGTGTGTTGTGATGTGCTTCCCCCATGATCGTGTTATGTGTGCCTGGATGACCCTCGTCACCCCAGTTGGTGCTTGGATATAGGCGTGGTGTTTGTGTTGTAAACCTTCCTCTATATGTATCTCCATTCTGCCATATTTGTGTTTGACTTTTGATAAATTGGGGACGATGCAAAGCGTCGAGAGTATTTAGACCTCCTTCCATACCCAATTTTTACTTTTTACTTTTTCTTTCATGCATTCTTCCTAATCTAGTTGGGGACTGATGATCTTTCACCTCGTACTGCACTTACCCACTATTTATAAATAAAGGCAGATTTGACCCCGCGAAACCAAATCCCCCTGTGCCCATTGTGTGTGCTCCCTTTTTCTTTTGCTTTTCTCTTCATCTTTCTCTCTTCTTTGCTTGAGTTGTCCCTCTTATGTGTGACAACGCCACTTCTACACTATTTGGTCTTTAGAAAGCACATTTTTTGCAAAAATAAATCCTTCCTCGAGACCCTTCATATGTTTCTTCTCTAGAGTCATATTCTCGACTTGAAACCCTAACGGAACATGTTTCCTTCATCATGGGTTCGTCAAGAAAGGACTTGGGAACCTTCCTCCGAAGTGGGAACAAGTTTTATCTTCCACTCACATGGGGGCTTATCCTTCCTTTCAAATTCCTTGATGAAGTTAACATCTTTCAGAAGGATTACTTGATGACAAATCGATTCAAGAAGGAAGATGTTAGCTTTTGAACAGTGTCTCCCTTGAGTGGACCGCTCCTCTTCACATCGGATTCCCAAGGGACCTCTTCAAAAGTTTTCAACAAGTTTTATGATGTCTAGTCCAGGGGCAACCCGATTAGACCGGTTTCACACCTTGGTGTCTAGCTCGGTGGCAACCTAACTAGGCCTTCTTCACATTCTTGCATCTAGCTTGGGGGCAACTTGACTAAACTTCACTTTTTAAACAATGCGCCCATTGAGTGGACCCTCCTTCCTTTTGAAGGGTTCTCGAGGGACCCCTTTGAAAGTCTTACAACTTAGTGATGGTCTGCATTACCGTCAGTTCACTGGCCTGCGCAACCGCTTCCTGACATGTTCTATCTTTGGATAAATGTGTCACCAACTCTAACTTTACGGAGTCCCCTTTGCTCAGTCTCCCTCATGTGAGAGTTCTTGGGGGATACCTTCCTTGCAACTCTGCGGGTCTGTAAGGTGCTCTTCCTGGTTTCCTTCATGTGAGAGTTCTTGAAGGATACCTCCCTTACAGGACCATGAGCCAGTGAGGCTCTTTTATTCTTTAGCTTTGTAGTTTCATGCAACTATGAATTCCTTTCCTTCACTTCAGAGTTCGCTAGACCGTGCTCTGCTTCCTCATCGGTTCAAGTATACATCTCTTACCTTGTTACTTCTTATTACTCTACTTTACCGAAGCATTCATCAATACTTGTGCTCACTAAAGTGTGGGAAAAATGTATAAGCGTGAATTTTCACCCCTAACACAAATTCCCCTTTTACCCCCTTACACTTTAAAAAACCTAAGGCAGAGGCTTAATTCCACTTAAGCCCGTTGTCCACATCACACTTGGCACCCTGTTTGTGTGTCGATGGATGCATTTATGACAAACACGCCTGCATGACGCCCATACGTTTGCACAGTGCACTTACGTCCCTAGAAGATTCCTATGGCTGGAGTCTGCAGAGACGTTACACTTCTAATTGGGAGTCAAAGTGTAACGCTCCTCTTCGGCCGGCCGACTCGAATATGGCTATTTTTCATCATTTTCCTTCATATTCTTCATCTCTCCATCCATTCTCAAGTTTTGGAAGTTTGGCAAGTTTGGCAAGATTGATTTGAGCACTCTCTCCATTTTCCATCCATTCACTTCAAGCTTTGTAGTAACACATTACACTCCATTGCAACAATCTACCACTCCATCACTTTGATAGTATAAGTGCAGGACAAACACCATTGCAACAGAGGCCTGAGTCCCTCTCATTTTCTCCTCCACAAACCTTGAGCACTTTGGACAGAGGTGGTAAGCTCCTCTTATCTTATTTATCATCTTGATTGAGTAAGCACATACTGTTTTGTAGTGTCTTTTGTTTATGTAGCTTGTATTCTTTTCTTTATCACTATTTCTATCGTTGCAAACTTGGCTATCCGTGGAGGTGGAAACACCAAAACGAGGGTCTGACTGAGGCATACCCCTAAACAACCCCCCAACATTTTCTCGCTTTTTTGTGTGTAGGTGGAGAGATCTTGGAGTAAGCTGGCGAAAGGATTGTTGTACGAAATCATCTTCGTCACCCTTGCGGTAACATATTTCTTTTATCATGTCCGTCTATGTATTTCAGTCTTTTTAGTCTTGTTCTTCTCTTCCCAAAACTTCTAAACTAGGCTGTTAGTACTTATTTTAGAGTTTAACCTCGTCTCTCTAGTTTTCTAGTCATACGAATGCCAACACACCTGTGAGATGCCAGCGCGTCACATTGTCATCCCAGAATTACGCTTATGTCCTTTGATAAAGAGCTACCTGAGACACAAAGTTGACTCTAGAAAGCGACTCATCTAGTCTCCCTCCAACTCTCGGGTTTGTAGAGTGGTCGAAGGACTTCATAGTCTTCATAATTCTCATCTCGTCTATCCTAACCTTCCTTTAAACTAAGGTAAGTTAGGGCAACCATACCGCTCTTGGCCTTTCGTGACCTGGGGTCTTGCAGTGGTTGGTCCCCCTCTCTTATAGACACATCTCAAGTGGCTCGATATTTTTCCTTATCTATATGGACTCGTACCTACACCAAACACACCAAGGAGTTTATCAACATGGGGTATCATCAGAGATCATATTGTAGGGGTTATTTGTTTTAGTGTTAATCTTGGCACTATGTGTGTTGTGTCGAACATTGATTGTCCCCACACACTTTGGACACAACTTTGGGAGATTCATGGAGACCCTCGTATCTCTTTATACCCAAAGGATCTTGTTGTAGATTATCTCAGATCCCTCTTGTAGATGCATATTTCACACCCTTTGATGATGATACTTTAGAGGAGCTTGAGTATATCACAAGTCTTGCATATTTTGATGGTTCAAAGACTTGTCTTCATGTTCCCACTCTTTAGATCTAGACTTCATTGTCATATTTCGTTGTTCCTGATCAGTTTGACATCACCACATCTTTGGCCCCTATTGATTCAGTGCATCAAGACGTTCATCTTCTAGACACAACTACTTGGGATTCATATCTTGTAGACATATAATCCTTATTTACAAAGTCCTATATTGCAGATCTGGAGGATTACTTTTATGAAATTCATCTCCTCTTTGTTGACAACTACATCATCGTTGTTGACCCACCATCTTCATCGCCTTTGCAGCTTGTTCTACATCAGTCTCACAGGATCTTGAATCGACATCATCGCTTTTCAACATGTGGACATGTGAGCACTTTTCAGAGGCATGCATCATTTTGATTTGGATTCTAGATTCACCCATTCTTTTGGATTGTCTTCTCCAATCACCAATGGATCTATTTCTTCCTAAGGGGAGAAATGTTGTTTGTAGGTAGTGGATCATATTTGTCTTCAGGCATTCATCATTGGCACTAGATCTCTTTCTCTATGGGGGATTCATATCCTCATTTTCTCTCTCCTATTGGGGGGACATCTATTGTACTTGTGTGACAAAAGTAGTCCTTAGGGGGTCACATTGAGTCCTCCTTCTATCCTTCTTTCACTAGTGCAGTCATTTATTTTTATCTCTTTTAGAGAGGAGTTTTTCCCATGCGATTTTCTCCTTTTCTTTAGTTATGAGAGATTCATTTATTTGTATATGGGTACCTCATCGGGACTTGTATTCGGGACCCATCATGCATCCATCATTGCATTTTTCATCAGGGTTTATAGCTTCTCCCCAAGTTGATTTTAAAGGGGGGGGAGTGTTGGAGTAATTAGGATATCACTTGATAATTAATTAATTATTAAGCCCCTTATTACTTTATTCACTTAAGCTAAACTTAGGAGTACTTTTTTATTAATTAGATTGGGCTAATTATAGGTCCAGTTGTCTCGTTGCATGAGATTAAGACATTTTTCACAATCTAATGCAATCCTCATCTAAGGTTTACTTTATTTTTTCTTTTACAAGTCTGCACATTCATTATAATCTTGAATTCAAATTTATACATTGCACATATTAGTTGGTTTTTTGGATTCAATCTTTTCTCTCTTGGTTGCATAACAAACCAGTTGCTTTGATCTCTTAGATGTGATGGGTGTTTTGGTTGCAAGGATTTCTGGGACATGTGGGGTTCACTATCAACTCCAACATAAGATTATATTTTGGAGGCCTCACACATGTGGGGGGCATTAGATTTTGACCATGAGGACTTGGGAACTCACTTCAGGCCTATGGTTTTGGTTTATGATTTTTTGAAAGTCATAGCTAGTTTCCTAGGTGTCACTGACCTATGTATTAAGGATCTAGGATGTGTGTTGTTATGCAACCAAAATTTCTCCAATATTGAGAATGTTGATCTCTTGTGAAACTCTAAGCTTGTGAACATATTGTAACTATTATTGTTGTCGATAATACATTGGTTCAATATTTTATAGACTATTTTTTCTAAAAGGGTTTTCCTTGAGTATATTGTTATTATCGCTTTTTGTGGTTGCCTCATTCTTATTATCATTTAGTCTCTACTTGTGTTCTTTTTTAAATATTTTAAATTTTGTTTCTCTACTATTTTTTTGTAGATTGGATAACTTGTAACTATCTCCTCGTAGGATTAAGTATGAAGTATTTGCATATTTCCTTTCATTTGACATCAAAGACTACTGAACTTGTTAGGTTTGTGAGACAGGTATGAACTATTTATTATTAATCATTAAATTATTTAAGCGAGAGTTTGTTGTAGTTGATATGCTTCAAGGAAACAAACATGGAAAACACTTATAGAATAGAGGTAGAGATGTTTAATAGAACCAAATTTGATCTGTGAAAGCTCAATATGAATGATCTACTAGTGGATAGAGATCTATGGATCATTGTTGTAGATCATAAAACATCTAGCATGGAAGATGACAAGTAGGTAGTTATTGACTACAAGGCATACAACCTCATTAGGATTTACCTTATAGATTCAATGCCCTTGAATGTTTAGGGAGAGACCACCACCAATAATGTTTGGGATAAGTCTTGAGGAGTTTATATTAACTAAAACTCCCTTGTGAACACACTCTTTCTATAGAAAAATTGTATTCTTTGAAGATGGGTGACAGTGGTTCAATGATAAATGACAACACCTACATTTAACATATTGCTAAGCCAACTGACGTTTGTAGATGTGAAGATGGATGAGAAGGATTAGTGCATGAGCCTCTTGTGTTCTTTCATGGTAATTAGGACAATCTTGTGATGGAAATCATTAGCATTGTCTCGAAACTAAAGCTTGATGTGGTATAGTCCAATTCATGAAGAAGATGAAATGTTTTTTATTACTCCATCCAGCAAGATTCAAATCTCTTGTATAAGATCAATTCAATGACTGACATATTAAGTCTCCTACTTGTAACTAACTATAATCCACTCTTAGAAATAGAAATGCCAATATCTTATATAATCCGATTATTTGAATTTAAAAAAAAAATGATTCGAGGGGAGATGTTTTTTTTTTTGAAAATGTGTTTCCAAGAATTAGTTGATTTTTATTGACGGAGCATTTGGCTTTCTTAAATAAAACCTTGATGTTGAGTTTATGCTTTCTCGCTCATTCTTACTGCACTCGAGTTGGACGACTCGATAAGTTTCCGAGGTTGGGGTTTAGGTCGTTCGCAGGATTTCTTCAATTTCGTTTACAACAATCACTCTCTCTCAACACTATTACAGGTTGTCGTTTACTCTTGTCTTTGTCGGAAAAGCTCTAGGCAGCCTTTATTGATTTCAGAACTATTTAACATGGGTAGACCTTAACATTTGTAAAAGCTTTCGGAACTTTTTTCATTGCTGTTCGGTAGAAGAGCTGAGCACTGTGTGAGTTTGAGGAAAGCTCCATTACATATTGTGTCAGTTTTGAATGTGGGTTTAGGGATTGAGCTATCTCTGTTTCCTCCTATATTTTGATGGTATCATTAAAGATTAATAAAGAAATGACAGTGCAACTGAATGAATAGTCCTGTTTTATTGCAGAAGAAGACATGGGAAAGCAGAAGCAGGAGTTACCCTCAGATCCGAGCCAGTACACCATCCTCAAGGAAGGACAGGCCGATATTCTTATGCACGGGAATGATGTCTTTTACAACAAAACCCAGGTACATATTGATGTATATCTAGCCCTTGTCAACTTAATATAATATTTTTTGAGTTTGACTTGTTCATTCATTGCCCATATTTAGGCCATTCTAGCTCCCAACAGAGTGGCCAACATATAGGGGTAAGAGCCCTTTTCGAAGTATAATATGGTCCAGGTTACGAACGATAGCATGAAATGAAAAGTTTGAAAGTTTAAGACCTTACACATATCTGATGCCTACAAATAGAGGTTAGAGAAGGATACACAGATTATAGAAGCTGAATTTTGATCCGTCAACTGACTCTTTTCAACTGTCTTAGATCAACTAACGTGATTTTTTTCTTTCTCGAAGAATATCATTTGCCAGAAGAAGACATTAGTTTTAGCTTTTCTTCTAGGTACCCTATGGCACAGCTTTTAAATATCTAAAAAATTCTAGGGAGGGAATGCCATATGTGGACCCAGGAAACAACTGTGTTCTACCGGGGATGAGACAAAGGAATTTTCCTACAGTTCTTGAGTCAAAAGGTTGTTTTTTGCTCAATCTGCACAAAATCATAGGAAACATACAAATCATTCTGGTAATCTGGACCAAGTTTTACTACTAACTGTATGAATATTCCTCAGTACTTATGATTATCATTATTTAAATTATTATGGTTTAATTAACACTGACGATTGTCTTTGAAATATCCAATTACACACTCCCATAATTTTGTAACTTATAATATAAAGTACTTATCTCTTTAAATGAATTTATGTATATTTTAGAAAAATTGAGTTTTCCTGAGTTCCAACTCTAAGGCGAAATATCAGTCTGCTGAGTTTTTGCCAAGTTCAAGTTTTTGAACCATGGTGCTGGCAATGGGAAGAGGAAGGTATAACAATGCTGCATCCATTTGAGTAAAAGCATCCATTACCAAGAATTTCAAAGTTCAACAAAAGCTGTGCTTGTTTGAACATGAATTGTATAGTATCTGTACAATTTTTTAGAAGGCATGACTTGTTAAGGATATTTATGAAATGATATGATATGCTCAGTGCTAGATCTAAAAAGGATATCTATAGTTGTCAATAACAAAAATAATGAATAATGCAATATATGATTTGAATCAATTCACTTCACAGAAAAGGAAAGTTTCTTAACTACTGCAACACTCAGAAGGCTTAAATAATAGATGCTGATAAATTTCCACTTCCTGCCCAAAAATGCAAACATTTAAAACCAGTACCGATGTAAAATTGTCCTTAAGGACAGTTAATTTTCCACCTGCAGAATGATTGATTAAAAATGACATCACATAATCTTTATAACACATGAAAATGTGAACCAGATGACAACTAAAAAAGTTTCTAAGCATTGTAACAAAGAAGAATGACAGAGCCCAAAATGGTTAAATGAGGATGAACCACATCAAATGCTCCTGTCAAGAACAATGGTAGTAGTCTGTACAAAGTGCTAGTAGCATAGTTAATCAATTATAGAAAACACAAAAATAACTCTGAAAATAAGAAAATACTGACAAAGGATTCCATTAAAAAATTGTCAAAGGTTTCAACAGCATGCATTCTTTAAGAAGCCTTTGGTTTTTAAGCAAGTCAATTCAATGTTTTGTGGAAACATGTTTTCAGTTCCAAAGATTATTCTTGGGTGGGGAGAACCCCCCAAAAACAGCTAGGGTATTTTCAGCAGTGTCTGAAAACCACAAGGATTTCTTTCACCAGTTTCTGGAAATTGCTAGGATTTCTTTCAGCAATTTCTGGAAACCACTAGGACTTCTTTCAGCAGTTTCAGAAAACTGTCGTAAATCATCAGCTGTGTCCAAAACAGTTGTCTTGTCTTTTTATTTCAAAGCGAAAAAGCAAACTAAAATCTCAAGATATTTAAATTAAACTGTCATATTTGGAGTTGTTTGTGGGAACTATTTTCTGCTATATACAGATTCGTAGAGTTTTCAGAAGTTTCTTCTGTTGCGTCTAGAGTTTCCAAATTTTCCAAATCAGCCACTATTTCATTATTTTAGAACTCTTGTTGTTTATGATTCTGAAAACTCATTTCCAGTTATGAATATCCATATCCAAACTTTTCTGCTTTCCATTTCCAGAAACTTGTGTACTGGTAAACATAGGAAAATTTAAAATCAGAACTGGTTGAATATTTCTATTCCGTTATCACTCATGAATCCCTTCTAATATGTTATTTAGGAAAGAAAGGAAAATGACAACTTGTTCTTATCAGAAGTCCGAATAATTCAGTAATTAAGCTGATCCAACGGCTGGTAACATATCTACTACTGGGAAATTTCCTTGCCTTTTTTAACACATGGTGATTTTCCTCCACAGAAATTTCCAAGTGCACAAGATTTGTCCTACAAAGAATTGGTTTGTATAAACATATATTGTTTGAAAGTGAAGAGTGTTGATGAGAATTTGATCTTAAAATGATGATAGACAGAAGTTAATCTATGATGTAGTTAAATCCTGAAATCAGGTTTAAGTATAGGATATTTCAATGCAACTAGAAAACATAGAAATGCATTATAGTGACTCTAGATATACTGGATTAAAATCACCCTTAATCTTTTTAACATGGTGACAGCAACTGGGTGGAAACACTGATAACGCCACCCATATATATCTCTCATGTGAATTCCACTTCAAATTCACCTCATAATGACAGAATTCTATAATGCATATCTTGATTTCTTTTGTTTTTATGTTGGTTTTAAATTTAGGTATGAGATGCATGATGAATATCTTAAAGCACTGGGAGATTTAATGTGGTGTAAGGTAGGCTAGAAAAAGAGTCTGTTTCACAAGATAAGCTTGCATGCAGTTAAATTAACTAGAAATAAGATCTTACATTCATAAAGAACATGCAACACTGTTGTTTTCTGTGCAGTTAATTCTGGATGACTAAAAAAATTCCCTTGAAGTCTGGTGTTTAGGATTGTTCTGTATATTTAGCTTAGTTTGATAACGTTACACAGTTTGAATTTCTAACAAAATGTGTAAATAAAACAAATGGTGTCACCATTATTTCTCTTATTGGATACTAATGATTTTTCATGAATTATTTCTTTTTGATTTTATTAATAATTCAGGTTCAGGGTTGTTTGATTAAGTTTTGCAATGAAAAACAAACAGGCAACATTTAATGAAGTTGCATGTATTGTTGGAAATATTGTCATTGATGTCAAAATGTATAGACAAAATTGAGAAAAAGGAGAGGTTGTAGAAATAATGCTTATAACATGATAAGAAAAGCCAGATGTGACATACAATGGTATTGGTGCTTGCAAAGAACAAATTGAGCATGTAAGAGATCTAATTGTGGAAGAAATGAAGATTATCAATCAAATTATGGAGTGCAGAGAACAGATTCTACTTGGATACTCTTTGTGGTCATCAAGTGAAAACATAACAGTAGTTTGTTTGCAAGAAGAACGAGTTCTTTCTGTTAAACGTGCTCACACTGTGAAGAGTTCATATCAGGTCTGGAAGCATAGAACACTGGAGAATGATGACGGGATCAACAATATGAGTAAACATTGGTGAAATATGTACAGAGCATCTTCAGATCATCAAGTTGCTGAAGACGTGTTTTTCATGGTCAAAATTCTTCAAAGATCATTTTTGATTTATTAATGAAGACGTGTTGGTGACATTCAGATTTGTTGATCTTTAGTGTGTCTAATCGTTTTTTTTAAAGAATTGCTTTTGATTCTTTGTTGAATCGATTAGCATGGCATCAAACAAAACTAGTGAAAAGAAATAAAACGTCAAGAAGAGATTCGACTTGTTAAGAAGTAAGACAACTTTCTGAAAAGTTGTATGAATTAAAAGACGTCTCCTCTTGAAATATTGTGAGAATCAAATCAGTCTAAACAAGACGTCTTTTATCTGCTAAAAGGACGTGATTATCTTGATCGCAACTCATTCGATTGGAAGATTGAAGTCATCTTTTCAAAAAGACGTGATTTTCTTGTACAGCCACAACACTTGAAGAAGACATTCGATTGGGAGTTTGGAGTGATGTGTCTTTTTCGGTTTGACTCTTGGAGGGACATGTTATGTCTTAGACTCAGATTCAACAAACAAATGGTCTCAATAAAATTCGATTAGACAGGACAAACAAACACAAGTTTATGAAACTAAATGTTTATCATGAAATGGTGCAACCTGTTTTTTGAAAAGGTACTAGAACAGATTCTAAATGATACAACCTTCCATGAACAGTTGCAAAGATTGATCAAATATATATCTATGATCTCAAAATTAGTTTGAAGTGTGGTTGTTGTGTAAGAGAGCATTCTAAGTCTGAAGTCCCATCTCCTTGTGTGGGCTAAGTGTGAGATCATTCATCACCAAAGGCAGATTGGAGGTTTGGGATAGTGCAGGTCAGATTGAAGGCATCATCTTGCAACCATCAAGTCAAGGTTGGTGCCTTGCATTAGGGGCTGGTGCTCCTTGTAGGTAGGTGCCTACTAAAGTTATAAAGGTTTGGATGTTCCTTGTAGGTTGTGTCCTAAATCATCTTATTATAAATCTGTAGGTTGGTACCTATTTTGTAAAAATCATTTCAATAAAAGTTGTGTTAACGTGTGTAAATTGGTTCATATCAAATAGTTGATGTATGTTTAAGTTTGAAGTTGATAAATAAGTAAGAGGGTAAAAGTTTGTTGATATACTGATTCACCCCCCCCTCTCAGTATATCTTTGTGCTCTTCATGTATCACATTAAAGATTTAGTTTCTTGAGTGCTGTCAAGTATGTAAACCATTGAAATTACAAGAGCTGTTAATGGAGCTATTTCATTTAATCATATGTTCAACACAAATGTTTTACAGGTACATAAGTAGCATTTCTTGTAAAAAAATAGAAACCAAACAGGCAGAGACAAAAATGTATAGCCTGTGTTTCCCAAAAAATTATCACCATCCGTAGGTTCAAATTTCTGAATAGTTCACCAGTTTGTTTTAAAGTTTAGAAAGAGATGTCAATGTATTCATGAGCTGGCTAAATTATTCAGAATGTTTGGAATGATAGGTTGTTATTGTGAAAACATTGCTTAAGTTCCATTCATTACCTCTATGTAGTTTTTCTTTTTTTCTCTTTTTTGATAATTTATGGAGGGTGTGTATAGGGGCCTTCACCATAAGAAAAAATGAGAAAAATACATAAGGGGTGGCAGTATGGGCACTAAGGTCACCAAACATACACAAAAATAGAGCCATAAGAGAGGCCCGCCAACTGAGGAAACCACCCTCCCCAACAAAGAAACAGTTAGTTGAAGAAACAGGCGATCAGGAAAAAACACTTACCTCCACAGACACAGAAACCAAGGCAGGGACTAGATGCCCTAGCTGTCAATTCCACTGCTAAAGCTAGGGCAGGAGCCCACTTGGTGGACCAACAATATCATCACACTTTCCCCTTTTGAAGCCATGTTGTAATCTTCAAATGGTGGTAAGGTGAACACATTAGTAAACCTTGAGTGTACCATTCGAGTGGGTAACCATAAGGTGCTTCAGGACAGCACAAATCCAGACAAAATGATTGCAGTTCAAGTGATGGATGATATATTACCATTACTGATTGGTTAGCACACAAATGTCCCCTATTGTAGCAGGCTCTTCCAACCCAGACCGAGCAGAAGAAAGCCTTACCACTAAATTCGAAGTGAGGGTCTCCTCAGGGTCCTCAGGGAGCAAGAAGTTCCTAATCCACCTACGAAGCTCACCTTCAGAGACCTTTACGTCTAAGTTTTGCAGAAATTCTGTCTAAATGAAGGATTTATTGTGCACCCTTCTCAAATCTGACATGCCATCAGGCCCCAAGATACATTTAACTAAATTAAGGGATCTAGAGGCCAAACAATCAAAAACTGCCTTCAAGCTCCAGTCCAAAACAACCCTGCAGAGAAAGGGGTACTGAGGTTCTGAACCCTTCTTCCCACGAACCATAGCAGCTGAGCCCAAAAGAAAACACTACAGAAGGCCATTAGGACCACAAGCAACCGTGATAGGAAAATGGAGGATGGGACATTAAAGCACAGAACACTGAGCATCACTTTCAGACATGCAGGCTAGCAGCCAAGAGGGAGGTAAGGGATGGTTATAAAGGAGAACCCCTTGCACCAACTCACTTGCACTGTCAATTCCTTTGCCATGTGAAAAAGCTGTACAAACAATCCTCCACTTTATAAGAGCTGATGAGACATTAAAACCAACAAACTACTGTAGCTCTAGTTAACATTTGTTGTGTAAGATCTAAGGCATCACGAGTGCAAAAGCATTCCTGAGCTTAGCAAACTGAGCTAGGATGAATGTAAGTGTGAAATTATAGCTTGTTTAGTAGTTTTAAGATATTAGTTCCAAATTTAGTTCCTAGTTTGTTTCAAGTTTATGTAGGATTAGAATCTTTATATTTTTTGTTGTATAAGGGTTCGAATAACAAGTTATATGCTTTATAGTTGGCTGGCTGCAGTTCTTTTTGATTATTGGTTTGCATGTTTGAGAAAAATTTCTTGAATATATATATATAGAGAGAAGATTAGTGAAATTAAAATAGAGAAATGAACCTTTTGTAGATTGCTATATTTAATTTCCTATGCATATGAAAATGGATCAATACAAATAATTTATTCGGTTCCAGGTTGTGAACAGAGATTTGTCAATTGCAGTACTACGGACGTTTGTGGCTAAATGCAAGGAAGAGTATGCTGAAATGTGGGCTAAGAAACAGGGCAGAAAAATGGGTGCAATTAGCACCCAGGCTGCTCCTGAACTAGCAGCATGTGATTCTTCTGAACCGGATGCATCTGTACCAGCTGTTGATGATGAAACAAGTGAAGCAGCTACTGTTGTGAATACAGTCCATTCGGAAAAAGATAATGGAGGAAATAATTTCTCAAATGGAGGAGCTCTATCAGAAGTCAAAGTTGAAGTATGTGAAGTTTCAGATGAAACAGCTAAACCAGTTATAAAGAAAGTACGTGAGGAACCAAGGCCGCTTCGCATTCTTGAGGTCAGTGTCAACATATATCTGAAATAACTCTCTAGTATTAGCTTCCTATGTTGTTAGGAATTAACTATCAGGAACTAATTTGGCCAGAGTTTTAGTTTTGGAAGTTAGCCATTACTTATAATTCTGTCCTTAGTTTCATGCTTTGTCTCAGTGACAGCATGGGAAATAGTAATTGAGGGTTTTAAATGAAATCCAGGGCACACAAACACTTATATGATATTGATTAGATATTAGACTAGAAGGATGAAACCTTAAGAGGTATTTTACATTTTTGGATATGATCTTCTTGTTCATATGACAATTTTTATGGATTTGGGAATGGTGAGGTGTATTCATAGTAGTAGCATCGATGCATTTTGCTTGTTGAAGGATCCTTTCTCAATTGTAAAATTATGGGCATGTTCTTTATTAGAAATTTGATAAGGACAAAGGCAAGGACATTTGCTCAATAGCTCACACTTCTTTGGGCAGCATATATCATTGTACGATATGCACAATAGTCCATCCTTGCATTGTTTCTTTGCCTCCCTAGGAGAGTCATTAGCTAATCTGAGTTTCTAATTTTGAAGGTCTTGTTTATTTTACTACTAGATTATTGATGTTATTGTTCTTGTTTGATTTTAATATTCATCATATTGTGTAGACTAAGAAGTGGACCTGGGAGGAGCTAGACATCCTCCCAAAAGTTTGCTTGCTGTCTACTTTTGATTATTGGTGAAGATTAATAACAGTACTTAGAGTAGCAAGCATAAATTTGTGTGGAATCTGGTTGGGTCCATGCTGTTCAGCTACTTCTGTCTGATGACTTTGCTTCAAAAATAGGTTCAATCCTCACATATCCTCCAAACAATTTTAATAACCTAGGTTTTTTCCATTTGGACATATCTGACCCCATCTCCACCATTCTCCTTAGATAAGCAAACTTTATTCTGAGTACAGTTACTCTCTTCCTCTTCTCTGACTAGCCTAAGAAACTTGGCGCTGAATGTCATTGTTATTCTTTTCTCCCTTAGCTGGGATTCGAAGAACTGACATAAAATAGATGGGAAAGGCTCATAGAACAGTCCTCAGCAATTGGAGCATATGATCTGTTGTAAGCAATTTGCCTATCCAGTCATCTAACTTATTCTCTTACTGGTTCACTTAAGGAAACAACCGGATCCAGGTCTGTGATTGGATTAAACTGTAGATGGCTTTTAAGGGAAAACTATCCTTGTAATTCTATCTAGTTGACAAATATGTTTAGATCAATCCTCGGGAATTTCATAGAGATTTCCTCAGTTTATTCCTTAATTGTCAATCCGGGAGTTGTGAACTTATGAAAGATATTGTGGTAGTTTACCTAAGGGCTGAAACTAGTGAGCCAAGTGGGGATGGATGCAGCTACTAACACACCATCTGTTTTTATTCAGAAATCTGGTTTACAGACTTCCTGTCAATTCTGTGATAGGAACCTGTGCCATGAACAGTCTGTAATAAAGACAGATTAAAACCAGACAGTAAAACAGAATTAATAATCCTCACTAAAACTAACAAAAGGCTAATAAATACGGGAATTGAAATGTAACGTGCTAAATCAAATCCACACGTATTAATAAGCTCCCTGATTAACAATGTCTGAAACATAGTTGGAAAACTCGGCATTTTCAAGTACTCGGCAAGCCCGAAAAACTCGGCTCGGCAAAAACTCGGCAAAAACTCGGAAAAAACTCGGCAAAAAACTCGGGAACTTAAAAAATTGCTTAAACTTCACTAAAAACTCATTTTTTTTGCAAAATTCAAAGATAAGATGCATCCAATGAGTCAATAAATGAGTACATATAAGAAACAAGCTATATTTGATTGATTTGAAAGAAATTGGATACAAAATGGCATCCTCATGTGGAATGCTCAATGTGCTGATATGATAATAGTCTGAAACAAAATGAAATAGCAATTTGTTTTTGTAAAACTGAAAGTAAATACTACATATGTCATAAACATTAATATATTTCAGTTTTTACAAATTCACATGAATCACATCTTCCTCTTCCCATGTCTAGATCTCAATATGGGACCGGAAGAGGGTGTCCGTGTAATCATAGGACTCCGCTCCTGCTGTGCCTGTGGCTCCTCAACCTCCATCCTAGATGTAGATCCTCCTGCAGCTGCTGGTGGTGGCACTGGCAATGACTCCTCCTCAGGATCATCCTCAAGGTCATCCAATGAGAATGTAAATCCACCCTCCTCCATTGCCTGTCGCTCTAAATCATAAATCTCATCCTCGGTAAACAATGGAGGTTGCTCCCCTCGCCCTGTCCAATCACTGTATGGATCTATCTCCTCCAAATCAATTGGATCATCATATGATATCTCCTCTACCTTTTTTATGCGCAATCGAAGATTATATTGCACATAGACAAGGTCATTGAGGCGTTTTTGAGCGAGTTTGTTCCTCTTCTTTGTGTGGATGGCCTCAAACAAACTCCAATTGCGCTCACAATTGGATGAACTACAAGGCTGGCTCAAAACACGGAGGGCAAAGTTTTGAAGATGTGGGGTTTTTCCACCCCAATGTGTCCACCAAACATCTACAAAAAAAAGAAGAAAAAGTTAGAAAATTGTAACTTGTAACTTGTAACTATCAAATTTTCATTTTTGTAACTTGTAAATTTCAAATTTTATACCTGGTGGCAGCCTAGATACTGCTCTCTTTGCCAAGTCTGAAGAGAAGAGTACACCCCTTTTTTCCCTGTAACTTTGCAATTCATTAACAATGCAGTCTGCCTCATCAGGCGTGGATGTCATCCGCTGAATGCAAGTAGTGAGGCCCTCCATAACCTCTCCAGTAGGATCTGTATAGGTGCCTGAATGGATGAAACGGGGGTTCAAGAAGTACCCTGTTGCATGGATAGGTTGGTGGAGTTGATTGTTCCACCTCCTGTCAATAATCTCCCAAATGGGATCAAACTTGAGGCTGTCCCCCTTATAATAATTTCTAATAGCCTCCTTGGCCCTATCCATGGCCTCATAAAGATAACCCATTGGGGTTTGATCCCCATCCACCAAACGGAGCACTCTAACCAAGGGCTCTGACACCTACAATATAAATTTAAAAATGCAAAAAACTATTAGAGTTACAATTTAGTAATTTACAAATTTACAATGAAGGACATTAACTTTAAGAAAATGTTCAATTTGAATTTAGATTCAAACTCAAAGTTTTGAAGTTACCTTCACAATCTCTGTTGCTTTTTGTGCAAAGAGGGGCTCGAAGACAATGCTTGCAACTCTTTCTCCTTCCGGCTTCTTTGAATAAGGTGAGTCTATCCATGCTTGACTCACAAACATTTGTTTCAAAGCCGTCAATGCGCCAAGAATGCTTTGCAACGTTAAGAAAACCGTTGCAAACCTTGTCACACCAGGTCTCACCAAGTCTCTCCCATTGGTGTGCTCCCTCATCAAGCTCAGAACCCAAGGGTGATTGTAGATGTATTTAGTGATCCTTCTTCCATCCTCTACAATCGGTGTGACCCAATGTAATTTTCCTATGTCCTCCAAAAGAAGGTCAAGGACATGGGCAGCACATGGTGTCCAAAAAATTGTCTGGTGTCTATCTTGGAGGATTCTTCCTGCTGCCACATATGCCGCTGCATTGTCAGTTATGATTTGCACGACATTTTTAAGCCCAACCTCCATGCACACTTGCTCCAACATTCTAGCCAAATTTTCTGCATTTTTTACTATGTTGGAGGCATCTACGGATTTCAAGAACACCACCTCATTTTTGCAAGAAACCAAAAAATTTATGATGGTACGGTTTTTTCCATCCGTCCACCCATCAGAAAGAATAGTGCAGCCATATTGTTGCCATTCTTCTTTTTGTTCTTGTATCACTGCCTTTGCTCTTTCAGTAGCATTAGAAAGCAACCTACAAGTACAAAGTGAAATTAAGTACACAATTTTAATTTGTAAACAAAAAAATAACTTAAATTAATCATAAATTAAACTTAAGAAACATAAAATTAAATTAAAGAACATAAACTAATTTCTAACCTTCCACTCAATTCTTTGCGCGAAGGCGCCTTGTAGCCTTTCCCTGCAACTGTCAATGCGGTCACCAAATTGTCCCAATAAGGTGAGCTTGCCACATTGAAAGGGATGTTGTTGAAGTACCAAAAATCGGCACAAGCAACATCTGCATGCTCACGCACCTCCTTATTCCACCCAGTTGCCTCTAAAGAAGGTTGTGCACCAGGTGTGTTTCTAGGCACAAAAAAATCACCAATGTGTGAACCTGTGGCTCTAGGTGTCTGTGTTGATCCTGCCACTGGTACTCTAGTAGAGGAAGATGAAGGCATGGTGGTGGTGGTGGGTTGCCTTCGCACACGTGGACCACGAAGAGAGCCCGCTATGTTGGCTACTACATCATCATCATCTGACAGTGAGTGAAGGTTGTCTGCACTTGCAACACCTTGAGAAGAAGCTATGGCAGCTTGCATTGCTGCTTTTGCCTTCGCTTTTTGCATCTTTTTTTCTTCTGCAGCGGAAAGTATTGCATTCATTTGTCTTTTGATTTCCTCATTGGTGTTTATGCAAGCCTTAGCATCACGTCTAGGGATGCCTGCAAGGTGGTATTTGAGGCGATTGATGCCTCCACGGTAAATTTCTTTACATCTAATGCAATACACTGATCCAGGTTCTGGTCCTTCATATGCATATCTCCAAGCGGGATCTCTAGCTCCTTTTGGACGAGTGCCTACATATTCCCCACTCCCAGGCACGGATGGGGCTGAGGTAGGAGTAGAAGCGGATTCAGAAGCCATGATCAATTAACCTGTTACCTACACAGTACACACACAAAGTGAAATCAAAACTTGTTAGTTTTTTGATAGAAATTTTAAAAACAAGCTAAATTAGATTAAATCAAAATTGAAAATTTCAAAATAGATTCTAAACTAATCTAAGATTCTAAATAGTAAACTAATTTAAGATTCTAAAGTCTAAACTCTAAACATTTTCAATTTTTCATCAAAAAAAATGGATTAAAAAAAGAAAATAATAAACTAGGGTTACAAAAAAATGTAAAAATTAGAAAACTACTTTAAATTAGTAACAAATTAAGCTAATATATAAATTTAAACATGTTTTCAACAAACAAGAAGAATCAAAATTACAAAAAATAACTAGAATTTGAAGAAAATTTGAAAAAAATGAAAAAAACTGCAAAATATATTAAAAAATCATAAAAAAGTGTCACAAATTCTTGTTTTGTTGAATCTAAATCTTCTTTTAAACATATAAATGTATTTGAATTTGTTTTATAGTTCATTCATGATGTTTTTTAAACATACAATCAACAAAAAAGAAGAAAAAATGAAAAAAAAAGAAAGAACAAGAAAAATTAGAAAACCTACCTGGAAATCCAATTTGCCTTCGAAATCTGATGAAAATCCCCTTCGAATCTCGTCCCCTCGATGCCAAATCACAGATAAATAGTGCAAAATGCTTTGGGCAAGTTTTTTCCTCTGCTAAAAGTGAAAACAAGTGAAAAAATGAAATGACAATGACATTTTGGCCGGCCGCGGACATAAGACACAGGCCGCGCGGGTTTTTTTTAAAAACTCGCCGAGTTTTTGCAAAAACTCGCGAGTTTTTCCGGCGAGTTTTTGCAAAAAGTACGGACTGTACCTTCTGCGAGTAAAACTCGTAAAAACTCGTTTCTGAAAAAAACTCGCGAGTTTTTCAAAAACTCGCGAGTTTTTGGCGAGTGAGCCAACTATGGTCTGAAATAATATACTGAACTAACTTCTCATGAAACAGCAAGCACACCGATTAATATTGATTGAGAAGTAATCTGTCAAACTGAATGCACCTGTAGCAACAAACACACCGATTAATAACATATAAAATTACTTCAACATAATAATTAACAGCACACTGAATGATTTCAGATTAACACAATAATAAAGATTGAAAATAGATTAAAACCGTAGACTTATTACCACACAACACGCTAATACTACAGCAATTCACCAGGTAATCGAGGAAGTGGGTCCTGCCTTCTCCGATTATCAAGTGATGGAATGAAAAGCTTACTCCACGCTAACCAATACTCATGCAAATGATATTTTAATCACAATCTTTTTAAATCAGAACAGCAGCTTATAGATGCTATATTATCGATATCCATTCAAGTCTTTGGCATACATATTTATAGAGATTATGAACAGCTAAGTTTATAGCTAATTCTAATAAAAAAGCATATGACTGTTGAAGTCTGTAATCTATTTCTAAGTAGCTTTTAAGGTTGTTTTGGCCTGCGGCCAACAACCGTAAAAGCTACTTAGAAATAGATTACAGACTTCAATATCATTCCAAAACAAACTAACAACTTAGACCAAGTTAGTCAAAAACGACACATGACTCATAAACGGCTTTGTCTTCATTCCACTGATGCTCCTCTTGCTCCTACATGCCATCCACCTAATTATCCCCTGCTACTATAGTCATGAAGGCAATCAGTAAATAATTGAAGGTTTTGATTATTTACAAGTTTTCATCTTTTCTTTGCATTTTATTAAATATCCTTACTTCATTAACAAATAGTGACAGGAACAGCAAAGGATCCTATAGAAATGGAAGGGTAAAGGGTAAATAAAAGGTAAAAATAAGGACACATTTCACCCTCATCATTTCCCCCCAGCTTAGGGTTTTGCATGCTCTCATGCAAAAGGATATAGGATACAAACTAGACAGTTTCTGCATTGTGCTAGAAATCTCTTTAAACCACAATTGTTTTAGCGCATGCATCTGATCTTCATGTTCCTGAATGGGCATAAGAGTGCATTGGCAGTTTTTGCTTGGTCAAGTGCTGCCTTGAGCTGATCACTCTTTGCTGCCTGTGAAGAACTAAGAGACCCTGCATCTCGGACCTACTCTTGTAGAGCCTGGTTTTCCTCAGTTAACTTGGTTATCAAACCCTGCAAGTCACAAATTCCTTCATTGGTCAACAGGGGGCGTTCTTCCTCAAACTCTTCTGCTGCCTCTTCTTCTATCTCTTCTTCGAATTCTTGTTTTGCTTCTGGATTGTCAATGTGAGGAGTTTCAAATTCACCAATTCCCTGTTCTACCAAATTTTCCTGGTTGTCATCACCCACTTGTTCAGTTGGAACAAGCTCTTCCTGAATGGTGTTTCCATCATGAATATCTTTTGTGGCCATTGATATTTCTTCTAAAATCGGAGAATTTTGTTGGGGCATCTCAGTTTCTTGTTCAGGCTCCATTTTGTCTACTTCAGTGGCCATAGACCCCTCTTGTGTATTTCTCCTTTTACTTCTTCTCAACTCCCTAGAAATTGCCTCTATCTTTTTAGTTTTTCGGAAGACTGTAGCTAGGATTGTCAAGTCATCAACTTCTTTGGACTTCTCAGGGATCAAAACATTACTAGCTACGTTGGCCAAATTTTCCAATTTGCTCATTGTGATAGTTGATGGTTTTTCCTTATCATGAGAGATTTCTGAAACATTAGCTGAGGACGACCCACTATGTAGTTTCCTCTTACCCCTAGAGTCTGGTGTACTAATTCAACAAATTTAACACTTGTATCCTTGACCTGTTTGCTGCTTACCCTAGGGTTTGTTTAGTTCGTTTTGCAGAAACCCTTTCCTTTGAAGGACTAGGGGAATCAGACACAGAGCCTTCGTTATGTGTATCAAAGGAATTTTCATTGCTACCCTTATTCGAACTTGTATGTGCAGATTCTTCTTTTTTAGAGTTGCCAGGAGATTTTTCTGTATCAGAGTTTTCTGGGGTATTAGGGAGGTCTTCCTCAACAGAGTTTTTTGGGGTGTCGTCTATAGTAAATGAGTCCCAGTCTCTTGGAGGAGAAAACTTTTTTAATTCTCTCACAATCAACAGTTTAATGAGTCCATGATGAGCTAATGAATTCTTGTTTCCCTTTTGGATTGCTTTTCTCATTTGAGTTAAAGAGGAACAAAGAAAGAATGAAACATTTACAAGCAAACCCCATCGTAAATGCAGCATGAGCTGAAAATGTTTAGCATATCCATACATGTACCTACCTTCACAGGTTATGTATTGAATGATAAACTTTGCTACATCATTCTAGGGACGTGGGAGTGAGGCCAGCTTCGTTCCTTGCCCAGACACCATCTCAACAGATTCACCTCGTTGCAGAAACCTCTTATGAAGGGGCTTAAGATCTTGCGCTCGCTCTGGACTGTCAAGAAAATAGTTCTCCCCTATTAGCGTAGACCAAAAACATTGGCTATAGCCTCTACTGTAACAGGGATAGCTAAACCGCGAACCTTGGCTTGATTCTTGTAACATGTCATTGCAAATTCTCATGCAAGTTTGTCATCATTTCCCCTCAATCTCTTGAAATATGCATCCCATCTTGCTTGTTTAAAGATTTTATATGCTTTAGCAACTACTGTAGGTCTCAATTCTTCCATGGATGTGGGCTCAAAACGGTGACGGTGGTCCCTTGCCATTAAGCTACCAGGAGGTTTTTCCAAACCGGAATAGTGCGCTTTTCCAAACTAGAATAGTGTGTAGACAAAATCTGGTAAAAAATGCAGAAACCGCCATGGGCAAGGAAGAGAATGTTGGGAACAATTCGAAATAGCTTACGGATAATGGATGTGGTAAAAATGGCAAGTAGAAGGTAACTAAGTTTAGATAGTAGTTTGTAACGATAATTATGGTAGGTTATGATTTACACGGATAGTGGCAAGGTGATAATATTATGAAATAAATGAGGCCAGGTAATAAAGATTTATGACATGCCAACTAGATATGACATGATGGAAAATAAAGATATAAAATGGATACGACATGATATGGCATGGCTACGATTTGACAGTTCTCGGATATGGAATGGATATGATTGTATAGTTCCACCCCCAGCTTGGCATGTGACCCGTCTTCGGGGAACGTCCCCATTTATTAAAGAAATAAAAGACATAAAATAAAAGAACAAAGAAAATTAAAAACTCAAATATACCAATACCAAACCACCATGTGTATGGAAAGTCGACGTGGAAGCGTGCACGTGAGAAATCGACAGAAAAGAAAATGGGATCGAACAAATCACGTGGCCGAGGCTGACGTAAGAATGCCAGCAGAGCTGTGACATAGCTAAGAATGGGGCAACGTAAAGTGATGATGAGGATAGTACATCGAAAAAATACACCAGCAAAACCGTTGCCAAAGTGGGTGGGTACAAAATACATGGAATGGAGTACCACAGATGCCACACCGCTACGTGTAAAATGAAGTGCAGTCAATAATCAACAACGGAGGTAGAGCATCCGGGTAAGTAAGCGGCATGAATGTGTTGGCAAGCCATGGAATCAATGAAGGAGGAAGTGTATCTTGAAATGGAGTACTCACATGGAATCAGGGAAAAACCCTCAGAATGTGCAAGATGGCAGCAACACTAGGAAGGAGGTGAAAGAACCGCTGTCAAGAGGAGACAAACACTGACCAACAACACCTGCAAAAAGAATTGAACAAGGAATCTTGTTCAGAAAATGATAGAAACCAAGTTCCGAAGTAACCAGGCAGAATGAAGCACATAGAAAGGTGGTGTAATTGGTTTGGAAAGAACAGCCATATGCCATAAAGGCATCCTCAAATAGTGGAAAGTGAAAACTGTCCTGAGTACACCAATTGAAGACAAGGGCATAAGGATTAGTGTTTCTTTTTTTTTGCTTTTTTTTTACGACAACAGACCGTCGGTATCCCGGTTTTCAATCTGCCACCGCTTAGAGGCACCAAAAAATCAGTTTTCACCACTAAGTTTATTTTACAGTTAATATTCGTTGGAATCCAGTTTTTAAATATTAGCTAGCCAACAATGCTTGAAGGTTTTCATTGTTGGATCTTTTATTGCAGTTTTTTTTTTAATCAAAATAAGTAAATACATTTTAGAAAGTACCTAAATGTTACTAGAAGAGGCCACAGGAACCCTATCAAGTAGATGGAGTTCCTTTGGCAAATTTGAGACAAAATCCTCCTTGGAAATAGGTTTCTTGTATAATTTCAAATGGTGGCCATTGACGACTAGAGCCATATGGTTGGAATCCACGGTGCGAAGCTTAAATGCACTGTTGTCGTAGATTGTCTCAATCTCATACGACCCGAGCCACCGAGTGTGGAACTTACCCTTGAAATCCTGGAAATGGGAGTCATACAAAAGTGCCTAATCACCAGGTTGAAATGACAGTTGTCGAATGAAATGGTTATACCAGAGAGCACACTGTTTCTGGACAATCTCCGCATGGAAGAGTGCTTGTTGACGAAGTTCATCCAGTGAATGAAGTTGTGCAATTTGTTCTTTTTGTGCATCAATCAAGCTCATACCCAATTGGAGTGCGGTACGAAGAGTCTTTACTTCAAATTTGATAGGAAGAACAACTTTCTTACCATAGACAAGTTCGTAAGGTGTCAAACCAGTAGTGGTTTTCCACGTCGTGCAGTAGGCCCACACTGCTTCAGGAAGCCGTGCGGCCCAATCTCTTTTATGGAAGGCAACTGTCTTGGTAAGAATATTCTCAATTTCTCTATTGGTAACTTCAACTTGCCTGTTGGCTTGAGGATGATAGGGTGAAGATTTGCGATGTTTGATCTCATACTCACGAACCAAAGCAGCAATGAGTTTAGATGCAAACTGTGGACCTTGATCTGTGACTATCTCTCATGGCACACCGAATTGGGTAAAAATCTCAAAATAGAGAAAGTCAGCTACCTTGGTGTCCCTTGCATGCTTCAAGGCAACAACTTCAACCCACTTGGTTACATAATTTGTGCAAACAAGGATGTATTCCTTGTTCCTTGATGGCGGGTTGATAGGTCCAACAAAATCAAGCCCCCATTTTTCAAAGGGCTCAATGGACAATTGAAGATGCAGGGGCAATTCATCTGAGCGTGTGGGGTGGCCCATACGCTAACATTTATCATAGTGATGAACATAACGCTTACAATCCTTATGGATTGTAGGCCAATAGTAGCTTGCAGTTAAAATCTTTTGGGCAGTCCTCTGAGCAACAAAATGTCCTCCATAGGGTTCTATGTGGCATGTACGAAGTATATCGAAGACATCGTCTTCGGGTACACACCGACGCATGATGTTGTCAATGCTGAATTGATCCATGCGTACTGACCACTGAGTTGACATTCCCTTGGAGAGAAATGGGGTGGAAATTTGCAAGTAACCAGGTAATGCACAATGTTAGCGAACCACAAACTCTTTACTGATATAGCAAAGAGATGCTCATCTGGGAAGGCATCATCAATTGGAACTGGTTCATCATCTTGTTGCTGTAACTTGGATAAAATGTCTGCAACCATATTCTCCTGACCAAGTTTATCAAGTATAGTAATGCCAAATTCTTGAAGCAAAAGTAACCATCTAATAACCCTACCGGTTACAATAGGTTTATTCATTAGGAATCGAATTGCAGAATGATTAGTATGAAGTTGAACAAACACTTTATATCCGGTAATATAATGATGAAATTTATTGATTGCATAAACAACAGCTAGAAACTCCTTTTCAGTTATCGTATAGTTTACCTCAACTCTTGTGAAATTCTTGCTGATGTAGTAGATGGAGTAGAAAAGATTATCTTCTTTTTGTCCAAGAACAACCCCCATAGAACAGTCTGAGGCATCAGTATGAATGTGAAAAGGTAGTTCCCAATTGGGACCTCTTAAGTACTGGTGTGGTTATTAGCTTGGTCTTAATAGTTTCAAAGGCTTCTTGACATTCTAGTGTCCAAGAGAAAGCAACATCTTTTGCTAACAAAGCAAACAAGGGGGAGGCAATCTTACTAAAATTTTGGATGAACCTCCTATAATATCCTGCATGGCCTAGAAAGCTACGCACATCCTTTTGGCTAGCGGGTGTAGGCAAGTCCTGAATGATTTGTATCTTTTTGGGATCAACTTGAATACCCTTGGAAGAAATATAATGACCAAGTACTATCCCTTCTGTCATGAGTATATGGCACTTTTCATGGCTTAATGATAAATTAGTGTCTATACAACGTTTAAGTACCTTTTCTAAATTCATTTTAGCCTCTTCATAAGCATTACCATGGACAATAAAATTGTCCATTTACACTTCAACACAATCATTTACAAGATCTGCAAAAATACTCAATATTGCCCTCTGAAAGGTGGCAAGGGCATTACATAAACCAAATGGCAAAACATTATAGGCAAAGGTGCCCCAAGGACAAGTAAAGGTAGTCTTGTCCTGGTCTTCAGGTGCTATGTGAATCTGGTTGTAGCCGTTGAACCCATCCAGAAAAGAAAAGAACTTTTTACCTGCAAGAGTGTCCAACACTTAATCAATAAACGACAATGGAGAATGATCCTTTTTAGTAGCTTTATTAAGTGCTCTATAATCAACACAAATTCTCCACTTACATTTTTCTTAGGAACCACAACTAGAGGAGAGACCCACTGACTATTTGAAATAGGATATATGAATCTGACATTTAACAATTTTTGTAACTCCTCTTTAACTATTTCACTAAGACGGGGTTGAGCCGTCATTGTGGTTGCCTAACTGGACAACTACCTTCTTCAATATAAATATGGTGTGTGTAGGTGTTAGGATGAATGCCACACATGTCTTGGTATTCCCAAGCAAATGCATCTTTATTAACTCTAAGCATGGCAATGAGATCTTAGATTTGTTCAGTGGTTAAATGTGGATTAATGTTAAGTGTGTGACCAGGTAAAACTTCCATGGCCTTTGATTGTGTAGCTGAATTAATGGCGAGTACTTGTGCAGTGGATGGTGTATTACTAGAATTTGCAAAAAATGAACTATACATACAATTATGAGGTAGCAACTGATGCAATTTAACGAAGTGTTGAACAGATTGTGAGCTACCTACCAGTGGAAAATTTCCAAAAGGACAATGGTATTTATTACTTGAATGAAGAACCATGCTTTCAAAGATTTCATTAACTACATATCTATTTTGAAGAAAATTAACAGGAATATTATCTTCAGTAGGTTCTTCAATATCTAATGCTTGATCAATTATCAAGATTGGTAATGACTCATCCAAGTCACTATCAACCCATACTGGATCCTCCGTCTCCAACAAGGGTTGTGCTGGCGAGTATAGTCAATTGTTTTGTGTGCTCTCCATTAGGTATAGCAAAGTAGTGTTTAATATTGTTTCGAGAAATTATCATGTTTAGATTGATGCTGATACTGCTACCATAGTGATCACTAACACCATCCAAAAGGAACAACAATCCAAGACAAACTTATGTCAATTCCAGTTAAATAATTATTTTAGATTAACTGCCTATGGCTCTGCCTGGACGGTAGATGTGATCACCTCCTTTCGATGTGTATATCATAACATTTAATCTTATTCTATTCCCGTGATTTTATCTTTTAAAATCAAAAATATATTAGAGGTATTCTCAATACAACTGTTGAGAATATTATATAAGATTAACTTGTCTCTAATTATTGATAATATCTCATAATTATTTAGGTTTATATATTAATTAGCTCTTCATTTAATAATAATTGTATGTATTATTCCTTTAATTGTATGTAATGTTGACCCATTAATGACTTATATCATTGTGTGACTGCTTTTATATCTATGTTAGTCTTAAGTGTTGGCAGTGTTCACTAGAATTTGCAGAAAATGAACTATACATACAATTATGAGGTAGCAACTGATGCAATTTAACGAAGTGTTGAACAGATTGTGAGCTACCTACCAATGGAAAATTTCCAAAAGGATAGTGGTATTTATTACCTGAATGAAGAACCATGCTTTCAAAGATTTCATTAACTACATATCTATTTTGAAGAAAATTAACAAGAATATTATCTGCAGTAGGTTCTTCAATATCTAATGCTTGATCAATTGTCAAGATTGGTAATGACTCATCCAAGTCACTATCAACCCATACTGGATCCTCCGTCTCCAACAAGGTTTGTGCTGGCTGGTGGGTATAGTCAATTGTTTTGTGTGCTCTCCATTAGAAATGACCATATTTCTCGACCGACAGTTGATGAATGCATCTGCAACCGTTAACCAAGGTCATCCCAAGATTAAGGGGTATCCCCCTTGCTTAATTTTAGGCTGCAAAATCATAAAGTCAATTGGGTATTCTCACAAATCAATAGAGAGAACTACATCTTCAATCATACCCTTTGGTTTGACCAAAGATTGGTTTTCCATTTGGAGAACTGTGGGAGTAGGTCTAAGTCCCTTACATGATAAATTTTCCTTTGTTTCATTTGTCATGACATTAATTGTAGTGCCCAAATCAACAAGTGTGTTAGGAATAATAAATTTACCAATACATACCTTGATGATAGGACTCCCTAGATCCGAATACTTAGGAATGGTTAGATTCCCAAGCATGAGGTTTGCTAACTGTCCAATGACTTGGACGGTCTTTAGATCTTGCTTCTTCTTTTGCTTCCGAGTACATAAATCCCGAATTGTCTTTGTATATACGGGGATGTCCCTAATGGCCTGCAACAAAGGAATCTTAATGTTAACATTGCGTAACTCATTGACAAAATCAAATTCAGGTTGGGAGACTTCCTTTTGTATTGGTTTTGAATGAAATCGGTTGGGGAAGGGAGGTTCTTTTACTGGATCCTCTTCAGGTTCTTCATGAATTTCAATGATGGTGGGCCCCTGAAGAGCCTTTCCTGACCTTAATTGGACCTCATCTAGTTCTACAGTATTAACAAGATAAGTAGAATAACCTATTGCCTCGTTATTATACACAGGTTGTGTTGCCTTATTGTTGGGATTTGGATTTGGTTGAGCTAGCATAGGTGTGGGCTTTGGTGGTTGTGTTGGATTGGTTGGTTGAGTGGATGATGATGGTATGGGTGGAAGGAATTGTTGTGGCTGCTGGTATGGGTTAATCATGGGAGGAGGTGGAAATTGTGATTATGGTGGATATGGCTGTTGGTATGGTGAAGGTTGTGGCGATTGTGGCCTCCATGCCTGCTGCCACGGCTGTGAAGCATACTAGTATTGCAACATCCATTGAGGGTATGGTGGAGGTTGTTGCCAACCCCCATACCATCTAGGTTGATTGGAGAAAGAATTGGATTGGCTAGGTCTCGGAGCAAAATAATCATTTGTCATCCTAGGGTGCATTACTTGAGGTGGAAGAGGTCCCCTTGGGGCCATGTAGTAGATAGGATCCTCAGAATATTCAATATTAGTAACACCTACGAGAAGAGGCCTTAAGGTAGAACTTTTGCTGGCTTCTTCCAAGGATGAAATATAATATAAGGGCAATCCTTGCTACTATGTCTCTTGCGACATGTCTGACAGAATACAGCTAAGGCCTTTTTAGCTTCCTCTTGCTTCCTATGGGTATACAAAGTGACTATCTGTTTACCCATATTATTTAATAAATCAATTTTAAGATCTTCAAGTAAATTGCCTATTTTATGCTTTGTTATACTTGTTGCATTACCTAAAGCATAAAGCTTACTTGAATAATTCCTCCCCGAACGTTGAGACCTCGAGTAATTCCTGCAAATGTCACAAATATCATCAAAGTTCAATTTAGAGACATTACCTTTACCTATTAAATTTAATGCATCCATAGTATCATCTCTTATTCCCCTAAGAAACAACATTTTAATAGTATCAGGAGTTAGCCTTAGTTGTCGTCATCGTTGAAGGCTGAACATGAAGCGTTTGAGGTAAGCTTCCACAGACTCTTCTTTTTGCGTCATGCGGGAAATCTCGTCCCAAACCTCTTTTGTTTTACAATACTCCTGGTATTTTGTCAAAAATACTTCCTTCATGTCGTCCCATGTTCTGATGTTTCTGAGGTTCGTGAACCAGCGTAAGGCTGCATCCTTCAACGTGGCTGTGACTAACTTGAGCTTCTATGCATCGCTTTGATAGTCATAATTGTGGCACAATACATTAAACTCAAATAAGAACATATCAGGATCCTCAATAGAAAGACCACGAAAAATAGGCAAAGCAGAATGGGGAATGTTTTTCATAGGGGCATCCTCTACAGGATGTGCAATTGGGAACTCAACAGTGACCAGGTTGTTGTGAGCCAATGCCCTCTCATTATTGTTGTTGTTGTTGTTGATGTTGTTGTTGTTGATTTTGTTGTTGAGATCAGCCATGACGTTAAATGCCCAAGGGGTGAAGTAAGATTTGAATGGCTTTTGGGTTTCTGAGACTGGACCACCTCTAGATTTGTAAGATTCTTGGAATAATTTTTCAACCCTTTTTTGTAATCCTTCGGAAGACCTTGGATGGGTACTTGCAGGGGTCTCAACAATGGTAGACTCAATAACACACTTTTCGATATTTGGTTTGACTAACTCTTTTTCGGGTAATGGGGGTACAACTAATGGTTGTAATTTATCTTTCAATGTTTCTTGTTGTGAGTGACTACCCTCAATGGATGAATTTGATTTATTTTTCAACTTTTCAAGTTGTGAACTTTCAACGGATGGTTTTGATTTGTTTTTCAATTTTTCAGGTTGTGAACTACTTCCCTTCTCCTTTTTAATAAATCTTCCTCTACTATCCCTACTACGATTCATGCACCTATATGACTTATAACAGCCCAAGTCAGGAGTATTAACCTTGACAAGGTCGACAATTGCGTAGGCTTTCCTCGTAATGTACTAGTCCTAACTTAGTTCACTAAGCTAATAGGCCTTTAATACCTTTCCTTGGCAATGGTGCCAAAATGATTGGATTAAACTGTGGATGGCTTTTAAGGGAAAACTATCCTTGTAATTCTATCTAGTTGTCAAATGTGTTTAGATCAATCCTCGGGAATTTCATGGAGGTTTCCTTAATTTATTCCTTAATTGTCAATCTGGGAGTCGTGAACTTATGAAAGATATTGTGGCAGTTTACCTAAGGGCTGAAACTAGTGAGCCAAGTGGGGATGGATGCAACTAACACACAATCTGTTTTTATTCAGAAATCTGGTTTATAGACTTCCTGTTAATTCTGTGACAGGAACCTGTGCCAGGAACAGTCTGTAATAAAGACAGATTAAAACCTGATAGTAAAACATAATTAATAATCCTCACTGAAACTAACAGAAGGCAAATAAATACGGGAATTGAAATGTAACATGCTAAATCAAATCCACATGTATTAATAATCATCCTGATTAACAATGTTAGAAATAATATACTGAACTAAGTTCTCATGAAACAGCAAGCACATTGATTAATATGGATTGAGAAGCAATCTGTCAAACTGAATGCACTTGTAGCAACAAACACACCGATTAACAGCATATCAAATTACTTCAACATAATAATTAACAGTACACTGAACGATTTCAAATTAACACAATAATAAAGATTGAAAACAGATTAAAACCGTAAAGACTTATTACCACACAACATGCTAATACTACAACAATTCAACAGGTAATCGAGGAAATGGGCCTTGCCTTCTCCAATTATCAAGTGATGGAATGAAAAGCTTACTCCACGCTAACCAATACTCATGCAAATGATATTTTAATCACAATCTTTTTAAATCAGAACAGCAGTTTATAGATGTTATATTATTGATATCCATTGAAGTCTTTGGCATATATATTTATAAAGATTATGAACCGCTAAGTTTATAGCTAATTCTAATAAAAAAGCATACGACTGTTCAAGTTGTTTTGGCCTGCGGCCAACAACCTTTAAAGCTACTTAGAAATAGATTACAGACTTCAATATCGTTCCAAAACAAACTAACAACTTAGACCAAGTTTTTCAAAAACAACACATGACTCATAAACAGCTTTTTCTTCATTCCACCGATGCTCCTCTTGCTCCCACGCGCCATTCACCTAATTATCTCCTGCTACCATAGTCATGAAGGCAATCAGTAAATAATTGAAGGTTTTGATATATTTACAAGTTTTTGTCCTTTCTTTGCATTTTATTAAATATCCTTACTTCATTAACAAATAGTGACAGGAACAGCAAAGGATCCTAAAGAAATGGAAGGGTAAAGGGTAAATAAAAGGTAAAAATAAGGACACCTTTCACCCTCATCAGGCTGGTTTGTTCCTAGTCCAGGTACAATTTGCCAGGTTCTTTCCGCAGTGGATACAAGCAAAACCAAGTAGGTTTGTTCTGCAGGATCCACAAACAACCCAGGGTGAACCCTGCTGTGATTTGTATTTTTTTTTGGACTAAAAAGTTGACTAATCAACCTAAAACATGAACCTTAACCCTAAAAATGACATTCTAACACTATGAAACACTAAAACAAACTCATTTTACCTCATTTTGAATGCAAAAGATATAAACCAAATACACTTGCTGAACTTTCATTCTTGCTTATCACTACACAAATAGAGCTAAAGATTGATGATTGAAGGTTGCAAGGATTGCTATTCCTATGTGTGTGCAATAGCCCATTAGCTGCCAATGAGATTGTAGAAGAAGATTTTTAAATTGAAGGTAAGATTTTTTTCTTCTTTCTTCTTACAAATGAATATATATGGCGCCATTGCACATATATTCTTTGTTTGGAATGTGTTATTTTTCAAACTTGGTGCCATAGGGATTACAATGGTGCTAGTTTGAGCTTTGAAGGCCAATGCCACTTTAAAATAGACCCAAATTCTGTTGATGTTAGAACAGCTTCGGGCCTCATCCTTCCAGCCACGACTTCGAAGGAATAAATTCAATATAGCCTATTGGCTATTAAATTTATTTAAGTCGATATTAATGTGAAGAGGCGCTTCACTTGCAAACATAAACAAAAGATTAATTATTATTATTTGAGGCTGACTTCCTGATTGTGGCCGACTTATTTAATTATCATTATTTATTAAGGAGGCCAACCTACATGAAGTGATACATTGTTTTATATAAATACAAGGTGATGATCTCTGATTTGATCATCAAGTTCATTCATTCATATTCGCATTCCTAGAAGAAGTTCGCACTTGAGCAGCGGATCATCATCTTGAGCAGCAGATCATTATATTGTTACAGCAGATTGATTTCAAGGAGAAACATATTCATGTTGTATCTTCGCATCTAGGAGAGGTGCTATTATTCATTGTATCAAATTCGGCCTTGTGTTGGGCCTGAGTTGTAAGCAGATTTCTGCTCTTATTCCTTGAATATATAAGCGATATATTTGCTGGGTTTTTCTCCCTCTAGTAGGACCTCGAGTAGGAGGGTTTCCCAAGGTATTGTTGTGTTCATTGTCTTATGTGTTGCATTTCTGATTGCTTTCATTTCTGATCCTAAAACTAACATGGTATTAGAGCGGGTTTATGTGAAGATCCGATCAGATTTGTTAAGCAGTTTCTATGATGGCCATGAAGGACGTAGCCCCTGAGATGGCTAGGCAATAGCTTGAATCATTGATTTTGACAGATGATTTTGCACTTGGTCGACATTCATATGTCGAATTTGGCAGTAGCTTGAATCCTTAAATACAGTGGTTGATGAATTTCGCTTTTAGTTGCCATCACTATTATTGAAGGTTATTCATATGATGCTCAGTCCATGCGATAGATATACAGGCAACTTAACTATTATTTTTATCAGGTCTTGCTGTTTTTTGAATGAAATGAGGGTGTTGGAGCAGCACATAGACGTGCAATCATTATCATTTCCTTTGTCTTAATTCATCCTGAATGATTATTATGGAGAAGGTGTGCTACTTAATATTTGGCTATCGTTTTTATGATGCACGTTGAGATATTTGTGGGAGTCGACGACATCCTCAGATGATGTGCGTTGAGAGAAGAGAGTTTGTGGTATCAGGCTGCAGATGATTGAATGTGACAGATGAGTATATACATGCATACAGTTATTGTGCTTTGATGCTAAGGTGTTGAGAGGAATAGGGACGGCTTGTGGACTAGTTCATCGGGTTTTTTAATGCCTCTTTAAAATTTTAATGTTTGTTTTTTACCGTGTGTGGATTTGATGATTCTTTTGCTTTCCTTAATATTGTTCCGATGGTTTGTGCGAGCTAGATGTAGATTTTTAGTCCTTGTTGAAGTCAGTGTTGCTTATGGTGTATGCAAAAAAGAGGACGCGATATGTTATAATCATTCTGTGTGTGAGGAGATTATGAGCTTTCTAGGGAACACTATCATTTACATCTGGTATATGTTGCAGAGTTGAATGTTGTAAAGCTTGATGTCATAATTGGGAGGCCTGGTTATGATATTTTGTGCTCTGTATAATGTCTGAAAGGTATGAGCATCCTTGAGATGCCATTTTTGTAGGCTGTGTTTTGTTTTGGGACTCTGAGTGAAGATTGGAGATGTGTGGAAAGTTGTTTATTGCATAAGCTTTAGTCTGGTGGCATGACCTCATGATATTTTAGTTCTTTCTTGACATACTAATGGTATTCATCTTTAGAATACTCAACAGTAGAGGCTACAATTCCTGTTCTTTGCCAATGCTATTCAATTCAATTAAAATCCTACTCAATAAAGAGATAAGTATTCTTTTCTTAATACTTTTGAAATTTGGGGTAAAATTCAGTCTGTTGAGTTGTGCAGATCTGACATCGGTTATTTGAATCGTGTGTGTTTAGTAAAGATCGTGGTTTCTCTTGAATAGTGATCACTGGGATAAGATCCTTTGGAGATACCAATTATTCTTTGCAAGTTGTTTTGTGCTAGTTGTGAAGATCTTTGAGTGAGACTCTGAAATAAAAGGAGAACTGCAATTTTGATTGTGATTGACTGGTCACATCGATATCATTCTCTATTTGCATGGACTGTGATAGAGCCTTGATTTTTGAGAAGTTTGGTTCTATTTGCTGGCTGCATAATGTAGCTAAGAAATCCGTGTTGAGCAGATTGGCTTTTTGTTGAGCTGAGATTAGCACTTCCGAGAGTAGTAAAGATGAAAGAAAGATATATCAAGGAACAACAAAGATAAGTCCTAATATTTCTTTTATTTGATTTTTCTAATGATGTTTGCTACATGCTTCACTTGTAATTTGATTTTTATATATATATATTAATCCTTTAAAATGCAGGTTGGATTGAGAAGCAAATGAATGATGAATTAATTATTTGAGATTACTTAAGGAATTCAAGGAAGGAAGAGCTTGATGCATCCTGTGAGGAAGCGACACAGGCTGAAGAATAGAGACACAACTTGCTGCCATAAAGTTGGGTTGGTGACACATCTCTCGAAGAGGAAGAACCTATTCAGGTTGTCATTGCGATCAGTTCTTCAAAGAGGAGGAATTAACATTCAGAGGGAGTCTGACAAACCAACAGAGGCAACCTTGGACGATGAGGTCAGGAGGTTGATGCAAGAACTTGGAGATTCAGAAGGAGTCTCATGTTTGCAAATTGAAGATGGCTTTGTATGGCCTTAAGCAGGCTCCTTGTGCTTGGTATGAGAGGATTGATCGATACCTGATGAGCTTGGGCTTCTCCAAGAATGATGTTGATTCAAACCTGTACTTCAAGGTAGTTGATGGTGAGGCATTAATCTTGGTTCTTTATGTTGATGATCTATTTCTTATTGGAGAAGAACATCTTATTATCAAAAGCTAGAGGGAGTTAGCTTCTGAATTTGAGATGACGGATCTTAGATACATGCATTACTTCCTTGGTTTAGAAGTATGGCAGAGGCCTAATGAGATCATTCTGAGTCAAGTGAAGTATACGATAGACATCTTGAAGAGATTTGGTATGATGGATTGCAAATCCATGTCTACACCTATGGAAAATAATTTTCAGAAGTTAAAAGAGGCTGCAGCTAGTTCAGATGTGGTGGATCCTACTATGTACATGCAGTTGATTGGATCATTGATGTATCTAGTCAATACTAGACCAGATATCTGCTATGCAGTGAGTGCACTTAGTCAGTTCATGTGTGAACCAAGGCAAATACACCTAGTTGCAGCAAAGCATATCCTGAGATACTTGCATGTCATTGTTGGGTATGGCTTGAGTTATTCTTCTGGTGTGGATTTGAAGCTGCATGGATATTCTGATTCTGATTGGGCAAGGTGTGTTGCTAATCGAAAGAGCACTTCTAGATGTTGTTTTAGTGTGGGGTCTGCGATGATCTCTTGGTGTAGCAAGAAGCAGTCTTCAGTGGCGCTGAGCATCGCAAAGGCCGAGTATATTGTAGCTTGTGTGGCAGCTCGAGAAGCTGTGTGGCTTCGAAAGCTCCTTGCAAGATTGTTTGGACAATCATTGGAGCCAACTGTCATCCATTGTGATAATCAAAGTTGTGTGAAGCTTTTTGTCAATCCAGTGTTTCATGACAGGACAAAACATGCTGAGATTGAATATCACTATATTAGAGATATGGTATTGAGGAAAGCTATCCAGTTGAAGTACATTAGCATTGATGAGTAGACGACCGACATTCTCACCAAGCCTCTCTCCAGAGTGAAGTTTGTGTACTTCCGAGACAAGCTTGGAGTTGTGGAGAATGAAGCCCTACCTGAGAGGGAGACTCAGCATCAGTGATCTTCTTTGATTTTCTTTAATGCATCTTTCTCTGTGATAGAGAAATTTGAGGTGTAAGCCCTTGTTAATGCATCTTCCTCTATGAGAGAAATTTGAGGTGTAAGCCCTTGTTAATGCATCCTTCTCTGTGAGAGAAATTTGAGGTGAAAGCCCTTGTTTCCACCCTTTGGGAGTAGCCATGGTGGATGTCATGTTGAGTGACTCCATGACAAAATCACGTGAGAGAGTCCGTGATGATTTTTTTTGTACTTGTGTTTATTCACCCTCTGGGAGTAGCCATGGTGAACTTCATGATGAGATGACGACATCACGTTGAGTGATTCCGTGATGGGCATTTGTGCACATATGCTTTACCATACATGGGAGTAGCCATGATGGTTGATATCACGTTGAGTGACTTCGTGATGAGCTCCTTTCACATTTGGGTGTAGCCATTGTGAATGTCATTGCATGGCAGTGGTTAGTTGGAAGTATTCCTCCCTAGCTAAGAGGGAGTGTTGATGTTAGAACAGCTTCGGGCCTCATCCTTCCAACCACGACTTTGAAGGAATAAATTCAATATAGCCTATCGGCTATTAAATTTATTTAAGTCGATATTAATGTGAAGAGGTGCTTCACTTGCAAACATAAACAAAAGATTAATTATTATTATTTGAGGCCAACTTCCTCATTGTGGCCGATTTATTTAATTATCATTATTTATTAAGGAGGCCGACCTACATGAAGTGATACATTGTTTTGTATAAATACAAGGTGATGATCTCTCATTTGATCATCAAGTTCATTCATTCATATTCACATTCCTAGAAGAAGTTCGCACTTGAGCAGCAGATCATCATCTTGAGCAGCAGATCATTATATTGTTATAGCAGATTGATTTCAAGGAGAAACATATTCATGTTGTATCTTCGCATCTAGGAGAGGTTCTATTATTCATTGTATCAAATTCGGCCTTGTGTTGGGCCTGAGTTGTAAGCAGATTTCTGCTCTTATTCCTTGAATATATAAGCAATATATTTGCTGGGTTTTTCTCCCTCGAGTAGGAGGGTTTTCCCAAGGTATCTTGTTGTGTTCATTGTCTTATGTGTTGCATTTTCTGATCGCTTTCATTTCTGATCCTAAAACTAACAAATTCATTGTCGTGGAAGTATGTTGACATGTATAGTAGGTTCCAAGTGGTGGAGGATATTTTTGGGTTTGTAGGGGATGTAATGTGAAACATGTAAGATAATATAGTTTGGTGAAAGCCCATTTGTGTGGTATTTTTGGAATGGGCATCAAAACTCACTTAGGCAAAAAAGGTGCACCCATGCCAACATCTAAAATGGTGGAATATGTTAGAGAGTAGGAGCAAGCTTAAAAAACAATTGGCTATAGAACAAGTGATCCTTTGGCAAGGAAATAATAGCAAGCAATGAGGCCCCCTCCTCCCCCATCTATTCTTGAAGTTGTGGTAGAGAGCCACTTTTTTTTGGCCACACATCAAGAAGAGCTTACTTCACTAAGAAAATGAAGGGACCATTGGAAAAGACATTTCAAAATAAATATTGAGAGATTGCTGATCAACCCATTTCAAGATGCATCTATGCAAATGGTTTGGCTTTCAATCTTGTTCACTCACCATATTGGCAAGAAAATGTTGAGCAAAATTAATGAGGCTCCAAAAAGGTATAAAGGGCTTAGGTTATGAGAAGGTGTATTGGCAAAGGAGGTGAAACTTGTAGAAGATTCATTGAAAAAACCCATTAGGGATTTGTGGGTCAAGACAAGGGCGTCCATTGTTTCCAATAGATGGAAGGATATGTGAAAAATTGGCCCTTGATCAATGTGATCGTAGCATACACTAAAGGGGGTATGTTTTTGAAAGCTATGGATTGTGAGAGGCAAATAAAGGAAGCACAATTTATTGTTAGCATCCTTATAGGGGTCATTGAGGAAATGGGGCCTAGTAACACTATCTAAGTCCTAATGGAAAACAAAAAATTGTAGAGTGATTAGTTTGTTGGTTGAGGCATGTTATTCACATGTTTTTACTTTGTGTTGCCTATTCACCCAACATTCACTTAAACTTATACTACAAAATATGGGCAGTAAAATTGATTGGATCAAACAGTTACATGTTGAGGACAGAGAGATCCAAATATTCATATCACCAACTACCACATGTTGTAGGGCATATTTATATCATTCTCAAAATTGGAGCTCTTGAAGGTAAGTTAAATAATATATTTTATGTTTCACTCTAGTAATTTATTTTTAAAAACCTAAGTATGATTTTTTCTTTGATTTTAAATTTTAATTTTCAAATAGGTTGTTCAAACTCAATTTGCCTCCAACACAATCATCTTGAGATGACTTGTGAAGGTGCAAGTGGCACTTTCTAGCATGCCCATCAAACAACTTTGGTCCATACGGAGGCAATCCAATAGTGAGTGTAACAAATATATATATTTTTTGATATGTAAGATTTAGTTTTTATTATAGATTAAAAGGAATACAAGCATTTGCTAATGCAGGTAATTAACCAGCTAAAGTTCCAAACATTCTACTGCAACCTACCATGAAAATACCATCCAAAAAACCAAGCCTCAAGCTCCTGACTGTCATCCCAGCACCCCGACTACATCCACCATCACTATCACCCATCTATTCTCCATTGCTATCATATACAGAAAAAACTAACCATAAAGTACTACTAACCAGTTGCCATCACAAACTACACAGCCACAACCAAACTAGATCCGAGCACAGACTAAGCAAAAAACAAACCCTACACTAGCCCAAACTCATATAAAGCCATTGGCCCTTGCAAAGGCCTCGAAATCCACAATTCAGTTGAAATCTTTCACAGGCATAAGGCCAAAAAATTTCTTCATGTATTCCATAGCCACCTTGACAGTCTTTCTGTGCCTCATGAGGGTCAAACCTTTTAAATCTAACAGAAAAGGAAAGAACTTTACCGCTTCATCCATTGACCACAGCAGCTACATGTCGCTTGGACGGGGAATGCCCTTCCCCACTATCGCCGCCTTCAACACCTTTTCGACACCTAGTAGCAATTCTTTCAAGAATATCTTTTCCAACAACAGCCTGGCCTCCTCCTTCGGTACCCGGTTATCCAGAAGAGACGCCATAAATCTGGAGGTGACATGGGTATTGCCCCCCCCATATTCATTTATGACCAAATGCTTGTCTCCCAACACCATCTTAACCACCACGACCAACAGAGAATTGATAATTAGCATAATTCTCTTGAGTTGCAGGCCCGTGATTTCCTTGAAGGTCGTTTGACGGTTCTTGGCCTTCAGAGAGATCGGCGTATTGGCGCTGAACCACACTAAACTCTCGGCCGAGACTTCAATTATGAAGCGCGAGCGCCCAACCATTTTTGCAACCAGACCCACACCCAACAAAACAAACACTACCAAAAACACAAGTAAATTTCCAACTCAACGCCAGGAGCGGAGCGAACAATGTCCTCTACAGACTCCACCAATTCTTTTAAACCATAGAAAACTAGAAGGCTATCATTAAAATGACCACAGCTGGAAGGGGGTAAATGTAATGACGCCTTGCACGAAGGAGGCCGTCCTCTTCCTCGAGAACCACCATACAAATCTGCAGACTATCTTATCAATACAAGGGCTCGTACCCAACAACCGCCACCCAAATTGCATGCCATGACTAGTAATAAGTGCATGAAATGGGGGCCACCTTGTCAAAACCTCCATAGGAGCTTTGTTGCCAAGGTTTAACCTATGTGGCATCTAAGGCCGCCACCCTGATGCAATTAAGACCTTCCACCAAGGCTACAAACGTCCAAACCCTGCCCTCATTAGCCTCCACGTGCCCTCCTCCATACATGGAGGGCAGCCCGCCCATCCACCCACGAGTGTAGCAAATATTAAGCAGATGATCCTAAATGACATTTTGTGGGATTGTGAAATATTTTTTTAGTTTCATTGAGTCCATCTTGAACATGATCCCTTATATTGACATGGATAAGTTGTGTTTGGGAGAGGTATATGATGGTATCAACACAATGATTAAAAAGATGAAGATTGTCATTAATGAGGGAAAGACTTTAAAGAAATTTTCTTATACAAATGCAAATGATTTTTGTTGAGCAATGGAACAAAACAACCACCCCACTACATCTTCTTGTCTTTGCATCGATTTTGAACTAGTATTGCATTGAGATCCTTAATTTGTCGAAGAAGATTGCATCATACAAAGATGTGTTAGTGATAGGTACAAGCTAGTGCTTGCTAGACTCTTTTTTGATCATGATTTGGAGGATGTAGTCATAAAGGATTTTGTTGATTTTTACACTCCAATGGTCAAAGTATTTTCACTCTTTGCACAAAGCATAAGAAGGATGCTCACAATTGGTGGTGTCTCCATGGCTAAACATTCCAACACCTACAACCTCTTGTGATTGAAGTTTTATTGCAAGTAAGTTTTTTTTTCTTATTTAAAACTCTTTAAATTTGAATTTCTTTTTTATTTTTGAAATAATTTTGTCAAGTGTGAAGTTTCATTTATGACTTAACCCTTCCTCAATAGGTTGCCAATTTTTCTTCATCTGAGTAGAAGTGGAGTAAATGCTACTTCATCCTCTCAGTAAAGTGCAAGCGATTGACGTAAAAAAAGATAGAAGAGTTAGTGTAAGTGCATTCCAACTTGTGCCATCTTTTTCACAAAAAAATGACTACAAGGAAGGGGCAACAAAACTATGGGATGTAGAACTTGAGCATATTGACTTGAATGCTGTTGCTTCCCAACAACCTTTTTTTTTGAGGAGTTAGATAGCTATTATACTTTGAGTGCGACTGCCATTGACACTCTTTTTGGTTCTTTTGGTCTTACCTACATCATCTAATGTCAATAATGTTGATGATCTTTATGGAAACCCATATGATGTTGATTCTTGATTTTAATATAGGGATCCCAAAAAACGAGCTCCAAAAATGTGTCCCAAAAATTGGGCTCCAAAAATGGGTGCCACCCTGGAGTCCAATATCATGCTGTTAGTACCATCTTGTCCAGGGGTCTCATTCGGTCAAGTCTCAATGGCCCGTCTTGTCTTCGAAATTTCGTCTCAGAGTCACGTCACGCGTTGGAGTCCCATCCCGATAGTCCTATATTGACAATCCTTGAGTCCAATTACATTGTTGAACTCGAGGTTCGTGACACAATGAATATCTATCATGTCAATTGAGTTCGACAAATTGTGACATTGAAGTAGTATTATTTATTTTATGGCTGTTTTGATCATAGTTGGAAAACTCGGCATTTTCAAGTACTCGGCAAGCCCGAAAAACTCGGCTCGGCAAAAACTCGGCAAAAACTCGGAAAAAACTCGGCAAAAAACTCGGGAACTTAAAAAATTGCTTAAACTTCACTAAAAACTCATTTTTTTTGCAAAATTCAAAGATAAGATGCATCCAATGAGTCAATAAATGAGTACATATAAGAAACAAGCTATATTTGATTGATTTGAAAGAAATTGGATACAAAATGGCATCCTCATGTGGAATGCTCAATGTGCTGATATGATAATAGTCTGAAACAAAATGAAATAGCAATTTGTTTTTGTAAAACTGAAAGTAAATACTACATATGTCATAAACATTAATATATTTCAGTTTTTACAAATTCACATGAATCACATCTTCCTCTTCCCATGTCTAGATCTCAGTATGGGACCGGAAGAGGGTGTCCGTGTAATCATAGGACTCCGCTCCTGCTGTGCCTGTGGCTCCTCAACCTCCATCCTAGATGTAGATCCTCCTGCAGCTGTTGGTGGTGGCACTGGCAATGACTCCTCCTCAGGATCATCCTCAAGGTCATCCAATGAGAATGTAAATCCACCCTCCTCCATTGCCTGTCGCTCTAAATCATAAATCTCATCCTCGGTAAACAATGGAGGTTGCTCCCCTCGCCCTGTCCAATCACTGTATGGATCTATCTCCTCCAAATCAATTGGATCATCATATGATATCTCCTCTACCTTTTTTATGCGCAATCGAAGATTATATTGCACATAGACAAGGTCATTGAGGCGTTTTTGAGCGAGTTTGTTCCTCTTCTTTGTGTGGATGGCCTCAAACAAACTCCAATTGCGCTCACAATTGGATGAACTACAAGGCTGGCTCAAAACACGGAGGGCAAAGTTTTGAAGATGTGGGGTTTTTCCACCCCAATGTGTCCACCAAACATCTACAAAAAAAAGAAGAAAAAGTTAGAAAATTGTAACTTGTAACTTGTAACTATCAAATTTTCATTTTTGTAACTTGTAAATTTCAAATTTTATACCTGGTGGCAGCCTAGATATTGCTCTCTTTGCCAAGTCTGAAGAGAAGAGTACACCCCTTTTTTCCCTGTAACTTTGCAATTCATTAACAATGCAGTCTGCCTCATCAGGCGTGGATGTCATCCGCTGAATGCAAGTAGTGAGGCCCTCCATAACCTCTCCAGTAGGATCTGTATAGGTGCCTGAATGGATGAAACGGGGGTTCAAGAAGTACCCTGTTGCATGGATAGGTTGGTGGAGTTGATTGTTCCACCTCCTGTCAATAATCTCCCAAATGGGATCAAACTTGAGGCTGTCCCCCTTATAATAATTTCTAATAGCCTCCTTGGCCCTATCCATGGCCTCATAAAGATAACCCATTGGGGTTTGATCCCCATCCACCAAACGGAGCACTCTAACCAAGGGCTCTGACACCTACAATATAAATTTAAAAATGCAAAAAACTATTAGAGTTACAATTTAGTAATTTACAAATTTACAATGAAGGACATTAACTTTAAGAAAATGTTCAATTTGAATTTAGATTCAAACTCAAAGTTTTGAAGTTACCTTCACAATCTCTGTTGCTTTTTGTGCAAAGAGGGGCTCGAAGACAATGCTTGCAACTCTTTCTCCTTCCGGCTTCTTTGAATAAGGTGAGTCTATCCATGCTTGACTCACAAACATTTGTTTCAAAGCCGTCAATGCGCCAAGAATGCTTTGCAACGTTAAGAAAACCGTTGCAAACCTTGTCACACCAGGTCTCACCAAGTCTCTCCCATTGGTGTGCTCCCTCATCAAGCTCAGAACCCAAGGGTGATTGTAGATGTATTTAGTGATCCTTCTTCCATCCTCTACAATCGGTGTGACCCAATGTAATTTTCCTATGTCCTCCAAAAGAAGGTCAAGGACATGGGCAGCACATGGTGTCCAAAAAATTGTCTGGTGTCTATCTTGGAGGATTCTTCCTGCTGCCACATATGCCGCTGCATTGTCAGTTATGATTTGCACGACATTTTTAAGCCCAACCTCCATGCACACTTGCTCCAACATTCTAGCCAAATTTTCTGCATTTTTTACTATGTTGGAGGCATCTACGGATTTCAAGAACACCACCTCATTTTTGCAAGAAACCAAAAAATTTATGATGGTACGGTTTTTTCCATCCGTCCACCCATCAGAAAGAATAGTGCAGCCATATTGTTGCCATTCTTCTTTTTGTTCTTGTATCACTGCCTTTGCTCTTTCAGTAGCATTAGAAAGCAACCTACAAGTACAAAGTGAAATTAAGTACACAATTTTAATTTGTAAACAAAAAAATAACTTAAATTAATCATAAATTAAACTTAAGAAACATAAAATTAAATTAAAGAACATAAACTAATTTCTAACCTTCCACTCAATTCTTTGCGCGAAGGCGCCTTGTAGCCTTTCCCTGCAACTGTCAATGCGGTCACCAAATTGTCCCAATAAGGTGAGCTTGCCACATTGAAAGGGATGTTGTTGAAGTACCAAAAATCGGCACAAGCAACATCTGCATGCTCACGCACCTCCTTATTCCACCCAGTTGCCTCTAAAGAAGGTTGTGCACCAGGTGTGTTTCTAGGCACAAAAAAATCACCAATGTGTGAACCTGTGGCTCTAGGTGTCTGTGTTGATCCTGCCACTGGTACTCTAGTAGAGGAAGATGAAGGCATGGTGGTGGTGGTGGGTTGCCTTCGCACACGTGGACCACGAAGAGAGCCCGCTATGTTGGCTACTACATCATCATCATCTGACAGTGAGTGAAGGTTGTCTGCACTTGCAACACCTTGAGAAGAAGCTATGGCAGCTTGCATTGCTGCTTTTGCCTTCGCTTTTTGCATCTTTTTTTCTTCTGCAGCGGAAAGTATTGCATTCATTTGTCTTTTGATTTCCTCATTGGTGTTTATGCAAGCCTTAGCATCACGTCTAGGGATGCCTGCAAGGTGGTATTTGAGGCGATTGATGCCTCCACGGTAAATTTCTTTACATCTAATGCAATACACTGATCCAGGTTCTGGTCCTTCATATGCATATCTCCAAGCGGGATCTCTAGCTCCTTTTGGACGAGTGCCTACATATTCCCCACTCCCAGGCACAGATGGGGCTGAGGTAGGAGTAGAAGCGGATTCAGAAGCCATGATCAATTAACCTGTTACCTACACAGTACACACACAAAGTGAAATCAAAACTTGTTAGTTTTTTGATAGAAATTTTAAAAACAAGCTAAATTAGATTAAATCAAAATTGAAAATTTCAAAATAGATTCTAAACTAATCTAAGATTCTAAATAGTAAACTAATTTAAGATTCTAAAGTCTAAACTCTAAACATTTTCAATTTTTCATCAAAAAAAATGGATTAAAAAAAGAAAATAATAAACTAGGGTTACAAAAAAATGTAAAAATTAGAAAACTACTTTAAATTAGTAACAAATTAAGCTAATATATAAATTTAAACATGTTTTCAACAAACAAGAAGAATCAAAATTACAAAAAATAACTAGAATTTGAAGAAAATTTGAAAAAAATGAAAAAAACTGCAAAATATATTAAAAAATCATAAAAAGTGTCACAAATTCTTGTTTTGTTGAATCTAAATCTTCTTTTAAACATATAAATGTATTTGAATTTGTTTTATAGTTCATTCATGATGTTTTTTAAACATACAATCAACAAAAAAGAAGAAAAAATGAAAAAAAAAGAAAGAACAAGAAAAATTAGAAAACCTACCTGGAAATCCAATTTGCCTTCGAAATCTGATGAAAATCCCCTTCGAATCTCGTCCCCTCGATGCCAAATCACAGATAAATAGTGCAAAATGCTTTGGGCAAGTTTTTTCCTCTGCTAAAAGTGAAAACAAGTGAAAAAATGAAATGACAATGACATTTTGGCCGGCCGCGGACATAAGACACAGGCCGCGCGGGTTTTTTTTAAAAACTCGCCGAGTTTTTGCAAAAACTCGCGAGTTTTTCCGGCGAGTTTTTGCAAAAAGTACGGACTGTACCTTCTGCGAGTAAAACTCGTAAAAACTCGTTTCTGAAAAAAACTCGCGAGTTTTTCAAAAACTCGCGAGTTTTTGGCGAGTGAGCCAACTATGGTTTTGATTATTATAATTATATCAAGCTATGTGGTATATTGAATTTAATTCCTTTTTTAAGGTTGCAAATGTGTATATATTTATGTTTTTAATATGTTTTTGTTTACAGATGTACCTAAAACAAACCCAAGCCCAATTGTTTTTGCCATATTGGCATATCCAAACCCCCATACCTGAACTTGAACCCAAACTAGTAACTTAAGTTAATTTGATCAATTAAACCATTTGATAATTGAGGTTTAGTTCTGCCTTGGAATATGGGAATGATATTACTTGGTTATGTGCTTGGATACATGTACTAAAAACCACGTATTCAGTGGTTTGGGATTGTCTTATTTGATGCATATTAAAGGAAAAGATCTAAGGCTTGCTGTCCCTTTGGTAACTGAATTATAGTAGTTTTATAAGTATTCAACTTGCTTGAAGCATCTGGCTCTTTGTCAAGTTCAAATACCAATTAGGATTAAATGTTCAATGAACTAAAGATAAGAAATGAGATACTAGAGGATGCTTTTAATTCTCTATTTCCGTTTGTGATGACATTGTATCATGAGTCTTCCAAGAGCCTCTCCTTCCAAAATAAAGATATAAGGGGAAATGGGATCCCTCTTTCTCAACTCCCTATCAAATGGGAAGAAATCTACAGGGATGCTGTTCACTTTGCGATGAAACACAACTCTTAACCCATCTTTTCTGGTGATTCATGTAATGTCCCCTCCTTAGCTAGTTCAGTGTTTTGACGGATTAACCTATCAACGGGTCCTCGTAGGCTAATGTGGGTGTTCAGAGGGCCTTGTTTTGAGAGTTTTCTTCTTCAGAGTTTGGTGATATTTAGGGTTTGCCTTCTGGAGGTGTTACAGGCTTCGTTTATACACACTTGCTATTTTTAGTAAGTCACTTGGACATTGGTGTCCAACCTTACTTTTAATAGTAAGGCATCTAGATGAGCAGCTTGAGCAGTGGGGTTCCCCGTGGCGTTGACATAATTCATTGGTGTTGATTATTTATGGAGTTATGATACATTTATTATTTTTAAAGTGATTACTTTAATAATAATTAAATAATAAAGTGGATATCATTAATGGTTTATTTGGCCTTATAAGTTGTGACATATTTAAATAACACAAGGTAAATTATATTATTCATTGAAAGGGGCGCCCACATGGAGTTATAACTCTTGGCAACAAAAGTAAATATTTTAATGTTTCAAAAGCCAAGAATGAAATCGTGCTTTTTTGGGGAAGTATGAAAGCACTCACAAAAAAGCATTCATCATTCATTCATACTTTATCAAATTTGATGCTTTTTTTTAGAAGAAGAAGACCAGGGTTTTTGGAAGAAAATCAATCTTTGAGAATGAAAACTCTCTCAGATTTTGTATTCTACAGGTGTGAAATACCACCCAAAGTTTGCTTATCAGGTGGCTTCAATCAGAGGTCACATTTGTGCATATTGGAGTTAATTTTCAGAGATAATTCATGGGTTTGGTTGAGCGGATCAGAAGTTAATTGCTGATCGATTTCATTGCTGGCACATGGTGAAAAGCAAGAAGGCCGTACCATTCAAGCAGGCCGTACTGTACACATGATAGCCGTATATCATCCTAGACAGGGCGAGTTCTCTCAAGGCTGAAACACCTAAGGATTTGGGGTGCATCCTTTACCATTTGAGGCATCTAGTACTTTGCTATCAATCTGCAGCAAATTAGTGGTGGAGAAGTCTGTTTACTGAAGGTGGTGTCCAAGACAAGGGTTTACCAGTTTGCTGTTATAAGTATTTCAGATTCACAATAATTAAAGCTTTGGCTCCCGGGTAATGATATTATGTAATTCTCAAGCATTGAATGAAATCTGATTTGGTAGTATATTGTATTTGCTTCAATAGTTTGTTTATTTGCATTTGTATATACATATTATTTGCATTTCCTGGCATATATCTTCAAAAACACAAAAAAAGCAAAAAAACCATAAAACCAAAAGCAATCAGAAAAGCAGAAAATCAGTTAGCAAATATCCATTTGGAGGGGGGATATTTCAATTCACAAAACTGATGTAATCAAGTAAAATTTCTAGAAAATTCTTTTTCAACCTGTCATAGGTCTTGGCATTGTATTATCATGCAGGCTGGTTGTTCTTAACAGTGGAATGAACGTGCTCATGGATTAATATGATCCTATACATTATTTGACAACCATCAAAAAATCCACATTGCTCCTCCGAGATAAGTTTTATTAGTTGTTTAAGATTATTACCATGATCTTGGAAATTATTTTTTACACAGCATTACATTGTGAGTTAGATCAGTAAGCATCAAAATATCCACTCTATGTTGATTTAGGAATTGTATGCTAGATAGTTGCATTAATTTCCTTGATGATTTTATTGGAGCTTCTTGACTCTCAACTGCAGCCCTTTCTTCTACCCACAAAATTAGTGAAAACAACATGGCACTATCAACTTTATGATAACTTGTTTAACGGTATGCTGTGCTTCATTATTATGGTCCCTACTTTCTGAAAACATTGACAGCTTCCTTGTAAGTTTCATGAGTTTCCAATGTCCTTCCATCCAGACATCTTATTGATCTCATTGTTAAAATTTTCTGGGTGACAAAAGTTTTGTGAAAAACTTGGTGTTATGTTGTTCTTTTCACAGCCACCAAACTCTTATACTTTTACTTTATGGTAAACTATTTAAAAGAAACTGGTTAATCTGTATTAAATTAATTAGTTTAATTAAATATAAATGTATATGATGAAAGCATTACATTTATAATAATTGTTTACTATTGTCAAACTTTAAATTAAGTTTACTCAATAATCTTTTATGTTGCATTTTCTTTTTCCAAATTTTAGGCCTTGAATTTGAAGCTGAACTTGAACCAGGTAATCTATTTTTCAAATGATATAGATTGATATGAAAGATAAGGGAAGTCTCTATTTAGACAAAAAGAAGGCATGGAATCCTAAAGTGAGATTCAAATCGCCATAGATGATTATCTTATATATCATAGCTAATGCCAATCAGCTTTGCAATGCCTTATTTCACATAAATGACCCTTTTACAAACATAGACTACAGTATTCCTAAGAATAACATGAGGACAGCACAATATTAGAACATTTACAAAGTATGGGATTAAAAACTACAGTATTCCTAATAATAACATGAGGACAGCACAACATTAGAACATTTACAAAGTATGCGATTAAAATGAAATATCTAATTTAGTGCATAACAAAATATAATATCTAGGTGCGCAACCCCCTTGGGAGATGGGTTGTCAAAAGTAATCGATACACCTGAAATAGTTTAAGCTCAATGAGCAAGCTTGAAATGATTTTCTTTTTAGATTTTTGAGTTGTTTGCTTTGACTGTTCAATATTTGAGTTTGCCAATATAAGGTCTTAATCTGTTTTCTTTGCATGCTTTGTTGTTAAAATGGTTTTATTGGACGATGTATCTTAGTTTGTTTATGTCATGCCTGCAACACTTTACACATTGTGATTCCCAGGTTATAGTACCACATTAAAGCAGTCTTAAATGATCATACTAGCTTAGATTTCTTATAAGATATATTTAACTACCAAAACTTTTTGTTCAAGGTGGATACATTACCATTGAAGTTACCAATCTCTTTGCTTGAAGTTGTGGTAGTAAAATTGATTGGCATGCCTGCCTTGCATGGATGGCTATAGAAATAGACATGGTGATAAATTATTTTCTTGAATGATTTATTTTGATTGATAGAGGTTTCAAGGTCTAATAGTGATCATGAACTCTCTAACTTGAAATAATATATATTGCATGTTGCTTCTTTTATTGGTATCATCTTTATGTCCAAGACATTATTTTTCTTTTGTAGGCATTGGCTGCTTCAGGATTGCGGGCATTGCGTTATGCTCGTGAAGTAGAAGGTGTTGGCTCAGTTGTAGCCATTGACAACGATAAAGGTTTATTCCACTTGTAATCTACACTTCTATAAAAAATACATGGTTGTTTTCTGTAATTGGCATGATATACATGATGAGTTTCATTGCTTCCACCATGTATTTTTTTGAATCTAGTTTTTGAAGCTTTATTTATTTACAATATCCATGTTTCAATTTGTAATTAATCTATATGGAGCATTGTTAAAAAAAACCTCGAAAAACTCACTAAACTATACTCATAAGTCATTCTGGCTTGTGAGTTAATTGCCAATAACTTGCCACAAACTTGTGAAATTGTGACATTTCGAAACTTGGCTGTGATAGCATAAGTTGATTCTGCTAAAAAAAATTGTATTTTTTGCATTGAATTTTGAGCATTTGAGCAAGCATCATGAAGGTTCGTGTGGTCTTGAAGGTCTTCATTTGTTCTTGATGGCCGGGGCTCTGCCCCTTTACTGCACCCTGTATCATGACAGGGTATGTGCCAAGGGCACTGCCCCTAGACTCTGGTGGGGGCTTTGCACCCAGACCACTAGGAGGGATTGCCCCTCAACCCTGCTGGGGGCTGCTGCCCTCAGGTTCCGGTATTTTAAAAAAAGTATAAAAGTGAAATTTGTTTTGGGCCCACGTTTTCCATGGATGACATTTGTAAAATTAAAATGTTAATATGGATATGTAATTTATAAATAATATGACATTGTGATGTGAATTGAACTTGTTTGTTGATTTATGAGGAAAAACAACTTATGACCTTTGTAAGTTCAGTTTTATGCACAGCTTTTAAAAGATTATTTGACAAATATATGTGTTTTGAATGTTTGGAAAATTTGCTGAGTATTGAGTTTTTGAATATTTTTAGGACTACCGAGATTTTGCTGAGTCTGAGTTTTTCAACTATGATTCAGAGTATCCACATTATAGTTGCTTGTATTTGTTCTCCTCATTTGCAGCGGCTGTGGAGGCCTGTAAGTGAAACATAAAATTAAATGTTTGTAAAATTAAAATATTAGTATGGAATCTGGATATGTAATTTATAAATAATATGACATTGTGATGAGAATTGAACTCGTTCTTTTGATTTATAAATGGAGGAAAATCAACTTATGACCTCTGTAAGTTCAGTTTTATGCACAGTTTGTAAGATTATTTGACAAATATATGTGTTTTGAATGTTCGGAAAATTTGCTGAGTATGAGTTTTTGAAATTTTTTAGGACTACCGAGATTTTGCTGAGTCTGAGTTTTTCAACTATGATTCAGAGTGTCCACATTAATATTGTTTGGATTTGTTCTCCTCATTTGCAGTGGCTGTGGAAGCCTGTAAGCGAAACATAAAATTAAATGGCTCTGTTGCTTGTTCAAAGGTTGAAGCTCAACTTGCTGATGCCAAAGTCTACATGCTTACTCATGAGAAAGAGTTTAATGTGGTAAGTTAATATTTTCTGGTGAAATAGGCTGATCTGTTTCTTGATGGTCCATATAATCTATATTTTCCTTTCTACAGTTACTTTGTGTTGGAAATTTAGTGCAGATTTTATTACCCATACTGTAACTACACGAGTTTATTCAAATGACAGTGGTTTAAGTGTGTGTTAAGAGTAGTAGAATGTGTACTTATTCAGTTATTTGCATAACCATGAGCAATGCATAGAATTTAGAAAAGTAAAATAATATCCCATAACACAAAGGATTTTTCATCCTGAAAATCTCAAGGTGGGGAAAATAGGCTGGAAGTAGCAACCGCATTTTGTTTCCTTGATCAGGATGCAAGAGGGGATGAAACACCCCAATTGTCTCTTCATTTGCGAGAGGAGATGAAACATCCCATAGATGACTCTTCATGCTCTATGACTCTGCATGCTCCACACATGACCTTTCATGTTCCTCACATGACTCCTCATGTCCCACACATCTCTTCATTTCTAAGGCAAGAAGACCTTTCATTTGCTTGGTTAGCGCCTATGTAAAAACACGAAGAGGGTGAATTAGAGCATTGGAGGAAAGTTTGAGTGTTGATGTGACTAGAAGAAAAATTCTGGCTGAAGAGTGGAGTGGCAGACTTGACAATTAAGAACAACAACTAGAAGTTGTATCTCATATCTTTGTGCTTGTTTTGAGCTAAGTTGCTGGTCCTAGTATGGGGATGGGTACCGTGTATGGCGATACAGCATTTTTTTTCCTTGGGTACAACTGTACAAGTATTGGATAGGCTATATATATATATATATTAAACATTTTAAAATTATAAAATATAAAAACAATGATATTCATAATTGCCAATAAACAAAATATCTGAATATCTCATAATTCACAAAAATGAAAATACTTATAAATTCTTAATTCAGTTTTTTTTTTCAAATGTCAATAGCCAGTAGACAATGAAAATTACAATCATATTTAATAATCTTCACATTTCCCTTTATCAAAAGCATCATATCAACATCTGGTTCAATTTCATATGAACCACAATGAGTTACAATACCTCTTCTACTAGCCATGTCATATGTAGAAGCTGCCTCATCTAAAGAGATTTTTGGCAAGTTGTGCAACAATAATTTCTGAAGTCAACACATTCAAGAGTTAGACCCCATACCTTGTCACCCCCTCATTGTAATCAAGTTTTTTATGTGACATGAGATCCTGATAACTAGTGGGGGTTTGGGAATGGAGACCCCAATGAGGTTGAGTGGTAGAGTCCCTCATGGGGGTCTAGGGGCAACGCTCCCAGTGGGGTTGAGGGGCAGAGTCCCCACCACCAATCCCAAATTGACTACACAAACCTTTATGATGCATGCCAATTTCACAATTTTATTACAATTTTTCCCATTTTTCTTCGGGCAGCCCTTGGGTTTGCTCTGGTTCAGCCCAGGCTCCCTAGGCAGGACCCTGGGTGAACCTAGTGGAGAACCAACCCCAAACTTGACCCATATAGGTACTGGGGGGGATGTTGGGGGACTCGGTAACATAGGTTTTGAGCAATAATAATCAGACAGACAAACAATTGCTGCTACCAACTAGTTTTTTGCCATCCTGGGATTCCTAGGATAAAGTGTCATCAACTTTCCCTGTTTCTAGTTCTCATTTTCAGTTTTAAACGGCATTCCATTACTCTAATTTTGAGCTCTTTGTAGCACAGTAACATAATTAAACTAAAGAAATTACAGATCATTCCTTCATCATTGAAACCAATACAAAGATTTCAAAGAAGCATAACTTTATTTTCTGTTGTTTCCTATCTTAATAATGTTGCCATGGAAAGATTTACAAAAGGCATAGAGTAGTTCCGAACTTCCAACCAAAAATAGCTGGTTAAGCTGCCATACAATAATTCACTGTTTCTCCATACTTAACTCTTGTTGCTCTCATGCCTTCATCTTAAGACTTTCCTTACAATTATCATATGCTGGGATTGTCCTTTCATGTATCAGGACTCTTAAATGTTACAGGACTGAAGAGACATCATTATTCTGTCCTTACTCTATCTTTTCAACTTCTATGGGAGATGGTGTAAACTTAAGTAGACAGGCAGTTATGCAATCATCACAGTTCACCCACCATGTTAGCTGGTGATTATGTCTTTTGTCACTTTGGCTACCGTATGAACTAGTAGTTACACAACTGCTGCCTGTGTTAACTGGTGGTTTGTCACCATACAAAAACTACTCTCTTTAGAGTCCTATTGCTGCCTTTTTCTGACTGATTGGCAAAAATGTTTTAAATTACATGGATCCTTAAGGATCATACGTCCTTTTTGGGAGGCTTTGGGTCCCACAAAGCCTACTTGATTATAAGACATTAAAGGATCTTTCCCTCTACTTCTTTGGGGCTTTTGTATAGCTGTTGGTGTTTCAACATTGAACCCAACGTGCCAATTTTCTTGAGCCTTTGCTTTGTTTCCTTTGTATTTCCCTACTAAACATTTCTCTTGCATCTCCCTTTTTCATCTAAAGGTGATGCTTCATTCGTTGCTTATTCATCCCAAGGCAAAGTATCCAAGATAGAAGCTAGTATTGCAAACTTCCTCATCAGGCAATATTTGAGAACCTAAAGAACACATACATCCTCAAGGAATCATGCTTGAAACTTGCGATTTCAAAGTTGTACCCAATTCTCATCCTCGTAGAAAAGTGAATTGATTTGCCTCATATAGAGTTGGTTGTTCCAGTCTCTTGCTTTCTGGCAATCTGATTGATTTTGTGGTTTTACCATGATTCTTTTTAAATGATGTCCTCTCACAGCTGTTCCACAACCATATATTTTTGGTTTTTATTGCTAAGGATATGCTTGCATCTTCCTCCTCCTTAAATGGGTGATAAAATTTTGCTTGTGCTTTTACCCTTGTCCATGGAGACTAAGCTAAGAGTTATGCTAGTACAATCCATTTGTTAGCTGTAAAATTCATGTCACAGCTTCCTTGTGGTGTGAAAACAATCTACATAGTTTCCATGTTCAATTTACATTCATCACTACTACAACTCATAGCTATAGAGAAACCATACATTGTGTATTACAGTCGTCAATGTTATCAATATGTTCATATCATATTGCCACCTTATCAAATTATTAGATTTATAACTTATTGCAACCATGTCTAATGTGCATACAAATTATGATGAAAACAATCTCCTACAATCATTGTGATGCTTGTATACATTATACGATAATTATATGATTCTAAAATAGGAGTGGTACATCAATGTTGTAATTATTGTATTGGCCCTATGCATGTTGCAGCAACTAAATGATCATGACACAACTCTTCCTCATGCTACAATTATTTGTCTGTTTGCATATACAACTTCAACAAGATATTCTACAAAGTACAACAACAGAGCAGACACCAATCAATTTATTATCCATTTTGTGATGTTTTTATTGCTAGAAGTTGCTGCCCAATCTTGTGCTTTGGATGCTTCCTCTTTTGGAGTGCCTTTCCTTTTGCCTCTCCTTGCGATTAACAGGTAGTAAGTAGACTGAAATCATGTTTTTTCTGTTCCTACTTGTTATTTTAAAGTGAATTTATTGTATCAAGCTCATCTACGACTAGTAGAAGGCTTCCCTTGGTTGCCCATGGCCCCATACAAGTGAATTTAGTTGTCTTTTGCTCTACCCACAAATGGAAGCATTCAACAATTTGAAAAGATATGAAAATATCATGTCATAATGGTTGCCATTCCAAATTGACTTGGTCTTGCTGCAATGCATTGCCACGAGAGAAATATACATGCTACAATCATATGGAGAAAATAGATCAACTTTCTGCCCATGTTGTGATGCTGCCCTATTTTATCAATTTTCATTAAGAGTTCTTGACAACTCTCTTGCTTGCAATATGATTCAATTTCTTCCTTCCTTGCTATGCCATGTTGCTAGCACATGTGAGTGCCCATCACAAACATGAAAATGTAAATGCGAAAAATGATATCACCTTATAGTTATACTTATGTCTATCCTTCCTTGTGTCTTCTGGGTGTACATGCTCCTCGTGCTCATCCTTGCTGAGTGGACAAACCTCCTTTCTCAAATATGTGGAGTTAGCTTCCTCACTTGTTCATCAACAATTGAAGCATATATTTGGAGAGCTACTAAATGTCCATATGTATGAATGTGACTCAAGGCCATCTTCTTTGCAAATCATGTAAATGCTCAATCCAGGAATAAAGTGAAATTCCCTTACAACTACTTGCTTGTAATAATGATGAAGATACATATGAGAGTTGTGCTCTTGTAGGCTTTTCTTCTACTTTTACTCCTGGCTGCCAATTTCTTCTGACATAGCTTGAGTGGAGATGTGGATGGATTTTCCAACACTTTCCATCTCAATGTCCACTAACATATGTTCATAACTTATAGCAAGTGGCTGCTTATCTCCTTTGGAGTGTGTATTGGCCTTCATCTTCTTGTTTTCTTGATGAGTGAATATTTTCTACACCATTCCTCCCCATAAAACTTGGGGCTCTTCAAACCAGTTTTGATTAGATATAGCCATACAATGGTTACTCTTCCCACAACAATTGCAATAATAAGATACCCGCATTCTTGTCATAGCTTCTCTTCTTTATACTTTCTTTGGCTGTCCCCAGGTCTGCTTGCTTCCCTTCTTAGATTTACAAAGGGTGTAGTTGGAGTGTAACTGTAGTGTACCAGCAACCCTAGCAAGCACAACTATACCAAGATAAAATGATGGGGGTACCTGCACATTGCAAATAAAGGATTGTACCTGCAAATCCAAAGAAACAATAAAAGCTTCTCCAAATTTGTGAAAGACAAAATTTATATTTGATATGAATAGGTTGATTCTTTATGATTCAGTCCTGAACTGAATACCTTTTCAGGCAATCATTTCAGACAGCCAAAGCTCAAATGATGATGATATATCAAAACAACAAATGAGCAGTTAATTAAAATTCAGAAAACAGTTGCAAACAATTGGCTAAACAGCCACACAAATGTTACCAAAACATGAAGATTTAGATGACTGAAATCACAGACTTATTTGTACAATTTCTCCTTATTTACAAATTTATCCATGACCATGACCTACAAAATATGCCTTCCTAGATGCTTTGAAAACTCCTTCATAGACCTTGCAGGACACACACAAAATTAAAAATACCCCCAAGAAAAACTACTCTGCCATCACAAAATCAGAAAATATATAACAATGGCACCATCAAACACTTTCCCAAAATGTCAGAAAGGAGGACTGTAGTGTCCCTTGTTTAGCGTGATCTTGTTTTATGATGATTAGCCAATTACTTGGATCCTCGTAGGCTAATATGTTTGGGTAGAGGATCTCAGTGGCAGATGATGGTGGGTATTGTCATTTCCACCCCTTCAGTTTAGTATTGGGCTTAGTGCAGGTCTTTGCAGTTCAGTGTTTGCTAGTTTCTGACGGCACATCAAAACACTGAGAATTGAGGGAGATATTAATATTTTAGTGGTTGAATATTTAATTGACTATGGAGATATTATAAAGTTATAATTTGACTTTATAATAATTAGAAGCCACTTAAAATATTATAAAGTAATGACTTAAATGTTATAAGGTGAAAATCAAATCACTTAAGTCATTAAAGGTGCGCCCAAGACTATTGAAATGAATTAAATACATTTAAATGTATTCAAATGGCAAATTAGGCGTGATTTTTTGGAAGTCGTGCTTTCTGGGATATAAGGCAAAAGAAGCAATTTGACTTCATTCACTTGTGATTATTTGACATTGCTTCTATTTTGACTCTCTGTGCATTTGTCTGAGTCAAGGGTTACAATGATTTTTCTACCATTGGAGAGAAAATTCTTCAGTGATTTGCATTCTTGAGGCTGTGAAAGACCAACTGAATCTGTGCTACAGTGAGGGCTTCAATTCAGGAGTCCATTTGAGCTTCACCAGAGTTTCTATGATCACTATTTCATCAGTTTGCAATAAGGAAAGGGGTTTAATCATCTGGACGCCATCATTCTTCATCTGATTGCATCTACATAGGGGCCGTACCATTTTGGTTGAGGGTCGTATCTTACATCTTGGGAGGCGTGTTTCATCTGGGAGAGGCGTGTGAAGGAGAAGGCGGAAACACCTTCCTTTTGGGCCATTTCTTGACTCCATCTTGGTCGCCTTGTGTCCACCAGTCCTTTGCTACAACTATTGGCAGGGAGAAATAACTTTTAGGCAGTTAGCGTTGTATTCCTTCAGTTTCCAAGGTTCTTGATTGACAAGTTCCAGAATTTCTTATTTAAATAATCTGAGGACCCCCGGGTATGTTTATTGTTTGTAATCTATCTATAACAGTTGTTTAACACTTAATACAATTGCAGTTTCTTTAGTTTTGCTTTAATTTTAGTTTTATCATCATTTTATGCTTGGCGCACTTCCCAAAAATTGCCTTAAAACTCATAAAAACACAAGCAAACACAATAGAACTTCACAGATTAGTAGTTGGCAGACTTGGAACTAGTTGGGTTCATCTTAGTGGTATCAGAGCTTTAATCCTGCCAACCTGGAGGGTTATATTTTCTTATGCGGCCACATCAGGTAAATCCACACAAGTATTACTCTCGCAGGAGACCTGGTATTCAGAGAAATCCATTTGAGGAGTTCCCATTTGATAATCAGATTGAAGATATACCATTTGAAAACATGAGTGACAAAAATGATGCTAAACAACCTCAAAACCGTGTTGAGAATGAGGACAGAGAAGCCAGAGGCATACTGAGAGGGCTTGTAGCTGGACAAGAACATGTGGTGAATGTACTTCAACAACTTAGTACCGCCGTACAACATTTGATTGTTCACAGGAGGCCGAATCAGGAACAGGAGGAAGATGGCAGTGTTGGAGTACCACACATGACAGTAACACCCACACGCACCTATGATAGACCCACACGCCCTATATTTGCCAGGGATGATCCAAAGGGAAATGTGGATGAGGGAGAAGGTGACATTGTATTTGCAGATAACGTGATGACACTGCATGATGAGTGGGAAGCATTACCATAGAGAGTTAAGGATCAACTTAACTTTGACAGGTTTATGAGCCAGAAGAGAGAGCACGGCAGGAACAACATAGACAGGAGGCCAAGAAATAATAAAAACAATGATCTAAGACATGCAACAAACAAGCTCACACTTTCTACCTTTGATGGCAGCGGTAGAGTCACAACTAGAGCTTGGGTTAGCAAGCTCGATACCTTCTTGACCTTACGTCCTATGGCAGAAGAGGATGCCATAAAGTGTTGGCAAGAGACACTGCAACTGTCATCTGGTGTTGTTATTGATGGCAACCCTATGCGTTGATAAGGTACGCATATCCTCATTCAAGCTTACCGGCAGATAGATTGAAAATCGACAAGGCAGAACAGAGTATTCGGTAACTCAGCACTCATCGATCTATGTAGCGATTTCAGGTTATCATTTTGTGTTGCGCATCTCAGGCAATGATTATTGGTGTATTATCTCTATTGAGATTGAAGCGTAGTGGCTTGTACCAATTCATATGGAAGTTAGGAGATTCGGTTGGCGTATTCTCAGTTGTTCTTGTATTAAGGCCGACTTCATAAATGTATTAAGTTGCGGATGTATGAGAACTAATTAATTGACTATCTCTATGTTTGTTTGGGTCTTAGCCAAGTTGTGGCCGACCATTAAGGGTACGCATTACATATTTCTCATTATGTGAGCTGACAATTGTAATTTTGTTGTGTTCTATTGAAGCCGACTAAGTGTAAATAAATCCTATGTTGCGGATATATATACATGATCGTCCGTATCATTTTGTAGTATGTACATGTTGTGTAAGTGTTCGAATTGCGAGTTAGAGCAGAGCAGAGGTGCGATTAAGCGCAGTTTCACTTGCGCATAGAAGATCTGTGTGGTGTGTGTGAGCAGAGCAGAACAAAATTACAAAATCAGTCTGTAAGGTAGTAGATCTATTACTCTACTTAATCTGGAATTGTAATAAGACATTTTAGATGCTATCATCTCAGTTCAAATCTTCAGATGGTTTTAATTTGAACTCTTGGGCAGCAAGCCCTCTTTTCTTTGAGCAATGAGCTCTAGGCAGTGCGCCTGAATGCAAGTGCATTCCCCTTTTGTAATCTTCAATTTGAGTATACTCAGAATCATAATTGTGGATTGGCCATCCACCGTGGTTTTTCCCCTAACAGGGTTTCCACGTAAAAATCTTGGTGTTATGGTGTTGTGTTTGTTTTGCTGTTTATGCTTTATGATTGAATGTTCCTAATGCCTGAAAGTTAATGGTTAATAAAGTTAATTTTTGCACAACATTGATTCACCCCCCCCTCTTAGTGTGGCTTGTTTCCAACAATTGGTATCAGAGCTAGTTCCTCATAAGAAGAAGTCTAACAGCTTAGGAGATCTTGGAAGAAATTTCAAATGGATTCAAGGAATCTTGAACAACAGCTTATGGTGGCCCTAGATGACCTTGATCAGTCAAAAGCTGAAGTTCAGAAACTACGAGCAAATCTCAAGGATGCAGAGAAATTCATTGAGTCTCTGAAAGACAAAATCAATAAGTCAAGAGAGAAGAGAAAGGAACTCTGTGATCAAATTCAACAAAATGATAACAAGAGCACTGAAGATGAACAATCCAGTAAAGCCCTGAAAGAAAAGACAGAGGAATGTGAAAAGCTTACCCAAGAGAATACAGTTCTGAAGGCTGAAATGGAATCCATCATGATGAGAATGACCAAAGAGATTGAAGATAGAAAGAAGAATGAAGAAATCCTAGCACAGTCCCTGAAAGAAAAATCTGAAGTATGTAGCCGATTGGATGATGAATTGGAAGTATCCAAAAATAGTGAAGATGCACTTGAAAGACAACTAGATGATCTCAAAACTGAACTTTCCATTGCCAATGAGTACAAGGAAAAGTTCAAAGCCAGCTCAGCCATGCTCAATGAACTAATTGATAATCAGAGGACTCATGGTGATAAAAGAGGCCTTGGATTTGAGAAAGGAGAAAGCTCAAAATCCGGACAAAAGGATTTTGGACAAAGGAGATTTAGGCAAATAAATCAGATGAACAATGTTGGCAGGTATCCGGTAAGACAACCCAATGCTCAGAAATTTAATGGATACTGTTTTAATTGCAACAAGTTTGGACACATGGCTTCTCAGTGCAGAAGAAGAATGAATTTAAGTGGTCCATTTTTCTCAGGTCAGTGTTTTAATTGTCATAAGATTGGTCATAAGTCAAATGAATAAAGAACTATGATAAATCAACTTCACAGAAACATCAGATGCTATGCTTGCAATAGACCTGGACATATTGCTAATCGATGTAGATTAAGAGGAAACCAATGGAACAACTAGTCTGGTAAGAGGAATATTGTATGCTAGAATTGCAACAAATTGGACACATTGCTACATTCTGTCGAAACAGAAAAAGTCCAGTAAATCAAAATAAAAATATGCAAAAGGATGTGAAAGGAAAAGGTAAGGTCACTATAGATGAGGTCAGGCAACAAATGTAGAAAAAATGGGTGAAGAAGAGTCCCTCCATTGAAGAAACTGACCCTGCACCAAAACTTGCCTCCGGTAACTCCTCCGGGAATTAGTCTCAGGCCTCTGGCTTGGGGGGAGCAGTTAAGAAAATCATTAAACCCCCTAACCGGTAAATGACACTGGATGTCAGTACATACTGGAGATGGACAGATGCAAAACAAATATTGTTGAATTCATCAGAGGAAGTGGTATACCGTATCAAAACTCCGTAGAAGACTTATCAGGTTTCTGTACATAGAAATGGCGCAACCGGATGAATTAGGGAAAATGCATTTATTGTGACAAAAAGGTTAGGTATACGAGTGATAAAAGGTCACTTCTATTCCTCATTTATCACTTTGCTATCTCAAGAGAAAGAAGTTGGAAAGCTCCAGGCGACCTAAGGCGAATCAAGGTGAAAATCAAGTGTGAAGGTGATTCAGCAGTTGATTTTGGGTCCAGCAGAAAAAAGGTATTTATCAAGAAACTTGTTGAACTTTGTGATTTACACAAGATGAATACTCCTTTAATGGTCGAAGTTAAGGACATACCCTGTCCTAAATTTAAATTGCATCCCTACAAGTCTTTAGAGACAAATCCACTAAGGGCATTATCGTTAGTTTCGCACAAAGTCTTGCATACAGAGGATATTAGGGTTTACATTCATGCAAATATTGAGGATCTAGGAAGTTCTCAACTTGTGAATTTGTACAATCATCATATTGTTGATGAAAACTTCAGTGTAAAATCGGAACACCAAATCTTGGAAACAAAGAAATTCACCTCAATGGTTAAATTTCCCGTGTTCATGGAGTCGAAATGGGTGCGCTATGTCTTGAGTCGGGTACATGATGAGTTTATGTGGCTTACTATTCCCTTCAAAATTACTAAGGAAGCCATTAGTGTAGTAACTGGTCTGAATTCCTCCGGTGGTCTAGTTGTTTTGAAATCCGTGAAAAATCAAACCGTCATCGATGCCACAGGCTCGACATATGATAGGAGAGCAATGACTGTTGACAATATTGCTGATATAAACGTTAGATTTGCATCTATGGTAATTGGTTATAAGATTTACCACTCTAGCTGGGAAAACTCTGTATCCGGTCCGACAATTTATATCGCCTACCAAATGGTGAAAGAAAATATGGAATATGATCTCTACGAATTATTGAGGATTCAGTTGATGAAAAACCTTGTGAAGATCAAAAAGGACAAAAAAACTCATTCAAATATGGCAGTCTGCTTCTATGCTTATTTTGTTATTTCATGGAGAAAGTCCCGGGTGTTGGAAAAGTTCAATGGCAAAAGAACATTCTGGTAGCTGAACAGATCAGGAATCTATTGTACAATCTTACAGATATGAAAACTAGAAATGCAAATATTTGGGGTTATTTCAAAAGCTTTCAAGCTAGCATGCAAGCTAGGGAAAGAATTCCCACCACCATTGTGGAGAAACACAAAAATTCAATCTGTTTCATGGTGAATGTCGATCAGTGTCTAATGGAAGCAGCAGATCCAAGAACTGTTTGGATCATGCCTATGGGCTATGAGATCGAGGAAAACATTTTGGAAATGTATGCCTAACATCTGTCAAGTAAACCTCTGGATTTGACTGAAGAGAGGTTTGGTACCTATGCAGAAAAGCACACTCAAATTCATAATGAGCTCAAGAAACCGACATCAACCAAAAGAATAAGAGAAGAAGTTGAAGTTATTGCAGAATGCTTGGGTGTATCCGCGGAGCAACTAAATGAAGTCAGGGAGAAAAGGGCAAAAGATGCAGCAACGGGGCATGCTACTAAAGAGGCAACAAAAGCACAATCAGCTGGTCCGACAACACCACTTGCCCGAACTAGAACAACTAGAAGCTCGACATCTCACTCAGCTCCTGCAGCAAAAATCGCTCCTGTGAAAAGTGAAAGCAAGAGATCTGGAAAGGAAGCCCAAGGAAGGAAGAGCAAAAGCAAAAGAGTCTACATGACTGTTTTTGATGATGAGGAAACATTATCCGATGAAGATGTCAAGGAAATCAAACAACAAGGTACTAAAGCAGCTCCCGTGCCAAAAACCTCCGGTATAGATGCTCAGGCAAAGAAGAAGACCAAGGTCGATACATTTGGTATGTCTGTTGATCAAATTGAAAAAGCAATAATTTCAGATGGAAACCTTAAACCGCTTTCTCAATGGTATGAATTCCTCTCTGAATCTGATAAGAGAATTCTAGAAGAAGCTACAATAAAGTACATGAATATCTTCAACAAAGTTTTGGTTGAAATCATGTCTAGCCTCCCAAAAGGTTTGTATGATATTCTGGAATCAAGGAGATTAAGTGCCTTGATTGAAGAAGAATGAATGAGAGAGAGTTCTTGTAGAACTATGTCCGGAAATGTCTATGGAAGACATGCAAGCATTCCTCAACAAAGCAAAACGGAAGTTTAGAAACAAGTCAAGGGTCAATAAATTGATGATTGGCCTAACAGATGAAGTTATACAAGAAACAAAACAAATTTTGAAAGAGTTGCTACTGAATGACAAAATTAAAGTTGTGTCTGAGGAAACTCGTACAAATGATACCTCATCCAATCCGGTCAAAGATGTAGAAGGAAATTTTGGTGCTAGTGAAAACTTCGAGATTCCACTTCCGGATAACAACACAAAAATCCCCATGGAAGTTGATGCAACTGTGAATTTACCAGTTGAATCGGCATAGAACATTGAAGAGAAATCAAAAGCTTCAATTGAGGAAGTATTAGTTGAGGAGAAGAAAAGTGATGTAAAGATGAAGTCAAGAGACACTGTTGAGACAGTTAAGAAATTCTTGGTGGAACATAAGGAAGAGATTGAGCCGGAACTAATTAAAGCTCCCATTGACCTATCAACCTTGAGCCCAATCCAGATAATGGTGGCCTCATTTGCTCAAGTAAAAGCTCAAGAAGAGTTGCTAAAATCTCATATGGAAGATAGTGAGTTATTGGCACTTGCATTCGGAGTACTGCAAAAGATCATGCCCTCCTTTGAGAAAGATCAGACTGAATCTTCATCTAGTGAACTGAAGAGGCTTATCAGCTCGATGAGTACTCATTTTGAGTCTCTTGAAAAGTCTGCGTTGGCAAAAGTGAAGAAGGAATTTGATGCTAAAAGGTTCAATGGACTGAAAACATTGTTTGCCAAAGACAAAGTCACCTTGGCTGCTTGTATCAAGCACATACAGGATGCCTTATCTGAAGCAGGCAAGATTTACAAATCTTGTTTGTCATTTTCAAAGTTTACAGAAGCAAATGAGAAGAAGGTGAAAGACCTAGAAAATTAGTTAGCAACTATTTCCGAGGCATTTGATCCCCTATCCGGCAGTGTTGGAAAGGTTGAAGGCGAAGTAATGTCTCTGCTAAACAAAATAAAAGGGCTGAAGCATGAAAATGATAAAATTGTCTCCAAAATCTGTGAACTTAGAAGCATCATTAGCCCCAAAATTGATGTAATGGGCAATGCACTAAAGGAAGGAGAGGAAACTATGATATTCAAGGATCCAACCAGCCTGGAATCCGCAGAAACGCTGTCCTATCTGACTTGCAGACACATAACCATAATGGAAAGTCTCAAACTAGTTTGGGACTCAAACCTAGAACAGCTAAAGGACTTTGCAGACATCTTTCAGCTTTTGTAAGGTAAAGAAGCACCCTTGTACAGACACAATTTTGATTGATTCTTTTTGGTATGAGACCCATGCCTTTGCCATTGATGTCAAAGGGGGAGAAGTGGAGTGAAAAAGGTATAATCAACTCAGGGGGAGAGTAGCATTTTTGAAATTTTGGATTGCAATGAAGTCTATCTTGGTATTGCTTCGACACTTAGTCATCTTTTTCACTAAGTGTAGCCATCAATGCCAAAGGGGGAGATTGTTGGCAAGAGACACTGCAACTGTCATCTGGTGTTGTCATTGATGGCAACCCTATGCGTTGATAAGGTACGCATATCCTCATTCAAGCTTACCGACAGATAGATTGAAAATTGACAAGGCATAATAGAGTATTCGGTAACTCAACACTCATCGATCTATGTAGCGATTGCAGGTTATCATTTTGTGTTGTGCATCTCAGGCAATGATTATTGGTGTATTATCTCTGTTGAGATTGAAGCGCAGTGGCTCGTACCAATTCGTATGGAAGTTAGGAGATTCGGTTGGCATATTCTCAGTTTTTCTTGTATTAAGGCCGACTTCATAAATGTATTAAGTCGCGGATGTATGAGAACTAATTAATTGACTATCTCTATGTTTGTTTGGGTCTTAGCCAAGTTGTGGCCGACCATTAAGGGTACACATTACATATTTCTCATTATGTGAGCTGACAGTTGTAATTTTGTTGTGTTCTATTGAAGCCGAATAAGTGTAAATAAATCCTATGTTGCGGATATATATACATGATCGCCCGTATCATTTTGTAGTATGTACATGTGTTAGTGTTCAAATTGCGAGTTAGAGCAGAGCAAATGTGTGATTAAGTGCAGTTTCACTTGCGCATAGAAGATCTGTGTGGTGTGTGTGAGCAGAGCAAAACAAAACTACAAAATCAGTTTGTAAGGCAGCAGATCTATTACTGTACTTAATCTGGAACTGTAATCAGAAATTTCAGATGCTATCATCTCAGTTCAAATCTTTAGATGGTTTTAATCTGAACTCTTGGTCTGCAAGCCCTCTTTTCTTTGAGCAATGAGCTCTAGGTAGTGCGCCTGAATGCAAGTGCATTCCCTTTTTGTAATCTTCAATTTGAGTATACTCAGAATCATAATTGTGGATTGGCCATCCACCGTGGTTTTTCCCCTAACAGAGTTTCCACGTAAAAATCTTGGTGTTATAGTGTTGTGTTTGTTTTGCTGTTTATGCTTTATGATTGAATGTTCCTAATGCTTGGAAGTTAATAGTTAATAAAGTTAATATTTGCACAACACTGATTCACCCCCCCCCTCTCAGTGTGGCTTGTTTCCAACATAAAGTTTTCGGCTTTACATTTGGATGGTGTAGCCCATGATTGGTGGCACCATGGTATGGTTACTCTACAACATGACCGTATCACCTCTTATCAGGAGTTCACTGACAGATTGGTTGAATGTTTTGACGAGAGATCCCAAACTGTACTTTAGAGATTTAGCACAGCTGAAACAAATGGGCAGCTTGGAATCTTATATAGGTGAATTTCAGAGGATCTCGGTTATGGTGACAAGTATTTTAGAGAGGAGGCTGGTCATACTATTTGTTGAGGGTCTTTATGAGCCTATGAAGGGTTGGATCAAGGCTTTTGATCCCCCTAACTTGCAGGAGGCTATGAGGAAAGCTCGTAACATGGAACTTACAGCTCCTCGTGGTAAGTCCAACTCAGAGCCATCTTCATCCTATGATGACAGCAAATCAGATCCAAAGAAAGTAGAAAATGTTGATCAAATGAAAAAATTAGCAGCCCCTTTGGATAGAGAAACCATCAATGATTTGTGAAGAAGGAAGCTTTGTTTTTATTGCAAGGGTCCTTATGACATAAACCACGATTGTCCTCTCAAGCCTAAAGGTCAAAATAGGCAATTGGAGTGGTTTTATGGGGGAGATAATATGACTGATTTAACAGACCGACAAGCTGATATTGTAGATGGGAGCTTGCGTTCTTTCACTCTTGTTAGTGAGGAAAGCGGGAAGATAGAGCAGTAAATTTTACAAGAGGAGGAGCATGAGATGTTTCAGGAGGAGTATGATTTTGCTTCTTGTTCCAGGGGGTCAGAGGTGTATGATTTGGATCAACATGGTACGGAGTGTTCATAGTTTCACTTTCAAACTTCATGTACATGATTTGTTTCAGATGCACAGTTCGGTTGCGCACGTACTAGACAGTTTGTATGACAACTTACATTGCGTAGACATGGGAAGCAAACTCAGTCAGCCTTCTGAGTTGCTTCCTCTTGAGGCTTTCACTCTTGCCACACCTGATGTTGGAGTTGATATGGTTCAACATGATTCGTCAGTTGTTCAGATGTTGGTGTTATAGGAGTTGGTTGGTGGCACGAGGGACATTACGCAACACTTGCCTTGGGATCTTGGTGGAGTAGTGTATCCTTTGTTGTTGAGATTGCTTGGGGACAAGCAATTTCAGGGAGGGCGGATTGTAATGTCCCCTGTTTAGTGTGATCTTGTTTTATGACGATTAGCCAATTACTTGGATCCTCGTAGGCTAATATGTTTGGGTAGAGGATCTCAGTGGCAGATGATGGTGGATATTGTCATTTCCACCCCTTCAGTTCAGTATTGGGCTCAATGCAGGCCTTTGCAGTTCAATGTTTGCTAGCTTCAGACGACACATCAAAACATTGAGAATTGAGGGAGATATTAATATTTTATTGGTTGAATATTTAATTGATTGTGGAGATATTATAAAGTTATAATTTGACTTTATAATAATTAGAAGCCACTTAAAATATTATAAAGTAATGACTTAATGTTATAAAGTGAAAATCAAATCACTTAAGTCATTAAAGGTGCACCCAAGACTATTGAAATGAATTAAATACATTTAAATGTATTTAAATGGCAAATTAGGCGTGATTTCTTGGAAGTTGTGCTTTTTGGGCATATAAGGCAAAAGAAGCAATTCGACTTCATTCACTTATGATCATTTGACATTGCTTCTATTTTGACTCTTTGTGCATTTGTCTGAGACAAGGGTTACAATGATTTTTCTACAATTGGAGAGTGAAAATTCTTCAGTGATTTGCATTCTTAAGGCTATGAAAGACCAGTTGAATCTGTGCTACAGTGAGGGCTTCAATTCAAGAGTCCATTTGAGCTTCATTAGAGTTTCTATGATCAGTATTTCATCAGTTTGCAATAAGGAAAGGGGTTTAGTCATCTGGACGCCATCATTCTTCATGTGATTGCATCTACATAGGGGCCGTACCATTTCTGTTGAGGGCCGTACCTTACATCTTGGGAGGTGTGTTTCATCTGGGAGAGGCGTGTGAAGGAGAAGGCAGAAACGCCTTCCTTTTGTGCCATTTATTGACTCCATCTTGGTCGCCTTGTGTCCACCAATCCTTTGCTACATTTACCAGCAGGGAGAAATAACTTTCAGGTAGTTGCCGTTGGATTCCTTCAGTTTCCAGGGTTCTTGACTAGCAAGTTCCAGAATTTCTTATTTGAATAATCCGAGGACCCCCGGGTATGTTTGTTGTTTGTAATCTATCTATAGCAGTTGTTTAACACTTAATACAATTGCAGTTTCCTCAGTTTTGCTTTAATTTAAGTTTTATCATCATTTTATGCTTGGCGCACTTCCCAAAAATTGCCTTAAAACTCATAAAAACACAAGCAAACGCAATAGAACTTCACAGATTAGCAGTTGGTAGACTTGGAACCAGTTGGGTTCATCTCAAGGACCAAAAATAGAAAGGGCTGCATCTGTCATTGCAGTCATCAGGATATCCATTTATCTATTTTGTTTTCATATTCTGATATCAAATTTAGCAAATATTAAATCTATCAAATGTAATATCAAATGCATTCAATTCTCTTTTGGCCTCTTCTCTCATAACCTTATTTGAACACAATCTTTTGTTTTTTATTCAACATTCTTTCTGGGGTATTAAGGCTCAAAATAGATGTCTAATTAAAACCTCTTTATCTCTCTTGATTCTTCGTGAAAAGCTAGGAAAAACCGTTCATTTTAAATCTTATTGAATTCACTTTTCAAGATAAAAAACAAACACCTCAAAATTAAGTGCTTGAGCAAAAAAGTTATAACTTTCTGAAGTTAAGGTATCAATATTTGTGTTTTTTCACATGATTCCTGCACAGCAACTTGAGACAATTATATCTCTTTCCACAGAGTATCAAAATTGTTAAGTAAAGCATTTTTGAAAGTGGCACTGAGTCTACTTTCCCACATAAAAAATGACACTTCATTCTGATACTTGAGCTGAAAGTTATTGTTTCAACAGTACACTGCCATTTTTCTCCCTTGCAGAACAAAACTTGGTTCTGATATCACCTGCAGTGTACCTCCAACCCTAGTAAACACAAATATGCGAAGACAAACAATTTGGATGCCTTCACACCCAAAATAGAGGATTGCACCTGCAAATCCAAAGAAATAATTGAGGAAAAACTTGTCCAAAACGTGTGATAAAACATATAATTATGTTCAACATGGAACAGGTTAATATCTAAGGGCATAGAGAGGGGTGAGCCTTTATTTATTGCAAAACGGTTAGCTTCATACTGCATCAACTAGGTTAAATAAACTGTGTAGAAGATTCTCACATAAGCTACATACCTTAATTAATTGTCTACTTGACACCACTTACATACTGTCATGTGACAAAACATGAGCTTTATATCAAAATAGCTTTTTTACATTACATAACAAAACATATCGTGTTAAAGAATACAATTTCTTCTTTGCATTTGCCTCATGTGGATGGAGCAGTGATGCACCATCTTCTCCTCGAATACTTAAATGTTGTCTTCTCTTTGGAAATGCTTCCTTGTCCTCTAAAGGTAGAGTCATGCTTCTTTTTCTTTTGTCTTGAATGTTACTTGCTCCTCAAGAGTCCCTATGATCATCTTGAAGCTTTACGAAAATGATATTAAAAATCTATTTACTTTCTTTGGGCTTTCCTTGGTGTGCAGATGGTGTGGAATTCATCTTATTGTAAGCTATGCATGCTTGAGCCATGTTACAGCATTCTCCATTCTTCACTTGACCATATTCAAGGCTTACATATTGATGTCTTTTCTCAACCATTATAAAATTGAGAACTCTTCAGCCATCTTTGCTAAGCCCTTTTCCGTCATAATCGTATCAGAAACTTAGAGCCAATACATCTAGCATCCTCCTCAAAAATGCCAATAGATTGATTCAATCACAATGTAACAATCAAAGAAAAAGTTTGTGATGGATTAATTCGTATGCATGCCCTTTTCATGGTTCAAACATCTATGGCGAGGCTGGTCCGCTTTCCTATGTGGACTCTTCTCTCCTTTCCACTCCACATCACTTTGGATTTTTCTAACAGTTCTTTTGCTAACAAATCTTCCCATTCCTCTAGGATACCAATGAAGAAATTCTTAGGGCCTTTTTCTCCTCTTGTACTTGCACACAAATCTCGGAGCCTCTAAAGTCTTTCTTCTCAAGTATTTGGTCATGGCTATTTTATGCAGCCACAATTCCTGCAACACTTTGTCAAACAACTTTGCATATAATCTTGCTATACACAGAATTCCTATCAACAAAATCTATACATACACAAGGAACTTGCTACTCTGTTACAAATGGTACCTAATTTCCTCTATACAATTTCCTTGCTATGGATCCTTGCTATGGAAATTAAGTGCAGTTTTTTGCGTGCATGCTAATGCTAAATGACTTTGCTCAAATGATAATGGTTAGAGACTAGAGTATGTTAGATTAGTAGAATTTGTACATTGCTTCCACTTAATGCTCTCTCCATTCCTGTGCCTCCTGTTGAAGACTCACTTCATATGATTATATACTTGGAGTCTTGTTCTGTGCACTAAATGACTCCTAAATATCTCAGAACTAAAGAGACATTCGTTAGTTAATGACTGTTATCGATTCATTCTGGAAATTACAAAGCTTTTGGCCTCATTAATCAGCAGTTATGTCTTAGTTACTTTGGCTGGTGCATGAATTTGGAAAATCCACCCATAGGAGCAAGTTTTATTTTTTGAACTAGCAGCTGTCAACACAGAAATCATTTTAACTAGCAGCATTTATAAATATGTGATATTGTCCAATTCATACAACAATGAATAAGAAAATATCAAAACACAATGCTTATAACTTAAGAGTACCTTGAGATGTGTAAGAGCATAAGTTGTCATGCATATCAATTGGATGCTTGGGTTCCTGTTTCCCAACCGAAGGATGCAACAAATCCAACCACACGGACTGCTGTCCTGTTCACCACAACAAAGTGGACTTAACAAGTTATCCAAAGAAAAATCCTGAGTGCAGTGTCAAGATTAGGGGTAGGAGTAAAGGAGTGAATTATGGGTTCTTCAAGGAGATGTCTGGGAAGAGGACTACAGTGCATCCCATACTACATTGAGGGTCGATTTTCACCCCATTAGGGTCATGTATGCCATCGGACAGCTGGGAACAAGGCTACAGTGCATCCCATAGTACACTAAGGGTCCATCCTTAATCCCCAAATGGTCATCTAGGCTAAAGGTAAGATTTTCACAAGTGATGAACCTTTCCAAGATGATGTGTTCCGACGTCTAGTGCCCCTAGGGCATCAACAACAAGTATGCCCACAAGGAGTAGTGCCGGACATATAACACCACATGGCCTTGGTGATATTGTTAACTAACCCCTTCACAATATGGGTAGCACTTGGCATCAGTCATCTTCGTGCTTCTGGTGATAGTCGGCTAACCCCCTTGATACAACAGTTAGCTCTTGGTATTCGTTACTTGCATGGCACTGGTAACAACTTGCTAAACTGCTCTAGTATCACAACTAGGATCGCTCCTGGCACTCTTCACCACTGTGCTACAGGTGAAGGCCGAGTAATCCAAATGATACAATAATGGTTCTTGGCACTATTAGTTGTTGATGTTATAGCAGCTTAGGGCTGCACTTCCTTTGCACGAATTCCAAGGAGAAGAGCATGAATTAAATAAGTAGCCATTCGGCTATTTAATTCATGACTATAATATTTAATAAATGCAAAGGGCCGACCCTTTATGGTTCGCATGCTTTAGTTATTACTTGGGCCGACCTTATTTGTAATTGACATTTATTATGTTTATTTTAAGAGGGCCGACCTATCTTGAAGAGGTGCCTCTCTTGTATTTATACAAGGTCTCACTTGTCATTGTAATTCATTCATCTATCAAGTTAAGTTCGCATTTCCTTAAGAGCAGAATTCGCACCTTCATAGCAGCAGTTTGGATTCAAGGAAGATCTCATATTTATCACATAGTTTGCATCTAGGAGAAGGGCGATTTCTTTGCATCAAGTATTGGCCATTGTTGGGCCTGAGTTGTAAGCAGATTTCTGCTCTTGTTCTACTTTATATAAGAGATTCATTTGCTGGGTTTTTCTCCCTCAAGAGGAGGGTTTTCCTAGGGTATCTTGCTGTGTTCATTGTCTTATGTGTTGCAATATTATTAACTGCTTTCATTGTTTAATCTGATCTAAGAAACACTAACATGGTATTAGAGCGGGTGTGAAAAAGATCGTGATCAGATTTAGTTTGCAACACTCACTTTATTCTTTTTCAGTCTATCTTCTAAATTTCTCAAAATGGTGAACGGTCTGAAAATCGAGGATGGACTCGAAGGGATTTCGAACTACACATCATGGAGGTTCAGGATCATGCTCACATTGGAAGAGAATGATTTGGCTGAGTTTGTGAAAACAAAAGTTCCTGAACCTGAGGAGGAAGAAGAGAAGTTGTAGTGGAGGAAGAAAGACATTAGGGCAAAGAAAGTGTTGGTTGATTCCGTCAAGGATCATGTTGTACCGATTGTCTTCAAGTTGGATACGGCAAGAGAGATGTTTGCAACCTTGAAAGAGATGTATGAAATCAACAACACTAGTCGAGCTCTTACACTGAAGCAACAACTTCATCATGTGAAAATGGCGAAAGGAAAATCTGTTATTACATACTTCATGAGGATTTCAGAGATAAGGGATCAACTCTCCACTATTGGTCACATGATTGATGACAAAGACTTGACTATGCTTGCTCTCAATGGTCTTCCGCTTTCATGGGAGTCGTTTATTCAAGGAATAAGTGCAAGATCTAAATTCCCAAGTTTGATCGATTAAGGATTGACTGCATTCAAGAAGAGTCGAGACTAACAGCTACGGGCATTGGTCAAAGTTCAAAGAATGAAGAAATACAAGTTCTTGCCTCTCATTCGTCGAAGAAAGGAAAAGGCTTTAAGAAAGGGTTCTTCAAGAGGAATCGAGAAAATGGAAATGATGGTGCTCCTACTTTCAAAAGGAAACGAGACATGTCCTGACTCAATGTTTTCATTGTGATAAGTATGGTCACTTTGCAAAGGATTGTCCTACTAGACCTAAGCAGCAGGTTGCCACTGCAAATGTTGAAGAAGTTGCTCCGCAGAAGGACTCCAGTGATTATCTGTTCTATTCAGCCTTGTCAAGCAATGTATCTACTGACACCAACACTTGGCTGATTGATAGTGGTGCTTCCAGGCACATCATCGGTTTCAGGGGTCACCTTTCAAACTTAGTGGAAAGTAACTCTAGTGATCAAGTCGTCATTGGAGACGATGCTAGATATTCTGTGAAAGGAGTTGGAAACTCCACTCTTCCCCTGGATTCCGGGATTTCATTGGAGTTGAATAATGTATTGTTCGTTCCAGGGATAAAGAGGAATCTTGTCTCCATTTCAGCATTAGAAGACAAGGGTTACCAAGTTGCCTTTTCTAAAGGCAAAGTTCTTATATGGGCAAAGAACTCCAACTTCAAAACTGCTCAAGTAATTGGAGTTAGACATGAATGTCTTTACAGGCTATGCACTCGTCCTCTTCAAGCGCTTGTGCATAACAGTTCCAGCATGTGCGATCTTTGGCATCAAAGATTGGCTCACATTCACTTTCGGGCATTACCTATCATGGAGAAGATGGTCACCGGCCTTCCGAAATTCAACCAGGATCATGAAGGTACATGCAAAGGCTGCGCCCTAGGTAAGAATACAAAAGGTATGTTTCATTCTAGTGAAAGTAGATCTAAATGTATTCTTGATCTCATTTATTCTGATTTATGTGGTCCAATGTCTATTGCATCTTCTAGTGGTTTTCTGTATTACATTATTTTTATTGATGATTACTCTAGAAAGACTTGGATTTATTTCTTAAGATCTAAAGAATTTGAAGAAGTATTCAAAGAATTCAAGGCACAGGCTGAAAACCTATCTGGAGAAAGGATCAAGGTCTTGAGATCTGATAATGGTGGAGAATACACCTCAACCACATTTCATGATTTTTGTATTGAAGCAGGGATTAAGAGGGAGTTCAGTGTTCCCTATAATCCACAACAAAATGGTATTGCTGAAAGGAAGAATAGATCTATTGTAGAAGCAGTAAAAGCTATGATCCATGATCAAGATCTACAAATCTCTCTTTGGGCTGAGGCATCGAGGACAACCGTCTATGTTCAGAACAGGAGTCCCCATAGGATCTTAGAGAATAAAACTCTTAAAGAAGCATTCTCAGGGGTGAAACCAGAAGTTAGTCATTTGAGGATCTTTGGTTGTCCAGTGTATATTCATATCCCAAAGGAAAAGAGAACAAAGCTAGAACCTTCTGGGAAGAAAGGAATTCTTGTAGGTTACAGTGAGACATCAAAAGCCTACAGGGTATACATACCAGGTCAAAAGTCTATTGAGATCAGTAGAGATGTCACATTTGAGGAAGATGTTGCTTTCAGAAGGTCCAAGGGCATTCCTATGGAGATTGATGAAGAAGAACCTCCTCAAGATATGGAAGTTGATCATATTCCAGAGAACCTGAAGGAGGCTCCAGAACCTAAAGAAGATGTTGATCCAGTTGAGCCCTTGAATCCCACTGATGGGCCTCTCTAGATGTTGTGATTGGAAAGAAAAGACCTCTTTGGGCTTGTAGGACAATGCAGGAAGCAAAAAGTTTTGCAGCTCCAAGAGGAGCTTTCAGAGAAAGCAAGAGACCTCATAAGTTCTACAGCTATGTCGCCTTGATGAGTCAGATCATCGAGTCAGAGCCTTCAAGTGTTGATGAAGCTTCTAGTCAACAAGTATGGAAAGATGCCATGACTGAGGAGTATCAGTCCATACTTAAGAATGATGTTTGGGATATTGTTCCTAGACCCAAGGGCAAATCTGTGGTGTCTTCTAAATGGCTCTTCAAGATCAGGCATGCAGCTGATGGAAGCATTGAGAAACACAAGGCAAGATTTGTGGCTAGAGGGTTCTCACAAAAAGAGGGAGTTGACTATGAAGAAACATTTGCTCCTGTGGCTCGATATACGTCTGTCAGAACCATCATTACCATTGTTGCATCTAGAGAATGGAAGATTCATCAAATGGATGTAAAGACAACTTTTCTGAATGGTGTAATAGAAGAAGAGGTTTACATTGAGCAACCCAAAGGATTTGAGGTGCATGGGAATGAGTCCCATGTTTGCAAGTTGAAGAAGGCCTTGTATGGTCTTAAGCAAGCACCTCGTGCTTGGTACAAAAGGATTGATCAATATCTATTAAGTCTGGGTTTCTCAAAGAATGATGCAAATTCTAACCTCTACTTCAAGGTAGTAAATGGTGAAGCCTTGATTCTAGTTTTATATGTTGATGATTTGATTATCACTAGGGAGGAACATCTAATTCTAAAATGCAAAAAGGAGTTAGCGTCAGAGTTTGAGATGAAGAATCTAGGTCTCATGCATTACTTCCTTGGCTTAGAAGTTTGGCAAAAGACAAATGAGATGATTCTAAGTCAAGGCAAGTATACTGTTGACATTTTCTCAAAAGGTTTGGTATGATTGATTGCAAACCTATGTCTACACCCATGGAGACTAATCTAGATAAGTTAAAAGAGGCTGCAGCTAGTTCAAAACCAGTGGATTCTACGATTTATAAACAGTTGATTGGTTCATTGATGTATCTAGTTAACACTAGACCTGACATCTGCTATGCAGTGAATGCACTTAGCTAGTTTATGTGTGAACCAAGGCAAATACATCTTGTAGCAGCTAAACATATCCTGAGATATTTATGTGGCACAATTAGATATGGGTTGATATATTCTTCAGGTGTGGATTTAGAGCTGCATGGTTTCACTAATTCTGATTGGGCAGGATGTGTCTCAGATCGGAAGAGTACCTCTGGTTGTTGCTTCAGTTTGGGTACTGCTATGATTTCTTGGTGCAGCAGGAAACAGTCCTCAGTAGCCTTAAGTACAACCGAGGCAGAGTATATAACAGCTTGTGTGGCAGCTCGTGAGGCAGTGTGGCTTCGTAAGCTCCTTACAGGATTGTTTGGACAATCAATGGAGCCTACCATTATACACTGTGATAACCAGAGCTGTGTAAAGCTTTTTGTCAATCTCGTGTTTCATGACAGAACAAAGCATGTTGAGATCAAGTATCATTATATTAGAGATATGGTACTAAGGAAAGCTATACAGTTGAGGTATATCAGCACTGATGAGCAAACGACAGACATTCTCACCAAGCCTCTCTCCAGGATCAAGTTTGTATACTTTCGAGATAAGCTTGGTATGGTGGAGAATGCAGCCTTGACTGAGAAAGAGTCTCAGTATCAGTGATCCTTATATTTGATAAAACATTTCTCTATTGAGAGAGATTTGAGGTGCAAGTCCTTGATAGTGCATTTCTCTTTTGAGACTTGAGGTGAAAGCCCTTGTTTCCACCCTCTGGGAGAGCCATGGTGGATGTCATGTGTGTGACTCCATGACAACATCACGTGAGGGAATCCGTGATGATTTATTTGTGCTTGTGTATCACCCTTTGAGGAGCCATGGTGATAGTCACATTGAGGTGACAACATCACATTAAGTGATGAGCACTTGTTCATACCATCTATGGAGGTAGCCATGATGGTTGATATCACAATGAGGTGATTTTGTATTTTGTTTTCATTCTGATATGATGTGTCTTGTGCAGGGGGAAGTTCATCCCTAGCTGAGAGGGAGTGTTGATGTTATAGCAGCTTAGGGCTGCACTTCCTTTGCACGAATTCCAAGGAGAAGAGCATGGATTAAATAAGTAGCCATTCGGCTATTTAATTCATGACTATAATATTTAATAAATGCAAAGGGTTGACCCTTTATGGTTCGCATGCTTTAGTTATTACTTGGGCCGACTTTATTTGTAATTGACATTTATTATGTTTATTTTAAGAGGGCCGACCTATCTTGAAGAGGCGCCTCTCTTGTATTTATACAAGGTCTCACTTGTCATTGTAATTCATTCATCTATCAAGTTAAGTTCGCATTTCCTTAAGAGCAGAATTTGCACCTTCATAGCAGCAGTTTGGATTCAAGGAAGATCTCATATTTATCACAAAGTTTGCATCTAGGAGAAGGGTGATTTCTTTGTATCAAGTATTGGCCATTGTTGGGCCTGAGTTGTAAGCAGATTTCTGCTCTTGTTCTACTTTATATAAGAGATTCATTCGCTGGGTTTTTCTTCCTCAAGAGGAGGGTTTTCCCAGGGTATCTTGCTGTGTTCATTGTCTTATGTGTTGCAATATTATTAAGTGCTTTCATTGTTTAATCTGATCTAAGAAACACTAACATTAGTGACAGCCTGCTAATTGCTTTGGTATCATGGATGTTTAGGCTTGTGGTCATCCTACTGGCCTGGAATTTATTGGTGTTCTAGCCATAATAGGCTTAAGTTGGAGGGTATTCCAACGTGAAATAAGCTGATTTAAGGCAGCTGGAGACATAGGAATACTATCCTCAGACTTTTGAAGTATATCAACCTCAAAGGTCATTAATGGACAACCTATCCAAAGTGGAGAGGAAGGTATTTTGAAATTTTCTCATATCAGAATAGCAGGATCTAAATTGACCATGAGTTACTGGGAAGGCCAACGAATTATCAGTTTAGTTCACAAGACTGCTTCATTAGAGAAATACGTCCTTAGGCTGCATGATTCACATAGACCACACACAATTTAGGAGTCCGAGTGTTAACTCATTCTAGTTTCAAGGGTGAGCTGTTACAATGAAAGCTATATGGCCAAACAAAAAGAAATATGGAGGATGCTATTGTTTTCTCATGGAAATCAGTTCTAGGCCTAACTCATATGGTTTTACTGTTGTTACAAATTCATCAAGTTGGTAGGCAGTGTTGGCTAGACTAGTAGAGATGGGCATATATGATGAAGATGAAATCTGCCCTCATGACATGTCTATTAATTATAAGAGGGCATAAAACAGAGATTTGGAACCGTTGGTGCTCTCAGCTTGCATGGGCCCATGGTAGTCACTGGTAAACATAAAAAAAGGTTATTACTTCTGGTTAATGCTTTTAGATGTGACAGGCAACAACCATGTTTTACCTTGTATCCACCTTCAAAGTAATATAATTTGATATATATCTTATTAGCAAAATTAAATTTTGTTAACAGAAATGGTAGATGTCAAATTTGCTTTCAGCATAGTGGGATAAATGCGTCCAGGGGCTGCTTTGAGGCCAGGATTTGGCAAGCTCATGAAGGGACCTCCCTAGCTAGGTTTATAAGTGTCCATAATTTATAAACTAAAGTTTCACCTGTGCAGTTTTATTAGTAACTAACTATCAGCAGGATTGTCTATACTCAGTTCATTTCAGCACTATCTAATTTTAGAAAAAAATGTCTCATGTTACCTTGGAGGACAAGATTTAAGCCAATCTATTCTGTTCTTTCCATCCTTGTTAGAGTTCATAATTTATTGAAGTTCTATAAGCTTTTAAAACAGTAATATTTCAAGCTATTGAACTTAACATTTCTCAGATATGGTGGCAGCCATAACACTGCTATTGCTCCATACCATTGTGAATGAGCATATAGCTAAAACCATAGTTGAAAAACTCGCCAAGCCCGGAAAATACGGTACGGAAAAAACTCGGCAAAAACTCGGCAACTTAAAAAATTGCTTAAGCTTCATTAAAAACACATTTTTTTCGCAAAATTCAATGATAAGATGCATCCAATGAGTCAATAAAATGAGTACATAGAAGAAACAAGCTGAGTCTAGTTATATTTGATTGATTTGAAAGAAAATTAGATACAAAATCACATCTCCATGTGGAATGCTCAATATGCTGATATTGATAGTCTGAAACAAAATGAAAATAGCAAATTGTTTTTGTAAAACTGAAAGTAAATACAACATTAATATATTTCAGCTTTTACAAATTCACATCTTCCTCTTCCCATGTCTAGTACTTCTCACTATGGGAGAGGGTGTAGTCGTGGCCCGAGTCGTAGGCATCTGCTGTGGCTGCTCAACCTCCATCCTGGATGTAGATCCTACTGCTGGTGGCTCTGGCACTGCCAATGACTCCTCCTCAAGATCATCCTCAATGTCATCCAATGAGAATGCAAATCCACCCCCCTCCTCCATTGCCTGTCGCTCAAAGTCATAGATCTCATCCTCGGAAAACAATGGAGGTTGCTCATCTTGCCCTATCCAATCATTGTATGGATCTATCTCATCCAAATCAATTGGATCATCTGATATTTCCTTAACTTGTTTTTTGTGCAGCCGAAGATTATATTGCATGTATTCAAGGTCATTCATGCGTTTTTGAGCTAGTTTGTTCCTTTTCTTTGTATGGATGGCCTCAAACAAGCTCCAATTGTGCTCACAATTGGATGAACTACAAGGCTGCGATAAGACACGGAGGGCAAATTGTTGGAGATGTGGGGTATTTCCACCCCAATTTGACCACCAAACATCTACAAAAAACAAATTAAGAGTTAGAAAAAAACTTAGAAACTTAGAAAGGAAAGTCAAATCTCAAAAGTTGAAAACATATTTTATCAAATTATCAATATTTGTAACTTGTAAATTTCAAATTTTATACCTGGTGGCTGATTGTGTATTGCTCTCTTTGCTAGCTCTAAAGAGAAGAGTGCACCCCTTTTTTCTCTATAACTTTGGATTTCATTAACAACGAGTTCTCCCGCCTCAAGGTCAGGTGACATCCTCTGAATGCACTTCATGAGGCCCTCCATAACCTCTCCAGTAGGATCTAAGTAGGTGCTTGAATGGAAGAAATGAGGGTTCAAGAAGTACCCTACTACATGGAGGGGTTGGTGGAGTTGATGGTTCCACCTCCTGTCAATAATCTCCCAAATGGGATCAAATTTGAGGTTGTCCCCTTTATAATAATTTCTTATAGCCTCTTTGGCCCTATCCATGGCCTCATAAAGATATCCCATTGGGATTTTATCACCATCCACCAAGCGGAGCACTCTAACCAAGGGCTCCGACACCTACAAATTACAATATAAAAATGCAAAAAGATTAGAGTTTCAAATTTACAATGAAAGACATTAAAAATTTTATTCAATTTGAATTCAAATTCAATGTTTTGAAATTGAAGTTACCTTCACAATCTCTGCTGCCCTTTGTGCAAATTTGGCATCAAACACAATTTTTGACACCTTTTCTCCTTCCGGCTTCTTCGAATAGGTTGAGTCCATCCATGGTTGACTCACAAACATTTGTTTTAAAGCTGTCAAAGAACTAAGAATGCTTTGCAACATTAAGAAAATCGTTGCAAACCTTGTGAAACCTGACCTCACCAATTCTTTCCCTTTGGTGTGCTCCCTCATTAAGTGAAAAACCCAAGGGTGATTGTAGATGTATTTAGTGATCCTCCTCGCGTCCTCTACAATTGGTGTGACCCAATCTAGTTTTCCTATATCCTCCAAAAGAAGGTCAAGGATATGGGCTGCACATGGTGTCAAAAAAATTGAGGGGTGTCTATCTTGGAGGAGTCTTCCTGCTACCACATATGCTGCTGCATTATCAGTTATGATTTGCACAATATTTGCAATCCCCACCTCCATGCAAACTTCCTCCAACATCTTAGCCAAATTTTCTGCAGTTTTTACAATGTGGGACGCATCAACTAAGGGGTGTCTATCTTGGAGGAGTCTTCTCGCTGCCACATATGCTGCTGCATTATCAGTTATGATTTGCACAATATTTGCAATCCCCACCTCCATGCAAACTTCCTCCAATATCTTAGCCAAATTTTCTGCAGTTTTTACAATGTGGGAGGCATCAACTGATTTTAAGAACACCTCCTCGTCTTTGCATGCAACCAAGAAATTAATGATGGTACAGTTTTTTCCATCCGTCCACCCATCAGAAAGAATAGAGCAGCCATATTTTATCCATTTTTTTTTTTGCTCCTCTACTGCTGCCCTTGCCCTTTCAGTTGCATTAGTAAGCAACCTACAAATACAAAGTGAAATTAAGTACACAATTTTAATTTGTAAACAAAAAAATAGCTTAAATTCATCATAAATTAAACTTAAAAAACATAAATTAAAGAACATAAACTAACCTCCCACTCAAGTCTGTGCGAGAAGGCGTCTTGTAGCCTTTTTTTGCAACTGTCAATGCGGTGACCAAATTGTGCCAATTAGGAGAACTCGCCACATTGAAAGGGATATTATTAAAATACCAAAAATCTGCACAAGCAATGTCTACTTGCTCATGCACCTCCCTATTCCATCCAGTCGCCTCTAAGGAAGGTTGTGCACCAGGTGTGTTTCTAGGCACGAAATAATTATCCAACCGTGTAGGTCCTGCAGCTGCCCCTGCCCTTGGTGCTCTACTAGTGGTAGATGAAGCTGAGATGGAGGTGTTAATGGGTTGCCTTGATCTTCGCACACGTGGGCCACGAAGAGAGCCCACTATCTCCTCAGTAACATCATAATCATCATCCGACTCAATTGGAGCACCTTGAGAAGAGGCAATGGTTGCTTGCATTGCTAGTCTTGCCTTCTCTCTTTGCACTTTTTTTTCTTCTGCAGCTGAAAGTATGGCATTCATATGTCTTTTTATTTCTTCTGTGGTTTCAAGACATTCCTTAGCATCACGTTGAGGGATGCCTGCAAGGTGGTACTTGAGGCGATTGATGCCTTCACGATATACTTTTTTACATTGAATGCAATATACTGTGCCAGGTATGGGTCCTAGATAAAGCATATTTCCAGGCAGGATCTCTAGCTTTTGGAGGACGAGTGCCTACAAATCCCGTAGGCACGGATGTGGTAGAGCCTGAGGCGGAAGCAGGTTCATAAGCCATTATCAATTAATTATTAACTTACACAAAGTGAAAGTCAAAGCACAACTTGTTAGTTTTTGATAGAAAACTTAAAAACAAGCTAAATTAGATTAAATCAAAAGAGATTACTTTAAGTTTAAATTACTAAAAATCTATCACTAGATTCTAAACATTTTCATAACAAAAAAATTGGATTTAAAAAAAAAAAACTAGGGTTTCAAAAAAATGTGAAAAAATGTAAAAAATCTGAAAATTACTTCAAACTAGTAAAAAATTAAGCTAATCTAAGATTGTAAACATGTTATTCAACAAAAAAGAGGATTCAAAACAAAAAAAATAACTAGGGTTTAAAAAAATTTCAAAACAATGAAAAAATCAGCAAAATATGTAAAAAATCAGAAAAATTCATAAACAAATCTTGTTTTGATGAATCTAAATCTGTTTTGATGAATATAAATGCATTTAAATCATTTTCACACTACATTCAGATGATTTGTAAACATAGAACCAACAAGAATGAAGATTTTGTTTTAAAAAATGAAAGAATAAGAAAAATAAGAAAACCTACCTGGAAATCCAATTTGCCTTCTAAATTCGATGTAAATGCCCTTCAAATCTTGTCTTTTCGATGCAAAATCGCCGCAAATGAGTGCACAATGCCTTGGAGAGGTTTTTTGTTGAGTGTGAGAAGAGAATGAATGAAAAAAAGCAAGTTAAAATTGCTTTTTAGCGGCTGCCTGGGCGTGTGTTTCATCGCGCGGATTTTTCCAGAAAACTCGCCGTACATTCTGAAAAAACTCGCCAAAAGTATGGCGAGTTTTTTCGGAATGTATGTAGAGTTTTTTGGCGTACAATTGCCTGGAAAACTCGCTAGCCAAAAAAACTCGCGAGTTTTTCTTAACTTGCCGAGTTTTTGGCGAGTGTTGCATCTATGGCTAAAACAGAGATTCATGTTATGCTAAAGTTAATTGACGATTACAGAGTTTAGCAACATATCATTAATAATAATGGATGCTGTCATCTACCTATTTAACATCTATTATATATTTGTCTTTGTGTCTGAACTATAGTTCCCATGAAATGGAAAAGTTATTATTTTGCTAATTTAAGTAATGTGTTCTTGTTTAGTTCCCAAGTTTTTTCGAAGTGTATTTCTCACATGTTCCAAGAGCATTTCTTGCACTTTGGCCTCAATAAAATCATTACTGTTTGTGAGTTGGGCAACTATGATCTCATCTTAGGCTTCTGCTTGTTACCTACAATTTTCTGCTCTTTGTCATGCTTGTAAAATTTCCCAGTTATTCCGTCTTCCATTATGTCCTTTTGTGAACAATATATTATTTGAGCTAATTTCCAATGCTTTTGAATTTGCAGATATGGCTTGTATAGGTTTACAGTGACGTACCATCTAGAGAAATACTGTTTTGTGTGAGCTGGGATATGCTAAATGGTATCGGAATTAAACTCATTCTTCACTGTGATGGTTTTCTGATTTATATTTGTCATTTTCAGGTTGATCTTGATCCTTATGGTTCACCTTCTGTTTTTCTGGACTCAGCAGTTCAGTCAGTTGTGGATGGAGGGATGTTAATGTGCACAGCAACTGATATGGCAGTGCTTTGTGGCAACAATGGGGAGGTTTGCTATTCTAAGTGAGAAAATTTGATAAACTTATTGTCATCACAATTTTATTTTATTTTAATGTTATACTGTAGTTTTTGCCTATCCTAAGATTTAAAATTAATATTTTTCTATTCATATCAGGTACGGTTCATATCCTACTCGTGCAGAGTATTGCCATGAGATGGCTTTGAGAATTCTTCTTGCTTGTATTGAGGTTTGTATTATTAGTAGGGTCTGCCTTTTTGCATCTGTGATAATACTTTTTTTCTTCCCTAATTTGATATTTTAATCATAATGTGCAGAGCCATGCTAATCGGTACAAACGATATATTGTTCCTGTTCTGTCTGTCAAAGTAGATTTTTACATTCGTGTTTTTGTACGTGTATTCACGTGCGTATCCTGCTCTTTCTCTAATGAGTCATTATTTAATACTTCTGCTTAAACATACAGCATGCAATCTATGCATACATTTTTGTCCTACAATTTAATAGAAATCGGACAATTACAGAACTTGATATTGCATGAGTTATTGTTTCTTCCTTACATTATTATGGTAAAAAATAACTCAATTCTTGGATGTTTTGTAGTTCTGCAAATGCAATGAAAAATACCCCTCTTAAATTATCATATGTATATCAGTGTGTTGGATGTGATTCCTTCCACTTACAGCCTCTGGCTCGGACTGTGAACAAGGTATGTTCAACTTTACTTTCAGGAAATGATACTAGTTCTTCAATCTTTAAATTAAGTAAATTTCTGGATGGAAACTCTTTTGATATAATTAACTTTGGGAGCTCTTTTTAAAAGGCCCACTAACATAAACTTTGTAATGAAATTATTTTTAGAAGACTGCTTGTAAGAGATTTGACAGTTGAGGTGGTGTACCTGATCTGCCTTAAGTTTATGCTGATTCTGATGTGCTGTTTTTATGTGCTAAAGAATAACAGCTTGCGATATTTGCCTGGTTATGGCCCAGTTGTTCCTCAGGAGTGCAGTGATTGTGGTAAGAAATTTAATATGGGTGGGCCTATATGGTCTGCTCCAATTCATGATCCTGACTGGGTGTCATCCATATTATCAAATGTCATCTCTCTGAAGTCATGCTATCCTGCATATGATAGGATATACGCTATCTTGACATCTGTATCTGAGGTAAGGATCTTTTCCATTTTCCATGTATTCAATATTACTTTGCAGGTTGGTTTGATAACTTTTAATTAGCTACTATTGTATTAACAGAGCATTCTCCATGGTTAAATTGTGAAGAGTTGTAACTTGTATTGTTTCCCTAGAGTAAGTGACGCATAGTTAAGTCAAGTTTGCCTGATTGTGGCAATGCATTTTCTTTGTTCTTTGATCTTGAGTGCATAGATTATAATTAAATTATTAATTGAAGTGGAGTTGATATGTTACAGGAATTATTGGATGTACCTCTTTACCTTAGTCTCCACAATTTATGTGCCACATTGAAATGTACTTCTCCAAAAGCAGTTATGCTTCGATCAGCAATTATCAATGCGGGATATCGTGTTTCAGGAACTCATGCAATTCCATTGGGCTTGAAAACAGATGCTCCAATGGATGTCATCTGGGATATTATGCGCTGCTGGGTACCATAGCTGTTCATTTTGTTCTTGCACTTTTTTTCTCATTTCTTTGGTTTATTTATTTATTTTATCACTGGCCAATGTTTTTGTCCCCTACTTGAAATCCCTTCATCAATTAGTTCTGCTTGAATTAGTTGTCACCAATATTTGAAAGTTTGATTCTCTACTTGAAGAAATTTGTGAATGAATTTTTAATGCTCTAATATCATGTTTATTTTAATTTAAATTGGTTTTATATTGAGGATTCATATAGTTTACCAATTTCTGTTTACCTTCAGGTAAAACAGCATCCAGTGAAAAGCCAACCTTCTGATCAGTCAGGAAGTGTTATCCTTGCCAAAGAGCCTACTCTCAAGGTATGAAAATTCTTGTGATCTCTGGACTTTGTACATCACATGTTCTTTAACTTATTGATAACATTTGGCTGGATGTTATTCCAGGCCAACTTCACACGGGCACAATCTGCTCTCAGCCATGCTCAATGTAAAAAAGTTCCTCGTTTTCTTCCCAATCCTGAAAATTACTGGGGACCAAAGCCGAGGGCTGGTCGTCGAATTACAAACAAGCATACTTCTCTAATGGGACCAGAATTCATCAATAATTTAACTTGTCAAAGGGAGACTGAGTTGCCTGATGCAAAGCGCCAGAAGTTGGAGGAAGTCATCTGTAAACAAGAATCTTGAAGTAGACCATAAAGTCAGATAGAGCTGTGTGTATTGTTAAATAATTGCATTACTTTGAGAAAGACTGCTAGGTAGTAGGGCTGGCACTTTTGCCTGCTATTACGGCAGTGGGCATTCTTCCAGGTCTTAAAGAGTTCGTTTCATTTGCTATTAAAACATGATGTATGCTTGGGTCCAATTTACTTTGGCCATTTTTGGACATCAATATAATTTATTTCCTTCATTTTTCTACTGTGGTGCTTCTTGTATGCTAACAATAAGATGTTATTTTATTGAATGTTGAATTGCTCATTTTTGTAGATTCTGGAACAATTGTGGGTTTTTATCTCGATTTACAATGTCTTACTGGAAACTTTGTTGTTCTGGCTAAGGTTATCCTACATCACATTATATTTAACAGAGATGCAATAATGATTGGGAATTAACACTTGCGTTTTGAAGCTGCATTAGAAACTAGAATGATTTTGATATCCATTTTTTAAACTGGTTAACCCAATGCCATGCTGGTATTGGAGAAATATGGAGAAATATGCAGTTCCACCGAGTCTAAATTAAAGTGAAACCGAAAAGAGGTAGCTTGATAGAATTTTGGAAGGGGCAATGAACCCCTGGTATGAACATTGGGTTATGCAACTACTCTTGTGAATTATCTTCTATGGCTTGCTTGACCTGGTATCTTTGACTTCTATGAAAGGGGGTGTAGGGGATTTGGTTATGTAGCTACTTTTTTTCGAATTATCTTCAATGGCCTGCTTGATTTGGTACCTTTATTTGATTTCTATGTGAATGAGGGGTGGGCGGTTTTTCAATGCTATTTTTTGATTCCTTACATATATTAATACTTTGTCATGCCCTTGAAATTGCAACACTAAAGTATAAAACGTTGAAATACACAAATAAATAAATAAATAAATAAATTGACAAAATGCATCTATGTACATACAAAAAGGCATAAAACCATACATAACATGAGACGATGTAGTGCAGGGCTCGTCAAATGGGGGATAAAAGTGATGAAATCGGTAGACGGGAGCAAATGTTACAGCGACAAAAGCGAAGAGATAATGGCGTCGTCAGGTCGGTTTTCTTGCCTCTTGCCGATTGATAAAATTGGGCCTTGTGGCTTGCGCGAGAATCTATTGTTTTTAGTGCATTTTTTTAGCATGAGAATTGGAGGTGGATTGACGTGCGTTTTCAGAAATTGTAAGAAGAATTGTGTTTCGAGAAAGAAGGTAGAAAACACTATGTTGTGAGTGTTTTTAGTCTGCATGTTGAAAGCTGAAGGTTGGAGTGCATGTGGAGGAGTTGGAGAAGAAAACCAACCAAATCGAGGTGAGGGGTACTAACCAATTGGGTTGCAAAGTGTTTTACAACACCGTGGGTTGCTTGTTTCTCAACACCTAGGGTTTTCCAACATGAAATTTTACAAAACAAAATGAATGTCTTGAAAAACTTTTGTAATTTAGATAGTACAAATGTAATGAAAGACCTTTTTAAAATTTATAAGGACTCTTAATTTGAGTAAAAATTGCATTTAAATTTCTTCATGATTGAAAAAAAAAGTGCACAAAATAATTGTAATTTCGAAAACACAATGTGGGTCTTCAATTATTTGAATCTGCATGTTTAAATGTAAAGGGTTGTCTCACAGAGAGGAGTTGCAGGTGGGGGACATATAAAACTAACCAAATTGAGGTGAGGGGTGACTAACCAATTGGGTTGTTACGTGTAGAGGGTTTTACAACACTATGTGGGTTGCTTGCTTTTTAACACCTAGGGTTTTGCAACATGGAATTTTACAAAATAGTATGAATGTCTTGAAAATCTTTTGTTGTTTAGACAACACGAATGTAGTTTGCTTCTCAACACCTAGGGTTTTGCAACATGAAATTTTATAAAACAATATGAATGTCTTGAAAACCTTTTGTTGTTTGGACAACACAAATGTAGTTTGCTTCTTAACACCTAAGGTTTTGCAACATGAAATTTTATGAAACAGTATGAATGTCTTGAAAACTTTTTGTTGTTTAGAAAACACGAATGTAGTGAAAGACCCCTTTAAAATTTATAACCATTCTTAGTTAAAGTAAAAATTGCATTTAAATTTCTTCATATGATTGAAAATAAAATGCACAAAATAATTGCAAATTGGAAAACACAATGTGGATTGTCAGTCTTATGATTGTGGTTGTCAAGACATCTTTATCTTTTATAAGTCGTGCAACCACATCTTTGACTTTTGATCTATCAAAATGTTTTACACAATCATTATAGATAAATTGAACATTTCCTAATTGAGCCTCAAGGTGTTTGATATAAGCCTTCAACTTCTGAACTGCCTCAGATTCTTGCAAACACTCATTTTGTAATGTGTCCATGTGCCCTTCTTCATAAGCAACACCTTACATTGTTGTGTTTATTTTGTCAACTTTGTGTCTTTTAGATTGCAACTGTTTGTCAACAACATTAATTAAACTCCTTTTATTTCGATGATAAAATTTTCTTTTGATCTTTAAATTCCTTTTCTAAGTGGTTGGTTAATTGTAGTGTTTCTGTTGTTTTACTTCAGTTTCAACACTTCCAACTATTGCTTTTGCATCTGCAAGTTGACCAACCTCACATTTTTCCTCATCCCCACTGTTGTTACCTGTTATCACCCCTTTGGTATTCCTTTTCATGAGCTTCTACCTTTTTTTTTTCATATCTTTTACTTTAAGCTTTGGAGTAGCTGCTCCCTCCTCAGCCTTTTGGACAACACCATCCATTTCTTGGATAGAGTTTTGAATGTCTTCAATACTTTTATGTAGCTTTACAACTGCTCTTTGCTTAGCTTTGAGAGTGTCTTTCTGATTAGAGAATGCATATGTTTTCTATTTGATAAGTTATTTGTAAAACTTGTCTACCTTTTCACATGAGACTTTCATGTCTCCAACCAAGTGATTCTCTTTTCTTGCACTAAGATCTGATTTTGCATTTTCCTTATCATCTATTTTGAATTGTATTTGTTCCATGAAATTCTTAAGTTCAAGAATCTTAACTTCATTTGTTCAACTCCACTTATAGCATCATCTCTCACTTTCTTTTTTTCACAAATTCATATGCAATACAAAAGTTCTTGACTTTATCCACTTCTGCATTGGCATTTTCCCATTGCACATACTGCACAATGCTTCTTCGTCAAGTGCAAGAACAATTCGATAGATTATCTATTTCATTCACTTTGGTCTGCGTCTTTCCAAGTGTTTTTAGAGTAGATTCCTTTTACATTACATACTTTCTACTACCTGTTGCTCGAATTGCGCATTGCCATTTTCCCATTGCAGATACTGCACACACACCTTCCTCAACTTCTCAACAACACAAAGTGTCTTTAGTCAATACACTATCTGTCTCATTCACTTTGGTTTGCTTCTTTTCAAGTATTTCTACAACATATTCCTTTGTCATTTCATACATTCTAGTAATTGCTGCCTCCAATTTTGCATTGTCATTTGCCCATTGCACATACCTCACATGCTCCTTTCTCAACTTCTCAAGAGTAGGAAGAATCTCTTCAGTCAATACATTATTTATTTCATACACTTTGGTTTGCTTCTTTTCAAGTGTTTTTATAGTTGTTTCCTTTTTCATTTCATACATTCTAGTACCCATTGCCTCTTGAAGCATTGAGAAGAAAATGCTGTGGGTTGTGTTTTATATAATTCTGCTTGTTCTAAGATCAAGGGTGGAGAGTTTGGGGAGGAGTTGCAGCTAGGGGATATATAAAACTAACCAAATTTAGCTGAGGGGTGACCGACCAATTGGGTTCTTATATATAGAGGGTTTTACAACACTATGTATGTTGCAGGTTTTTTAACGCCCCGTGTTTTCTAACCTCCAATTATACAATAATATGATTGTAATGAAAACTTTTCATTGTTTAGACAATACGAATGTAATGAAAGGTACCCCTTCAAAATATATAACATCTTAGATAGACTATAAATTGTGTTTCAACTTCCCCAAATCAGTAAACTATAGGTAGGTTGGAAAACAATGTGGGTTGTGATTTATATAATTTTGGTTGTTCTTAGCTCAAGGGTGGAGAGTTTGGGGAGGATTTGTAGTTGGGGGATACATAAAACTAACCAAATTTAGCTGAGGGGTGACCAACCAATCGGGTTCTTGTATATAGAGGGTTTTACAACACTATGTATGTCATAGGTTTCTTAACACACTATGTTTTCTAACCTCTAATTATATAACCAATATGATTGTAATGAAAACCTTTCATTGTTTAAACAATATGAATGTAATGAAAGGCACCCCTTCAAAATATATAACTAGTCTTAGATAGACTACAAATTGCATTTCAACTTCCTCAAATCAATAAACTATAAGCATGTTGGAAAAAATTATGGGTTGTGATTTATTAATTCTAATTGTTCTAAGCTCAAGGATGGAGAGTTCGGGGAGGAGTTGCAACTGGAAGATACATAAAACTAACCAGATTTAGCTGAGGGGTGACCAACCAATTGGGTTGTTATATATAGAGGGTTTTACAACACTGTGTGGGTTGCATGTTTCTTAACGCCTTGTGCTTTCCAACCTCCAATTATACAGACAATATGATTATAATGAAAACCTTATTTTTTAGACAATACGAATGTAATGAAAGGTACCCCTTCAAAATATATAACAAGTCTTAGATAGACTAAAAATTGCGTTTCAACTTTCTCAAATCAATAAACTATAAGCAGGTTGGAAAACACTATGGGTTGTGTTTTATATAATTTTGCTTGTTCTAAGCTCAAGGGTGGAGAGTTTGGGGAGGAGTTGCAACCGGGGGGTACATAAAACTAACCATATTTAGCTAAGGGGTGACCAACCAATTGGGTTCTTATATATAGAGGGTTTTGCAACACTATGTGGGTTGCAGGTTTCTTAACACCCTGTGTTTTCTAACCTTTGATTATACAAACAATATGATTGTAATGAAAACCTTTTGTTGTTTAGACAATACGAATGGAATGAAAGGCCCCCCTTCAAAATATATAACAAGTCTTAGATAGGCTATAAATTGCGTTTCAACTTCCTCAAATCAATAAACTATAGGTAGGTTGGAAAACACTGTGGGTTGTGATTTATATAATTTTGCTTGTTCTAAGCTCAAGGGCGGAGAGTTCGGGGAGGAATTGTAGCCGAGGGATACAAAAAACTAACCAGATGTAGTTGAGGGGTTAAAAACTAGTTGGGTTCTTATATATAGAGGGTTTTACATCACTATGTATGTTGCAGGTTTCTTAACGCCATGTGTTTTTCAACCTTCGATTATATAGATAATATGATTGTAATGAAAACATTTCGTGTTTAGACAATACACATGTAATGAAAGGCACCCCTTCAAAATATATAACTAGTCTTAGATAGACTATAAATTGCATTTCAATTTCCTCAAATTAGTAAACTATAGGTAGGTTGGAAAACACTGCGGGTTGTGATTTATTAATTCTGCTTGTTCTAAGCTCAAGGGTGGAGAGTTCAGGGAGGAGTTGCAGCTAGGGGATACATAAAACTAACCAGATTTAGCTGAGGGGTGACCATCCAATTGGGTTCTTATATATAGAGGGCTTTACAACACTATGTGGGTTGCAGGTTTCTTAATGCCCCGTGTTTTCCAACCCTTGATTATACATATGTAATATGATTGTAATAAATTTTTTGTTGTTGTTTATACGATACAAATGTAATGAAAGGCACCCATTCAAAATATATAACAAGTCTCTGATAGACTAAAAATTGCATTTCAACTTCCTCAAATCAATAAACCATAGGTAGGTTGGAAAACACTGCGGGTTGTGTTTTATATAATTTTGCTTGTTCTAAGCTCAAGGGTTGAGAGTTCGAGGAGGAGTTGCAGCTAGGGGATACATAAAACTAACCAGATTTAGTTGAGGGGTGACCAACCAATTGGGTTCTTATATATAGATGGTTTTACAACACTATGTAAGTTGCAGGTTTCTTAATGCCCTATGTTTTCCAACTTTCGATTATACAGACAATATGATTGTAATGAAAACATTTCATTGGTTAGACAATATGAATGTAATGAAAGAAACCCCTTCAAAATATATAACAAGTCTTAGATAGACTATAAATTGCGTTTCAACTTCCTCAAATCAATAAACTATAGGCAGGTTGGAAAACACTTTGGGTTGTGATTTATATAATTCTGCTTGTTCTAAGCTCAAGGGTGGAGAGTTTGGGGTGGTGAGTTAGTTTTATGTTAAAAAATGTTTGAATTCATTAGTTGAAATCCACTATAACATCATTTTTCACTTTCTTTGCTCACACAAATTCATATGCAATACAAAATCTTTCGAGTTTATCCACTTCTGCATTGCCATTTTCCCATTGCACATATTGCACAGGCTCCTTCCTCAACTTCTCAAGAGGGAAGAATCTCTCCAGTTAAAACAATCTCATTAAATTTGATCTCCTTTTCAAGTGTTTTTAGAGCAAATTCCTTTTTGATTTCATAAATTATAGAACTTGCTGCCTCTAGTTTTGCATTGTCTCTTCGCCTTTGCACATACTACACACGATTCTTCATTAATTTCTCAAGAGTAGGAAGAATCTCTTAAGTCAACACAATATCTATCTCGTTCACTATGGTTTTCAATGCAAGTGAGCTTCATAATTTATTGCAAGTGTGGTTTACAGTTAAAATTTCTTTTCAAATTCTTCATATGATTCACAAATAAATGCACAATTTTTTTTTTTAAAAAAAATGTATAACGCAGTGGGTGTTCAGTTATTTCCTTCTGCTTGTTGAAAGGTAAAGAGTCGACAACTTGGGGAGGTCTTGCACGTGGAAGACACATCAAAAAAATCAAATCGAGGTGAGGGGTGACTAACCAATTGGTTTTTTACGTGGTTAATGGCTTCTAAATAGTATGGGGCTTGCAGGTTTCGTAACACCCAATGTTTTCTAACCTGCAATTGTCAGGGATAAGGATTCGGTCTGTCATCAAGATAGGCATCTAAGATAGTAGTGCCTTAGTGATTTCAATTCAAAATCACAACAAAGACACAACCAACTATGCTATAAAACGGAAACAAGCATAGTTGATTCCCTATTGATCCTCTGAGAGAAGTGAATGCAACAAGAAACAGATTCAACATAAATAGATACCATGAAAGACAAAGAAAACACAAAGATATACGTGGGGAAAACCCTTTCAGGTAAAAACCCCACACTCCAAAATTTTAAGCCATTGTATTATTCAGCAACACAAAACCAGTTACAATACAATATCAGGCTCAAAGCCAATACAAGAGTTACATCTTGTTCTACTGGAGAAGTAACAGGTACCCACAAGATTCCTCTCAGCTCCTCAGATGACTGTCACAGCCAGCCTCATGGCCAGCCCAGTCATTTGGTCTCCAATGATTCCCATGCCCAGATCAGAGAGATAGAGTGTTCACAGTTACATTGCCTAAGCAAACTGCTCGAACACCCTCTCCATCTCTCTACAAATCTCTTCACAGTTTCGACTCTCCAACCTACAAGTCCAACTGCTGCAATCTCGCATCATGCATCATGCATTATGCTTGTAGCCCCATGCTCACACATTCACATGGCCGTGCATCCTGCTTGCAGTCTCATGGTCGCGCATTTAGCTCGCACATCTTGCACTTGCTCTGCAATCCACGACTCTTGCAGACTCGTCGAACTTACTTGCTTTAGAAGTAATACATCTCTCATCCATTATGTAACTGACTCAACAAGAGTAAAGAAGACCATCCAAAAATCACGTATCTGGTCGGGTCTGACAGATCTCCCTGCAATGAGCCGCCCAGGCATTCAATGCCATTCCAAAAACGGGTTCAGCTCCGCCAGCCTTCGTTGACTAAGCATGCAACACAACAAGTTAGGTAACCATCCAATCACTATTCAACCAGGTGCCAGGTGTCCAAGACCCATCAGCAATCGCAGCTGACAGAGCAACCAAAACGGTCAAACAGACATCGGGCGCGTCCAAGAATTCAAGCCAAACCTAACACTACCAAAGTCGGAGTTGGAAGAGGAGTCGAAATAGGACTCCACTGAAAAAGCACACTGCCGGAGTCGGAGTCGGAGACGGAGACAGAACTGGAGTCAAAACATGACTCCACCGAAATTACAGGTTCAGGAACCAATTCAGTTCCGCGTCTGCTCGCGGCAAAGAGGAACACATTGGAAACAGGACTGACCGGGTAAAGTCAACCCGGGGTCAAACCAAGATGGGAGGACAAAAGATAGGAGTCGGAGTCGGGGACGGAACAGGAACAGAAACAGGGCTTTACCAAAAGTCCAAGATCAGGAACCAATCCGGTTCCGGTTCCGCCTCCGCCAACTGCAAGAAACAACAATCCAGAACATGGACAAAGCGGAAGAAAACTCCCCAAGGAGAATCCAAACATCCAGAGGAACTAGATCACAAAAGCAAGAGTCGGACCCGGAGTTGGAACAAGAACAGAAATAGGAACATGGCAAATAGACATTGCCAACTTCCAAAACTAGTTCCGCCTCCGCTAGAACCAAGCGAAGAGCAACAGACTGCCGGAGCCAGAGCCGGAGCCGAATCTAGAGCCAAACCCGAAACATGACAAAAGGAACAATGCCAAGTTCCAATTCGGTTCCGCCTCTGCCAGAACAAAACTCGAAGATCCAAGAAAGTGGGGAGCGGAGCTGGAGATGGAACAGGAACAAGACCCAGAACAAGGAAAATGGAACAATGCCAAGTTCCATCCCGGTTCCGCCTCCGCCAAAACAAAAGACTTTGCCAAGGAAACAAGAGAATTCACCTAAGTCTTCAAAGGGGGTCACCAGAAAGTTGAGGTATAATTCCCAACAATCTCCCACTTGCCCAAGACTTTCAGGCATCCTCTAAACCAACCCGAACAAGGACCAACACATGCTCTCACACTCCAATCAAGACCACTGCAACAACATCAGAAAGATGTCCACCACCTTAAGCAACAAATCCAAACACAGGAACACACCAAGGTGAAACAACAACAGTCTCAGGAATGAAAGAAAAAGATCCTCTAGACGGAAAAGGCAAAAAACAACAAAGCACCACTCCAACCAAAACTCCAGAACAAGAAAAAATGACAAGCTAGAGAGACAACCATGAACAGATTGCCCTCATCCAACTGATCAAACCCACGTGACTGAAAACCAACACCCACAGCTCATGCTGAAACATCCAACCACCCATACCTTAAAGGGATGACCTAAAAGTGAACTCATGCCATCAAAAGAAACCCACCCATCCGAGCAGCAAACAAGCACCCTGTGTCAACCAGTCATAGACCAAACACATCCAAGTACTCCCACTACAAGGGAACTGTCCAGATGAGTGCAAACAGAGCACCATCACAAATGATCCAGGCATACCAAGTCCACCAAACCCAGCATAAAGAAATGTAACCATGTAGTTCCAAGGAACATCCATACTGATCTGCAACATCTGCAACCACCTGCTGCAAGAAAAATTTCTCTCAACTGTCTTCCATAGTTCTTCCAAACACCTCCAAAGCTGACTAAAGAAAGAAGCACAGGCACCTTCGTGTCATCACCCAGGTGACAACACATGACCACAAACAGTGACCAACCCGGTACCACAAAGACAACTCACATCTAAAGTCACAAGAGCAATCAAGAAGAACAAGACCAGATAAGAGAGAAACTGCAAATCAACAAGAAACATGTCCTTCTACAAACACTTCTAAATGCCAGCTGTGTCAAGAATGATCTTCTTTACATCCCAAAGGGAAAAGCCTTGACAACATCCAACAAAACATGGATGTAAGCTCTTCAAAGAAGATCAAACCTACCCATATAATCATCTCCTTTCAGTCCTCAAAAGCACAAGGAGATTAACTATGTTTTCCTACCTTTCATTATGAATCCTCCAGAATCTAAACCAACTCAAGATTCATAACAAGAAAGATAAAACATAAAGCACTTGAAAAGTATAATGGGTAAATACCTTTCACAATGACACCACTGCCGAGCAGATCAAGAAGAAAAAAGAAACATGCTCATCCAAGATATACAAGCCACCATGGCTAACCTAAGAGCATTCTCCTTCAAGATCTCTGTTGAATTTACATTCAACCAAAGTGCAGGCTTCTCGAACTTTCAGTTGTAACAGCAACATTCACTTAAGAATTCAAGCCTCACCTTTATTCTCCATGCATCCATGAGTATCAACACCTGTCATCTCATGCTAACTCCAAACTGTAGCAATGCAATAACCAGAAGTCCTCCAGCATATGACCAGTGTACTCAAATTAAGGAGAACCCCTAGACCACTGTCAAAGTTCCATAACCTAGAACAAGAACTTATCATGACACCATGATCTACACATCTCCAAGGGAGATACCATGCTTCAAGTGAATTGTCCATGGTCTTCAAGAGCAAAACAACATGCCAAAACTCTAATGCACAAGCAAGAGTATACCATGACATAAAGCAAACAACTCTAAACCAACATCACCTGACAAGCACCACCAGCAACTCAACCAAAGACTACCAAGGTCCTTCATGGCTCCAAAGTGCTACACATCTTCAAATAGTGAACATGCAGATGCAAATTCTGCAACAACAAAGAAGACACCAGTCATTGCTAAAGCTCCCACTGAAACGTGACACTGAGCTTTCCAAGCACCATGACTGACCACACCATCATTGTCAAAAGCTTACACTATGCCAGTGTACCTTGCTCTCCATGACATCGTGATCCACATGCTTCAGATCCCCATTACTGACTATTCAAGTACTCAAACGCCATTCCTCCTCTCATCTCAAAACAACCAAACCAATGCACAAGTGACCACAGACAAGGTCAACTAATAGATCTGCACAACACGGTTACACCCTCGTGGATATAGACAGTCCACTTCCGAGTTGTCTCACAACAAGCATGTAGGTAAGGACAACCTACAATATTGCACAACCCATGGATGCACCAAAAGTAAACTTGCAAATCTATTATTGCACTGGAAACTATAAAACTGAAATAATCAAAGAGAATAGCCAAAGCAGACAATCATGACTCAAACACTAGATCAACAATAGATCTGATTTGCCAGTCACGTCCACAACCCAAGCACCAAAGTCTAGAAAACCATCAAAGCATACCATAAGAATGTTGAAGGAAAAACATACCAACACTCCCATGCAGAGAAGACACCACTCCTCAAAACTAGTCGAATTGCAACTATCTCATCCAGTCACACCCCAAAAACTAGGATCTAGAAAAATAACAAACAACAGTTCCACAAAACACAAGTTTTCCTTGATCGTGCAAAACCTGCAAAAAACCACAGTGTTTCCAAAACACCCACGCACCTCCATATTCACTACTCATCTGGACAACTCAGGAGTCTGCACACAACCATCACAGTAAACTAGATTAATGAAAGAACAAGAGAATGCACCATAGACTTTTTAGGAAAATCTACATAAAACCTTCAGAGCCAAATACATGAATCTGAACAATGCAAGTGCAAGAAAGAGGCACACAGGAACAACAGGTTCGTTTCAGACCAGTTCCAATGCCATAGTCATGCACAATCACAAGGAAGAGCCAAGCTATATAGAAGTTGCATACCACCAAGGTCACCTCATAGCCTCCATGCAATCAGAGCACCAAAGAAAATGCCTTCAGTGCTAAGTCAGAAACACCCAGCACAAGCACAACAATCCATAGCTGAACAACGACACAAGCTAGTCCATACCACCAAGGAGCCTCTCACACAGACACCCAGTATGAACACCATGCTTTGCTGCAACACAACCATGAACACATCTCATGCCCTTTGCATCAGGAACAATGTTACTAGTCAGGAGCTCCAGATCATGTTGCCACAACATGACCCACTCCATACTTTTCCAGCGTCTTTCAAACTGTATGTTGAATCAATGAAGCACACACTTCCACTCACCGAAGGACCAATCACCAACTAATTTCTCCAGACTTCCTCAAGCTTGCCAGGCTAAGAAATCACCACAGGAGAAAACCCAGAACTTTAGCAACCAGGAGAAGGATCTGATACCATTGTCGGTATCATCAAGCCACGACCTCCCTTAAACATGCTCTGATACCACTTGTTGGTATCACGAGCAACAAGCTACCAACTCTGATACCACTTGTCGGGGATAAAGATTCGGTCTATCATCAAGATAGGCATCTAAGACAGTAGTGCCTTAGTGATTTCAATTCAAAATCACAACAAAGACACAACCAACTATGCTATAAAACGGAAACAAGCATAGTTGATTCCCTATTGATCCTCTGAGAGAAGTGAATGCAACAAGAAATAGATTCAACATAAACAGATACCATGAAAGACAAAAAGAAAACACAAAGATATACGTGGGGAAAACCCTTTCAGGTAAAAACCCCACACTCCAAAATTTCGAGCCATTGTATTATTCAGCAACACAAAACCAGTTACAATACAATATCAGGCTCAAAGCCAATACAGGAGTTACATCTTGTTCTACTAGAGAAGTAACAGGTACCCACAAGATTCGTCTCAGCTCCTCAGATGACTGTCACAGCTAGCCTCATGGACAACCTAGTCATTTGGTCTCCAATGATTCCCATGCCTAGATCCGAGAGATAGAGTGTTCACAGTTACATTGCCTAAGCAAACTGCTCGAACACCCTCTCCAACCTACAAGTCCAATTGCTGCAATCTTGTATCATGCATCATGCATTATGCTTGCAGCCCCATGCTCACGCATTCACATGCCCGCGCATCCTACTCGCAATCTCATGGTCGTGCATTCAGCTCGCACATCTCGCACTTGCTCTGCAACCCACGACTCTTGCAGACTCGTCGAACTTACTTGCTTGAGAAATAATACATCTCTCATCCATTATGTAACCGACTCAACACGAGTAAAGAAGACCATCCACAAATCACGCATCTGGTCGGGTCTGACAGATCTCCCTGCAACGAGCCGCCCAGGCATTCAATGCCATTCCAAAAACGGGTTCAGCTCCGCCAACCTTCGTTGAATAAACATGCAACACAACAAGTTAGGTAACCATCCAATCACTATTCAACCAGGTGCCACGTGTCCAAGACCCATCAACAATTGCAGCTGATAGAGCAACCAAAACAGTCAAACAGACATTGGGCGCATCCAAGACTTCAAGCCAAACCTAACACTGTTGGAGCCGGAGTCGGAACAGGAGTCGAAACAGGACTTCACCGAAAAAGCACACTGCCGGAGTCGGAGTTGGAGTCGGAGACAGAGATGGAACTAGAGTCGAAACATGACTCCATCGAAATTACAGGTTTAGGAACCAATTCGGTTCCGCGTCTGCCCGCGGCAAAGAGGAACATATCAAAAATAGGACTGACCGGGTAAAGTCAACCCGGGGTCAAACCAAGATGGGAGCACAAAAGATCGAAGTTAGAGTCGGGGACAGAATAGGAATAGAAATAGGACTTTACCAAAAGTCCAAGATCAGGAACCAATCCGGTTCTGGTTCCGCCTCCGCCAACTGCAAGAAACAACAATCCAGAACATGGACAAAGCGGAGGAAAAATCCCCGAGGAGAATCCAAACATCCAGAGGAACTAGATCATAAAAGCAGGAGTCGAACCTAGAGTCGGAACAGGAACAGAAACAGGAACATGGCAAACAGACATTGCCAACTTCCAAAACTAGTTCCGCCTCTGCCAGAACCAAGCAGAGAGCAACAGACTGCTGGAGCCGGAGCCGGAGCCGGATCCGGAACATGACAAAAGGAACAAAGCCAAGTTCCAATCCAGTTCTGCCTCTGCCAGAACAAAACTCGAAGATCCAAGAAAGTGGGGAGTGGAGCTGGAGACAGAACGGGAACAAGACCCAGAACAAGGCAAACAGAACAATGCCAAGTTCCATCCTGGTTCCGCCTCCGCCAGAACAAAAAACTTTGCCGAGGAAACAAGAGAATTCACCTAAGTCTTCAAAGGGGGTCACCAGAAAGTTGTGGCATAATTCCCAACAACAATTTCATAGTGGCATAGGTGAAATTTTAGAGTAGATACCATAATGGGTATGTTGCCTGCTACAACAAATAGTTGGCAATAATATATGATTTGTATTAATGGAAATAGATAGTATGATTTCTAAATTGCACATGATTTGTTAATTATTGTAATGTATTTGAAAATTCACTTTCTTTTTTCATCCATAATTTGTGATGAAATATGCAAAGAACAAGGAAATGAACTGAGATTTAGTGCAATGATTATCTACAATATATTGTTAGATATATTAATTCTTTTGTTGGTGTAATCGAGCCGAGTTCTCATGCATTATCGCCATTTGAAGAACGATTCAACCTACAGAAGGAAAGTAAATTTGTCAAAGCTTTGTACTAGTCGAAGGGTGAAGATAGAAGAAAAACATGATTGCAGACTTCAACATTGTGAAAGTTTGAATGTGATATATTTTTAGCCTATGTTCATTCACTTCTTTACTAATTCGTTATTTTATCAATAGATGCAAAGAACGTGTTTTTTATTTTGACATTGATGGCAGCCATAGAAGTAATTACATATTATTATGCATGTTACACTTATAGGCTACATACAAAGTTGCAAGTTGGACATCTCATCATGTTGTTCAACCTACACTTTTTTAGTTGATGAATTGTCATATACACTTTTTTTTAGTCATGTTAAGTCACCCCAATTGGAAGGCTCAATATCACAACATGCTTGTTCAGGTAAAATAGGTTTGTACAGCCCATATACTACGAGGTATTAGTTTTTTTCTCATGTGGGGTTGCGATTTTACTTGCAATCTTTATGTCTGCTTGGAGGTTCAACTAGACACTATGTTTTCCACCCTGCATTGGCTCATATCATGGTTGATAGAAAATTTTACACCTTTATGCCTTTCCTGATTCACTCCATTATTGATTCATTATTTTGTCAACAGATGCAAAAAATGTATTATTTTTTTGGCATTGTTGGCAACAATGGATGCACATTTTTTTACATACAAGGTTGTCATAAAAGGTTTTGGTTTCCCTCTAACCTTTTATCTCCATTAACACATACACATGCACCACAACCAATGCATCTTCCCAAAATAATACTTTTGTTGTTGCAACTGTAGAAGTACTTACATACTGTTATGCACGTTACACTCATACGCCACATACAAAGTTGCAGGTTGAACCATTCATCGTGTTGTTCAACCCAAACCTTTTTATTTCATGAAATGCAAGATGTGCTTTTTTTGCTCCTATTAACTCACCACAAACGGAAGGATCAATATCACAACATGAATTCTCAGGTAAAAGAGGTTTGTACACCCGATATACTCTGAACTCTTAGTTATATTTTCATGTAGGGTTGGGAATTTACTTGCAGTCTTTATGTCCACTTGGAGGTTCAACTACACACTATTTTTTAACCTGCATTGGCTTACATTGTGGTTGATAGGAAATTTTAAACCTTTCTACCTTTCCTCATACTCTCCATTACCAATTCATTATTCTGTCAACAAATGCAACAAATGTGTTATCCTTTTGGTGTTGCTGGCAACAATGGATGCACAATTTTTTACATACAAGGTTGTAATAAAAGGTTTTGGTTGCCCTCTAACCTTTCATCTCCATCAAGACGTAGACATGTACCACAACCCACATATCTTCCCAAAATAATACATTTTTTGTTGTGTGTATGGGGGAAATCGGGAAGATGCAATAGATCAGATTGATGATTATAAACTAATCTAAACAACAAAATGCTAACTGATTATACCCATTACTCACAAAATGTAACTAGAAAATGAAGAACTCAAGAACAAAATTGACAAAAATAAATAAGAATGAATTCAAAATGAAATAGCTTTTACCATCCTATGTCGGAGTGTATTTGTATTGACGTATGTTGGATTGTTCAATTCTAAATGAAGCCTCCATGACCAAGTGTTGCAAAAGCTTCAAAGTATGTGAGAGGTTGAACTAGAATGTCTGGATGAATCATGCTCAAAAGATAGTTGTGTAGTGCTTCGCTTTGTAGATTCTAGATGATTTGAGAGAGGAACAAGCTTTGTTATATAGATTTCTTGTTTCGAAATGAACGCTCCGAATTGCATAGTAGAATATGTCAATTGACGGTCGAAATATGTTGAGAAGATTTAGATGGGCATAATCTATTCAAATTGATTACGTAATTGGTGTGATTGAGGAATAGATTGATCTGTCAGGAATATAGATTGATCAATTAGGAATATAGATTGAATAATCTGTGGGATTGAAGAATAGATTGATCTGTTAGGAATATAGATTGATCAATCAGGAAATAGAGTGAGCAATTAGTGGTTTGCAATCTTCTCAATCAAGAAAGTGGGTGAGGGTAATTAATTAATTGATTTTTTTGGAGTTGAACATGCAAATCAAGTTTGAATTTTGCAAACAAAGTGGTATTTGTTTGATTTGATTTTTGATGATGTTTTGAATAATTAAATTCATTTATTCAAATTTGGGGGAAAGTGACATAATTAAATTATTATGTATTAATAATTTGATTGACTTAGGGGAATAAAGTACATTAGTAAAATAATTAAATAATTGATGATTATTTAATTAATCAGGAGGAATAAAGTTGGATTAGGACTATATTAAATAAATGAAATTTATTAAAATAGTCAAAAATGATGAAAAAGTGAATTAATGAAATAATGTATTATTATTCAATTGATAGAGGAATTAAGGTTTTTGATGTGAAATGCAATGATGTTCAATGATAATGATGCTGATGATGAGAATTTTTCATTTAGTATGTTTGATAAGTGTTAGGTCATTTTTACATGTCTACATTTTGCCAATCTTTGAGACAAAGTACTGGTTATTTTGTTTCAAAGATTTCGATGTTAAGATCAAGTTTTGGAAAAAAATTATATGCCCTACTATGCCCTGACGGTCAGTGGAATGATGGTAGGACTCTGGGCTACCCCCTCAAGAGGTTGGACAAAAATTTCAAATTTGAGGTCAGGCTCATGACACTTTTATTTCAGTTTCGATGCATAGAGGGCAAAAAATTAAGCTTATAGGTCTCTTGTTGCTTGTTCAAATGTTCTCGGGAGCTCCTAATTTTAATCTAGGAAGGTTTCCTAAGCAATAATTAGGGTTTTTGATGGTTAAAATAGGTAATTAGGGTTCTAATTTCTTCATTTGCACTTTGAGCCTATAGAGAATTGTTGCTTCTGGTTTTCTGGTTTTGTCAGTTGTCGAGGAGCTATGGCAAGGATTCGGGGAGCCCCACATCGTGAGGACGCGGTTTGAGAGTTTAGATGACTTGAAGGCGTTAGTGCCCCGATATGTACCCTTTCAATTTTTGTTTTCATCTTTCCATGTTTGCGTATTTAATGCACGAAGAGGAAGTAGTCAATAGCACTAGTTTTAGGATTTTGGCATTTTGAACCGGTTTCAATGTTTTGTTCCTATAAAGAGCTCACTTTTGCTATGTTCTCAAGCACTTGATCTCATTTTGCACATTTGACCTAATTTTGCGCATTTGCTAGCGCTTTTTCTCTAGTTTTGTGCTTTTGATTGCTTGCCTTCATTTTGGTCGCTCTTGTGATCAAATTGTGCTTTTGAAATCTTGCGCTTTTGAAAATTTCTAGTGCTTTTTCCTTAAAACTCCTCGCATTTTCTTTTTTCTCTTGCTTTTGACAAAAAAATTATCGCTTTTGACCCAAAAATTCTGCTTTTGACTTTTTGGAACCTTAAGTCCATTTGTTCATCGTTTTTAGGTTCATTTTGCATTTTCCTAGCAAATCTCTAACATTGTGAGTTGAATGAATGTAGGTGGTCCTTAATCCGTTCTAGTCGAGGGAGTAATGACCATAGGATCTATTTGATTTGATTGCTAGTTTCGATGTATTGAAGTGAGATTTTTTAGATATTGTCTAGTTGCAACACATTTGCTACATGCCCACCGATAGATGTCACAACACGATGGTGACTACACTTGCAGAGAGGTGGCATTCAAAGACCTCGTCCTTCCATTTACCTACTAGAGAGGCTACCATCACTCTCGAGGATGTGTGGAGGATCCTACACATACCCATTTATGGAGAGCTTGTCACATCTTCTGTTCGATGGGGTACCTGCACTATGCACCACATGCTCGATGTGAGACATTTGGAGATTCGCCAATCAGAGGTATTTTTATCAAATTTTGTTGGTAGTGCTGATCTCGTTTCCCTTTTTCTCTGTCGTTTGATTTTGGGGCTTGTTGTTCATGATAGGCGAGGCCAATAGATTCGAGTACGGTACCAAATACGCATGGGGTCCATGTCTCCTTGCCCTATTGTACAAGGATATGCATGAGGTTGCATATTGTGGTGAGAAATCTATTTCCACAGGTGTCTCTCTCCTTCATGTATGGGCCTAAGAGCACATCTCAATTACATGGCCTGATGGTATATTGGATTGTACTGCTGGGGATCCCTATTCTTATCATTATAGAGATTTTGTGCACTATTCACTGCTTAGAAAAATTTCTTATTGGCACCATGTATTTGATGATATGCTAGGCTTTGTGTGGATACTGTATATGGATTGTGAGGCATGGCCTGAAAATTAGGAGTATTTGGTGTAATATAGACAAACTAGATGGTTGATTGGTCACTCACACTCTCTTTTGGAGAGATATCTTCTTGACAGGGTTTGCAAGTAGTTTGGAGAGAGACAAGGTCAATTTCTAGATGCTTATGAGGCTCGGTTTGGTTGGACCACTAGAGAGGTCCGTGTTTGGGGTATATAGGCCAATCGAGATGTTGTTGTGGTTGTGTTTAGAGATCTTTCCCCAATCAAATGGGGTTGGTCAATGGAATTAGTAGATCCAGGTATGACCATTGATTATGATTAGTGGTGGGCACAACAAATTCCTTTGAGATTTACAGATCTTGTTGGTAGTCCTGTAGTGGGTAGAGCAAGCATCGCAGGTCATTAAGGAGAGAGACAACGTATTGAGATCATTGTAGAGAAGCTTCATAGGGCTCGACAAGATGGTGCCCAAGGTGAAGAGGGTGATTAGATGTAGTAGGATGAGGGATAGGTTCTAGGTCCCCCTCCACCATCTAGGGATGGAGGTGAACAATAATTATAGATGACGGCTGTGAGAGATGCCGAGATATTACGATGACAAGCCATAGAGGCATAAATTTACACACTCACTATAGAGTGAGACACAACTCAACAAGAGAGAGAAGGGTTTCAAGATAAAGAGAGATACTGAGATAGAGTGTCATTTAGTGGCGAAGAAACAATTGCAAGTTGTTACCATTGAGAGGGACAATCTTAAGACAGTGAGATAGTCTATGAGCTGAGCGAGATCAGCTACTACAAAGGGCTACATATTATCAGACCCTTTATGATGCCACAATTCATAGAGCTCAGTGGCAGCCATGATTTGGAGAGCCAAGTGTTGCTAGAAAGGTTGCGTCTGGTGGACATTCCGTTAGGCAGTCTGGTCTACCACCTAATCCTTAGAGTCCTCTTCCTCTTGTAGGGTAGGAGTGTTTGTATTTGATCTTATGATGTTTATTATTTAGAGACTTATATTGTAGACATGATTTTGTATTTATATTCATCGGCCCAGCTGAGGCCTCTTATATATGTATATTTTTGTTTTATCCTATTACACATGTTTTATTGATGATGATGTACTATGACATTCTCCCTTTTTTGATGATGATATATATGAGATATATCTGCTTTGATTCAGCTTCATTATGTGTTATGTGATGATTATGGATGATGATGTATGTTTAATACATGTTTTCTTATACTTTTCTGATGTATGCATATGATGTGGATGGATGGATTGATCATATTTTATTTCATGTGATGTTTTATTATGTATATGATGGATTTATGCCTTATATATGAGACATGATTTTTTTATTGCTTTATTATCATCATGATATGTATTGGCGACATTGTGGATGCATGATGGATGTTAGATGAATTTTTGATGATGGATAGAAATTTGATATTGTTAGATTTGATGAGTGTTGCTTTTACTTTGCTTGGAGACTTCGTATTTTGAAGAATCCTTTTTGATGTCGCAAATAGATACGATGCACTAGGGTATTGATAACCAGGGTGACTTTGTATTGATTGCATGGAATTTGACTTGACATACAAAGAATATTCTTGCTCATGCCAAACATATGAAAACTTTTTTAAAAATATATGGTTGGGTTGTGTTAAGAATTTTCAGACCAATTACGTAGAGAGGTATAGAATATCGATCATGCAATTGCTACACGAATTGTCTCAAAACAACTTCCATACACTCAATAAAGCAAGTATTTTCTGTGGCAGTATCACAAAAACACCTTACAAACAAAAAACCGAAATGATGCTCAATTGCCCCTCATTCCTTCTTCTCTAAATCCTTATGGACATCCTAAGGGGACTAACCTAAGGCCTCGAGGGCTGATAAGAGATAAGCCTTGCCTACATTGTACATGTAGAGACCATGTAGTTTGACCATTTGAATCAAAACATAACTATTTTTGGGATTCATACAACATTGATAACTGAAATTGATATACCACTTCTATTTCTAGAGGATATGTTGTGGGAAATCTACTTGAACTAGCCATGAGGTTCAAGTAAATGTTGATATCTTAGAATTGTTGAGTGAAGGAATAAACCAAAGTTTTTTTTTTTGATTTTTGTTGTTTTCTAGATATTTTTGATTTTGTTGTTTTGACCATGATAGGACACACAAGGATCTAATCTACGAACAGCTTTGGGAGGTTGCCCCCACTTCGAGACAAGACTACTTTCCTAATTAAGTAATGAGCCATGGTTGGACACATGCTTTATTACGAGACGAATGGGTGGATGTTTTAGATAGTACCGATAGATAATGATGCATGTATTATTCAAACATATTGCCCGTTTTCTAGGTTTTCACTACAATACCTGTTCTAGAAGCGCCACAAAGTGGTTTTCACTAAAATAAAGTTTTATTTCTGTTTATTGTTTTCTTTCTTTTTTGACTTTTTTAGCTTTTTTTCTCTTTTTAATTTTCTTTTTTGGATTTTTACCCTTTTTCCTAGGGTATTTTTACATGCTTCATGTATAGAACTTCTTAAGGTGGTTGCTATTCAGCGGTTTGGCCAAGGGTTTTCCTTCATGAGTAGCTAATTGATAAGCCCCCGAGCCATAAATTACTGTGATGATAAATGGGCCTAACCAAGGTTCAAATTTTCCTTTGCCATCTTGATTCAGTTGTACCATCTGATTCTCCTTGAGTACTAAGTTACCAACCTATTTTTTTTAATCTTTGATCCTTTTTTCATAGCTTCGTTTGAGCCGATTTTGATAAACCTGAAGATGGTTTAATGTGGTCAAACTTATTTTGTCTAGGAGTTCCAACTCATTTAATTGGGATACCCGATACTCTTCATTGCTGACCATTCCTTTTAGTGAGATTTACAATGAGGGGATTTTGAATTCAATAGGTAAGATAGCTTCCAATTCATAAACCAAGGAAAATGGTGGTGTTCGGATGCTGGTTCGATAAGCCCATAGAGCCGGGTTCAGTTGCAAATGCCAATTGCACCTGATGTCATTAAAAACCTTCTTTAGTATCTTTATTATGGTTTTGTTAGATGATTTAGCCTAATCATTTCCTTGGGGGTAGTAGGGCATTGAAAATCTATGGTGCATAGAGAATTTGGAACAAAGTTCTTGGATGTCTTGATTCTTGAATGGGTTTCCATTGTCTTTTATAATTGTTTGGGGAATTCCATACCTACAAATCAGATAATTCAAAATGAATTTTGATATCTATTTACCGATGATGTAGGTCAATGGAATTGCTTCTATCCAATTGGCGAAGTACTCAATTGTAGTAATAATAAACTTATGCCTATTAAAGGAAGCAGGATAAATATTACCTACCAAGTCTAATCCCCATTGTGACCATGGTGTGGTGATAGGTCTCAACTCCTGTGCTAGTGCATGAACAAGGTCACTGTGCTACTAGCATTGTCAGCACTTTCAGGAACGTTGAATACAATCTTGTTCCATGGAAGGCCAATAGTATCTTGTTTTGAGAAACTTTTGTACAAGGTTAGATCCACTAGAGTGGGATCCACAAATACCTTCATGTACCTCTTTCATTTTCACTTATTCTATGTTAAGAAATTAGAGTAACATACCTGTAAGAGAGGGATACCAACCATGTCAAGGCCCTAGGTCATGGAGGGTCGAGAGTAGCAGGCTGCCCTAACTTACCCAGCTTAAGGAAGTGTTAGGAAATGTGGGAGGAGAATGATGAGGACTATAAGGTCCTTCAATCACTCTGCAAACCTGATACTTGAGAGGAGACTAGGTGATTTAGTTTTCAGGATCAAATCTGTGTCTCAGATAGTTCTTTGTCAGAGGACAAAAGCATGGTTCTGGTACGATAGTGTGGTGCACTAGCGTCTCTCAGGTGTGTTAGCGTTCGTACGACTAGAAGACCAGAAAGACAAGGTCTAACCACTAGAAAAAAAGTAACGACCTAGTTAATGATTTCTAAGTGAAAAAAATAATACTATGAAGTAAGAAGCATATAAATGGATATGATAAAACAAGTAGATTAACACTAGGGTGACAAGAATATTTTCACAGAAAAGCTTATTCACTAGCTAGCTCCATGAAGCACATCCACCTATACACAACAAAGAGGAAGTTTGTTACGGGGCTGTATAAGGGTCTGCCTTAGTCAAACCCCCTTTTTGGTGTTTCCACCTCCATGAAAAACCAAGTTTGCAATGATGGATAAATAGTATGATAAAGAAGGAAAATAAGAAAAGAACACTAATACACTACAAAACAATAATGTGCTTACTCAACCAAATAATAGAGGAGAGGAGTAGAAATATTACCACCTCCATCAAGAGCACTCAAGGCTAATGGGGGAGAGAATGAGAGGAACTGAAGCCTCTGCTACAATGGTGTGGTTCTACACTTGATCTACTAAGTTGATGGAGTGATGGAATTGTTGCTATGGAGTGCAAGAATGTGCTTGAATGCTTGAAGAGGTTGTAGAAAGATTGTCAATTTCCAAGAAAAATCATCTTTAGGAGAAATGAATGAATGAATAGTGGATATGAAGGAAAGGGTGAAGAAAATGACCATATTCAGGTCATTCGGCCAAAGAGGGCATTACAAGTCGACTTCCAATAAGAAGTGTAATGTCTTTGCAGGCTCCAACCGCTGGAATCTTCAAGGGATGTAAGTACGCTACGTGGAAATCTACACACTATGTGGGTGTCCCCGACAATTATTCTTCTATCGACGCTCAAAACAGGTGCCAAGTGGAATGAAGGAAGCGGGCTTATGTGGAATTTAGCCTCTGAATTTGGATTTCTAGATTGAAGAGGGGTAAAAGGGGAACTTTCCTAAGGGGTTCAAATTCGCTCCTATACATTTTGCCCCCACTTTAGCGAGCACAAATACTGATGAGTGATTTGGTAAAGTAGATCAAATAAGTAGTAGGGTTAGAAATGTATACATGAATCATTGAGGAAGTAGACTGCGATCTGGCGAACCCAAGAGTGTAGGACAAGCAAAGGACTTCATAGCTCTGCAAAAATATGAAGCTGAAAGAAAGTGCATTATAGGCTCGCAAACCTGCAAGGAAGGTATCCTCCAAGAAATCTCACATGAAGGAAACCGAGAAAAGCACCTTGTAGACCCACAAACCTGCAAGGAAGGCACCACCAAGAACTCTCACATGAGGGAAGTTGAGAAAATTAGACTTCAAAAAGTCAAAAAGCAGCTTCATGGGCTCATCCATGAAGTGACATGTTTACCCATAGATAGAACATGTCAGGAAGCGGCCACATAGGCAAGTAAGCATACAGTCACATAGACCATTGATAGGTTGGAAGACTTTCAAAGGGGTCCCTTGGGAACCCTTCAAAAGGAAGAGGGGTCCACCCAAGGGACACACTATTTGAAAGCGTGGTCTATTCGGGCTACCCCCAAGCTAGATGCAAAGATGTGAAGTAGGTCTAGTCGGGCTACCCCTAAGCTAGACGCAAAGATAGAAACCCGATCTAGTTGGGCTGCCCCTGAGCTAGATGCCATAGAAATTTCTTGAGATAAAAAAATTTCAAAGGGGTCCCTTAGGAACTCGACATAAAAAGAGAGGGTCCACTCAAGGGACGTGTTGTTCGAAAGTTGGTGTCTTCTTTCTCGAATTGATTCATCATCAAGGAATTTGAAAGGAAGAATATTCCCCTATGCGAGGGGAAGATCAAAGTTGTTCCTGCTTTAGAGGAAGGTTTCCAAGTCCTTTCTTTACAAACCCATGATGAAGGAAACATGTTCCCTTAGGGTTTCAAGTTGAGAGTGCAATTCTAACAAAGAAGTGCGAAGGTTCTTGAGAAAATATTTGTTGACCATGAATGCATTTTCTAAAATCCAAGGCGATGTAGAGGTGGTGTTGTCACACATGAGAGGGACAACTCAAGCAAAGAAGAGATAAAGATAAAGAGAAAGCAAAAGGAAAGAGAACAAAAACAAAGGGCACAAGGGGATCTGGTTTCACATGGTTATATTTGCACTTGATTATATAAATAGTAGGTAATCATGGTGCAAGGAGAAAGATCATCAATCCCCAACTAGATCAGGAAGAATGCATGAAAAACAAGGTAAAAATAAAAAAAATGGGTCAACATGGAATGGAAGCCTAAATTCCCCCAATGCTTTGCATTGTCCCCAATTTTTTGAAATTCAATCACTAACATGGAAGAATGATGATATAAATAGAAGAAGGTTTACAACACAAACACCACGCCTATATCCAAGCACCAACAGGGGTGACGAGGGTCATCGAGGCACATATAGAATGATTACTAGGGAACACATCACAACACACACACATGTAATCTAAAGATAAAGAAGAGGTCTCCCCCTAACACTAGTCAACCAAGAGGTCATCAAATTCCCACTCTAGATCATCATAGGGAGAAGGAGGATGAGCTTACAGTGGTGGAATGTTAAGGGGAGGAGCTTTCGACCCTCCCACGACAAGGGCTAAGGAAGATGGACCTCAAGGTCTCCGTCAATCAACTCTTGTGGGTCTAAGGTCAACGACTTCACAAAGATCACTGACAGGGTCAAAAATTCATCCATTGAGTTAAACATGCACTTAATAGGAGTTCCATGTTTCACCTTGATAGATGGAGGAGATTGCGTTGGAGGTTCACCACTAAGCTCATCGAGCAATTTGAGAGTGGTGACGAACTCAAGAGAAGTCGAGACTGGTTCTGTTACTAGGACGTAGAAAGTTAGCATGGGGCCACCTTTCAGAGAAGTTGGGATCCTCTTACATCCTCTGTTGTTAGGAGGACCACTCTCTACCTTCTTCATTGGAGGAGGCAAACTCCCCATAGATGAAGCAAGAAGGGCAGAGGGAGAGGAGGAGGAAAGAACCACAACAGATACAACTAAGATGTTAATCATATCTATGGGCTTCGGGAAATGTGGGACATTTGAAATGGATGTCAAAAAAGGCAGCTCCACTAAAGGAGCAATGAACACCTGCACCTTTCTAAGGTCAGGTGCATTTGTGCTCGCAGCAGGAGTCGAAAGTGGTACAGAGCTGGTTTGAATGGGAATAAATGGGAGGAGAGAGGAGGACATAGTAGAAGGCCTTGGAATAGGGGAAGTCATCTCCTCTTCCTTTATGAGATGGCTTGCTCATCTAGGAGAGCCTTTCGCCAGCACTTGCGCTTGCGTGCAAGGCAGTTTCTGTGACTCTTTGAACTAGAGGCTGGAGGTTGCGAAGGAACGAAAGGCTCCTGCTCAGCCATGGGAGTGTCCACCATAGATGTTTCCAATGAAGGGACAAGCTCTTGCACAGGAGCAGGAGGGAAAATTTCAGAAACAGCGGGGGGAGTCGGCTTCAACATCTCATTAGCGGGCCTCTTCCCATTCACTGCTTTAGAAGCAGGGGCGATAGGAGGCCACGAAGGCTAGGACATAGAGGATTCCCCACAGAGGGATTTCTACCTACCATACAAGTAGTACCAAGGTCTAGGAGGCTTGCTAGGGAGGTCCAATATCCTAATCTTGGGTCTCCGCCAAGATTGCACCATCAGACTTAATGGGTAAAGGCTAGGCTTACTCATCCAATACTCCTCCCAAGAAAGATGTGTGGATGAGGCAGTCCAAGAAGGAGTGAGATTCTCCTTTCCCTTTCGGGAAAAGGAGGCGGCTAGTTTTTCTACTACGGGAAGGGTCAATTTCGGATGTCCCTTGCCCCCAATTTTATACTTTATGTAGTTCTTGTAAAGTAGGTCCGTTCTTGGAGGAAGCGGACCAACTAGAGTGGGAAAAAAGTGATCCAACAGATATCCCCCATGAGACACCACGAGTTGGTATCCAGTGTCATGCACTATGTGCATGAAACCTTCATGGGGATAACTTTAAACACTTATGAGTTATAGAGGCGATCCCATTCATAAAAGCTAGCCAAGGTATGCCCAACTTCACCCTGAATAAGTCCGACTCAGGAATAACATCGAAAACCATGTCTACATTCCTAGGTCCAACCAAGATGGACAAAGTTATCAATCCATAGGGTTGAAGAGCAAGGCCATCATGCATACAGGTTATGGACTTCACTTTTTCATATTCCTCCCTTTGTAGGGAGTTAAAAAATAGAGTCTCCTCCATGATGAGATTCACTCTACTTGCGGGGTTGACTAAGACTCCTGTCACAATGTTTCCATTGAGGCAGGCGAGAATGTATAGCAGAGAAGGTTTGTTGTTTACATTACATCTTACGAAGTGAGTGTTATATCTAGTGAACTGGTCACAAGATGAGCAGGAGTAACAATAACCATGTTAATGTATACTTCAAGATGAGTAACAAAATTAGAGGGATCGATAATCATGTTAGCAGAATGTGATGACAATGGGTTCATGTATATCTGCAATTCACTATTAGCTTTCACCACTGATTTGTTTGTATTTTATTTTCTTCCATCGAGACGAATAGTACCGTCCTTGATGCGATCCTATATCTCATGATGCAGGTGCATGCAATGTTTGGTATCATGTTCGTTAACTCGATGGTATTGGCAATAGGTATTCGCTTCATACCAGCTAGGGCAAGGCTCCCTAACAGGCTTAGGGCTTGGCAAGCTAACGATCTTATCCTTCAACAAATTTTATAAGATGGAGGAATAAGATTATGATAACTTTGTGAATTTTCGGTCTCATTTGAGGCCGTTGTTATCCATAGTGGCTACTACATTCGCAACAGATTTTCCTTCTCTAGAGATTGATACGATGGAATTCCCTTCAGGATGAGAGCGCGAGGAAGGTCCCCCAAATTGAACCACTGTCTGTTGGTGCTCCCGTAGGGCTGCACACAAATGCGTGAAAGAATGGTATTTCATAAGGGCAGGATTCTCTTGCCAAGGCCTTTGTAAGTTCCCTATTAACACCTTCTGCACATCGGAGTCCGATAACGGGTATGAGATTTGTGAAAAGAGCACCTGATATCACACTATAAAATTGGTAATCTTCTCATTATCCCCTTGTTTGCATTGAACAAGGTCAGGGAAGGTCATCTTAAGTCCGATGTTGGCTTGGAACTGTCGTAGGAACTAGTTTACAAGCTGGTCGAACATAAAGATGGAATTATCAAGTAAGGAACCATACCACTCGAGCGCTATGTCCTTGAGAGATCAGGGGAATAGTTTTTCCATCAACGCATCGTGATGGAAGAAGTTTGTGCATAAGGTGTTAAAGGTGGACACATGCATTTGCGGGTCCCCTTTGTTGTTGTATTTTTCAAATTTGGGAATCTCCATCCCTTGTGGGAATGGAGTGTTTAAGATTGCTATCGACAATGGGCTATGTCAGAAGAAGGGATGGAAGATAGGTTGGGCAGAAGCTTGGGTAAGGTTCGCTAGCTAGTTTTGCATCTTCCCCATATTCTAAAGAAGGGTATTCAAAATTGGGTCATTAGAAGATATAGGACCAGTGGAACCACCACCAGAGCCACCACCAGAACCACCATTGTGAATACCACCAGAGCCATCGCCAATGCCACTGCCACTAGTGCGGCCTTTGTCGAAGCCATTGCCACTTCCAAATCCACCACCATGACCTCTGACACAACCACTTTTTCCAATGCCACCTCCACCAATGAAGATACCACCACCAAAGACTCCACTAATAATCCCACCAAATCCCCCACCTATGGGGGCGATAGGAGGGGTGAGGTGGAAACCCAGAGTGTTTCTATTTACTTTGAAAGTTTTAGAACTTTCATAAGCAACAGGGATACTGATCGAAGGGACCGTGTCAGCCATGTACATGGATGTTGGAGGCATTGAAACTCCTAACTATCTCTCATTTTCTTTGAAGGGGCCACCTCGTATCATGCTACCATGGTTTGAAGGGGCACATGCTTCAGCCAGACCAATGAGACTAGCTCTAGGATTTCTACACCTGTTCAATATTTTCCTACCATATACTTTATTTCGCTGATAACTTGAGCAGCCCTAGCCAACTTCGGGTTTTTCTTTAGGTGATTTCCAAAGCACCCAACCCTTTGCTTAGACGAGTGACATATTCAGAAGGAATGTGGATAGCTTCATGATCGTCTATGAAATATGATGTAGGTGATACAGGAGGAGTAGGGATGCAGTCAGTTTCATCGAAGAATATTGACTTGCCCAGTGATACGTGCGCCTATGTGGTCAGGCCAACCGTAGAACCAGAAAAGAGACCTATAGAGAAATTAGAAGTGACCTTCATCTTCTCCATCAGAAGGTGTTGTAGACTTATCCTAAAAATATACCTAGAGGTCATGGTCTGGGTTGTGATGCTCATAAACTTTCACAACAGTAGAGGTAAAATGATCAGAGGGTACAAGGGAAAATATCAAACAGTAAAAATGAGTAGACGTTGGTTCATGTCGGGTTCATAAAAAATGTAAGAGAGGGGGACCAACCACACCAAGTCCCTAGATCACAGAGGGCCAAGAGCAATAGGCTGCCCTAACTTACCTTAGCTTAAGGAAGTGTTAGGAAACACGAGATGAGAATGATGAGGACTATACGGTCCTTCGATCACTCTGCAAACTCAAGACTTGAGAGTAGAGTAGGTGAGTCAATTTTGAGGGTCAACTTTGTGTCTCAGATAGTTCTCTATCAGAGGACAAAAGTGTGGTTCTGGGATGACAGAGCGATGAGCTGGCGTCTCTCAGGTGTGCTGGCGTATGTATGCCCAGAGGACCAAAAAGACAAGGTCTAATTGCTAGAAAATAAACTAACAGGCTAGTTAATGATTTCTAAGTGAACAAAATAATACTATGAAGTAGGAAACATATAAACGGGTATGATAAAATAAGTAGATTAATGCTAGGGTGATGAGAATGATCTCACACAAAAACATGTTCACCAACTAGCTCCACGAAGCACGTCCACCTACACACAACAAAGAGGAAAGTTGTTGGAGGTCTGTATAGGGGTCTTCCTTAGTCAAACCCTTGTTTTGGTGTTTCCACCTCCACGGAAAACCAAGTTTGCAATGATGGAGAAATACTATGATAAAGAAGGAAAATAAGCAAAGAACACTAATACACTACAAAACAGTAATGTTCTTACTCAACCAAATAATAGAGGAGAGGAGTAGAAAAATTACCACCACCAAGAGTGCTCAAGGCTAATGGGGGAGAGAATGAAAGGAAATCAAGCCTTTGCTGCAATGGTGTGGTTCTAGAATTGGTGTACTGAGTTGATGAAGTGATGGAATTGCTGCTATGGAGTGCAAGAATGTGCTTGAATGCTTGAAGAGGTTGTAGAAAGATTGTCAATTTCCAAGAGAGATCATCTAGAGGTGAAATGAATGAACGAATAGTGGATATGTAGGAAAGGGTGAATAAAACAACCATATTCAGGTCGGTCGGCCGAAGAGGGCATTACAAGTCGACTTCCAATGGGAAGTGTAACGCCTCTGCATGCTCCAACTGTAGGAATCTTCCAGAGACATAAGCACGCCATGCGGATTTCTGCGCACCACACAAGCATCCTCGATAGTTATTCTTCTATCAACACTCAAAACAAGCACTAAGTGGAACAAAGGCAGTGAGATTATATGGAATTTAGCCTCTGAATTTGGTTTTCTAAAGTAAAGAGGGGTAAAAGGGGAATTTTCCTAAGGGGTGCAAATTCAATCCTATACAATACCATCTAAATTGTGACTGCTAAGATCATAAATCAAGAAGTCCTATGGGTAAAGGTCTTCGTTTGGATGAGTGTTAAGTCAAGTGGAATGATACCATGCTGGAAACACACACTAGTTCTGATTCTGAGATGTCAAATCCTGGTACGAGTAGTTGTTCTACAAGGAACTCCTATTTTAAAATATTTTGTGGAATATCATGAAGCAAACCTATGGTTTCCATGGCATTGGTTGCTATATTATTGATCCTAGGAATCTATTCAAAGGTTATTATAACAAAATATTCCTTTAAGCTATCCACCATCCTTTTATATGACATTAGCTTGTCATCTTTTTTTGGTACTCATCATTCACTTGTCTGATCACTAGTTGGGATTCTCTGAAGACCTACAATTATTTTATCCTCCATTCTATAGCCATCTTGAGCCCGGTTATTAGAGTTTCATACTCTGAGATATTGTTTGTGTAGGGGAAAGCTATTATGTATGCCTTGGGTATACTATATCAATGTGGTGTGAGGAATATGATACTTTCTCTAGAGCCATGTTGAGTATGGGACCCATCAAAATACAAGGTCCAATGGTCTATTTATTCTGTCAGCAATATACTCTCATTTGGGAACTCTACTGTGAGAGGCTTATGATCCTCCATTGGTGCCTCATCTAGTTGGTCCACTATGATTTTTACCTTGATGGATCTCCTATCTACATACTCTATTTCGAACTCACTCAGAATCATTACCCATTTAGAAATTTTGCCTGTTAAGGTTGCTTTTGCTACTAGGTACTTTAGCTGGTCTACCTTGGAATCAACTTTGCTTTTCTATTTAAGATATATTGTCTCAGCTTCTGTGTCTCAAATAAAGCTAAGAGACACACTTGTTCTATGGGTGAGTAGTTCAACTCATAACCCACTAGTGTTCGACTGATGTAGTAGATTTCTCGGTCTTTGTTATTATCATAATACTGTGCTAGGAGAGCTCCCAACACTGCTTATGTTGTAGACACATAGAGTATCATTTCTTTGTCTGGAAGAGGCATCATCAAGACTAGAGGAGTAAGTAGGAATTATTTGACTTGTTGGAATGCATGGTCACACCTCCCATCCCATTTGAATGTGATATATTTACGGAGGAGATGGGTAAAAGGATGACATTTTTTTGGCAATTGTGTGATGAATTGCCTGATAGATTGTAACTTCCCTTGGAGACTTCTCAATTGTTTTAATGTCTTAGGTGGAGGAATTTATAGTATGTCTTTCACTTTCACAGGATCTACCTCAATGCCCCTTCTTGACACTATGTGCCCTAGTAGCTTTCTGAATGTTACTCCGAACACACACTTTTTTAGGTTAAGTCTCAATTTATATTGTTCTATCCTATCAAACACCTTCGAAAGATTGGTCGAGTGATCTTCCCATTTGACAAACTTTTCTAGAATATCATCCACATAGTCCTCCATGATTGTGTGTAGCATGTCATGGAAGATCATTGTCATTGTTCTTTGATAGATTGCTCCTATGTTCTTTAGACCAAATAGCATTACATTCCAGTAGAAGGCCACCCAAACACAAGTGAATGTCGTTTTATTCTAATCATTAGGGGATATTTTTATCTGATTATACCTAGAGAAACCATCCATTAATGATAGCATATCATGCCTTGCTGTTAGATCCACTATCATGTCAATACTTGGAAGTGGGAAGTCATCCTTTGGATAGGCTTTGTTTAGGTCTCGAAAGTTTATGTAGATCCTTATGCCCCCAGTAGGGTTTGAAAATCATACTAGATTTGATATCCATTCTGAATAATCGATGGGTCTGATAAAACCCACGTCTATTAACTTCTTTAGTTATACCTTTACCAACAACGCTATTTGAGGATGCATTTTCCTTAGTTTTCGCTTGATAGGTTTTGCTCCAGTGACTACAACCAAATTATGTACAACTAGTGCTGGGTCTAGTATTGGAATATCTACATAGGTCCATGTAAAGTTTATCTTTCTATCATTGATGAATGCTGTTAATTTTTATTTCTCCTTAGGATCAAGTGACGCCACATGGTATGTGATTTTTGGGCTCTTTGTTGTGGCAACATTGAAAAATTCTTCTTCTTCTACTAGGAGCATTGAATTTTCTTGATATTCAGGTATGGTGAGATTGAACCTTCCATTCTCAGGTGCCTTTGGGAGGTTTTCACTTTCAGATTCATCCTTTATTTTCTTCTTTTTAGGATCCAATAAAGTCACATTGTGGTTTTCTCTAGGGGATCTCATTTTTATCTTTATATTATCTTTTTTACTTTTGTGACTAGAAGATGCAATCTCCCCACTCAAGTATGTATCTTGTTCAAGTTACACTATGAACCTTGCTTTGTGATCTCCCGTTGGTATGTCCGTTCAAAGTCCCATAAACTCTGCGATTGCTTCATTGTTCTGGAATTGATTGAAAACAAGTGTATGCTATTGTTGGTCCCAATCTATCGATCGGGGGTAGCAGAGGGGTAGGTTATCATCATTATCCACAAAGCTTATGGAATTTGTGGATATCATTAGTATCGATTTTGCATCATTCTCCCATTGGGTTTCTAGATCATCATCACTTGAAATAGGGGAGCCATATCCAGTGATAAAGGAAGGAGAATCCCACTCGTACTCATTAGAGTCTATTATAAAATAATAATAGTCATTGGGAATGGTATTAAGAAGATGGATAGGGAACTTATCAATGGTAAAGTTTTCAAATAAGTCTTTGACAAGTAAATCATTGTCCATAATGTGGTAGATATCCAATGCCTTAACACTAGTAGAAGTTTCTCGTTTCTTAAAAGAGGTTCATCCGATATTTGGAGTAACCACGTCTTTTGAATCATAAGCTAGTCCCATGTTTTTATTTCTATGTTCCATTATGATAGGCTCCCATCTACCTTGTTTGTGTAGTCCAAGACTGCTTGTTCCACTATATCCCATTTTTTGAGCCAACTGATAGCCTTTACTATTAGGGTCTATTAGAAGGGATTGTGGAATTTTAGGTTCCTTTTGTTCCTCTTTGTAGATCATAGATGAAAAGTCTTCTTTGAATATCTCTTCATCCTCCATATCTCCCCATTTGGTGAAAATGGTGGCTTGAGCTACCATTGTCACTGCTTGAACATATTTGATCTCCTTCGGTTCTCCATAGACTTTGGGTGTTGGCGGGAGAATACCAATGAAAAATGATTGGTTGAAGTGATAATTTCCATTACCTTTTTCAAGTACTTGAAACTTGGTTTCAATTTTTGGTTGTTCACTTGATGTTTTACTTGAGGTTGATGGTAGTGTGGAAGGGTCAACATATGATATGAATGAAAAGCTATGTCATTGTTGGGTATATGTTGGACCTTGTTATACTTCTCCAATTTTGCACAAAAGTGGAAGGGTTCTAGATCAACATACAATGTCACCTCCTTTCCTTTATGGGGAAAATTTAAACACTAATGAAAGGTTTAAGGAATCACTTGTAATTCATGAATCCAAGAGTGCCCCAGGAGGAGGTTATAATGTAACTCAAGGTCAAGTTCTTGAAATGTGGTTTCCATAGTTGTTGGTCCTATTTGTATTGGTAGCCTGATTGTCCCTTCTAAATTCCTTTTTAGGTCATCATAGGCCCTTATAGTAATGCTCTTTGTTTTGTCTATCACATTGTCAAAATACCCCAAATTTTTCATGAATTTCAAGTTATAGATGTTTAAACTTGTACCATTATCTTCCAATACTTGCTTGACCATGTTCTTGTGGATACCAAATTCTATGTAGAGAGCTTGGTTTTGGAATGACTTTTGTGGAAGGTCTTTTTTAGAAAAGACTAAATGGTGATTTTCTATGATTTTCCCAACCATGGCTTGGAACTGATTAGGATTGAGGTCATTTGGGACTGATGCTTCCAATGCTTTTTCCAGTATCTCCCAATGTGCAGGTGATACTTTTAGCAATTATAGGATTGAGATTTAGGCGAGAGTCTTCTTCAACTGTTCCACAATGCTATAGTCACTCGGTGACTTAGCTGTAGGCTTAGGTGGGGCTCCTTGTATTGTAACTCTCCCTCAATGAGTAGTTACATTACATCCATTGTCTCCACCTTGTATAGTCACTACATCTACCTTAGTGTCATCTGCTTGCAAGAGGGTACCTAAAACTGTGTTACCATAAATGTAGGTAGCATTGTGATAGTCTTGGTCCTTTCCCTTGTCATTCTTCTTATTATGGTTTAGAATTGGGTTTGTGTATATCTAGAGATCCTTGTTTCCCGATCGATGTTCGACATCCACTTCTCCTTTGTCTATCAAGTCTTGTATGATGTGTTTGAGTCTCATGCAGTTTTTTGTTGTATGTCCTTTAATTTTGTGGAACTTGCATAAGTCTTTCTCGTTGTACCATGGTGTTTTGAAGCTAGGCTCCTCATAGTTTGGGCGATCATTGAACTTGATGAGATTTTTCTACACTAGTTTATGAATGACCATCTCAAGTGATTCTCCTAATGTAGTGAATTTCCTTCTTGGTATATCATATTTCCTTTGGTTCCCCCCTTGATATGTCATTTGGTTGACTGTCTAATTGTTTTGCGGATATGTAAGTTGATTGTTTTGTGTATTATTAGGAGCATAGATTGTTTGTGCAACTTGAGGTTTGTTCTAAGGTACATTAGGATTATATATATTCCATACTACTCTAGCATCCAGTACCCCATCATTTGTAACTTTTTTGTTCTTGGCCCAAATTTTAGGTTTCTCATTCGAATTGGAAGAATTGTCTCTTGAGTTGTTTAGCTTGATCATCTCTCTTGCTATGAGGGCCCTTTCTATGTGTAGTCACTTCTCAATGGCCTCTTCAAGGTTTGTGGGACATAACATGGTAAGTTGGTAGTTAATCTTTTCTTGGACATTCAAAACGAATATGTCTACCAATTCCTTATCGAGAATTGGCCACTTGCATCAACTAGCTTTATGTCTCCATATTTCATGGTAGGAGGTAAAGGGTTCTCCTTGAATTTGTTTAATCTTGTATAGGTCCGTGATGGTGATGTATTTCTCTATAATGAATGAGAAGTGGATTACAAATTTGGTAGTCAATTCATCAAAAATTTTGATCCTTGGTTGTAGATGGGCGAACCATTCCATGGCATGACCAGTAAGACTACGTGGAAAGAGCCTCATGAGGTAAGAGTTGTTTTGTACTTCCATGCATGCTAATGAAAATTCTCTCACGTGTTCTATTGGATCTCCCTTTCCTTTGTATTTGTCAAACTTTTGTATCTCGAAGTTTTTTGGGAAGGGAAGCACATTGATGAAACACTCAAAGGGGAAGGGAAATATATCTTGAAGGGTACATGTCTTTTTTGGTTTCCCTATCTGCATATTTGATATCCTTTGGTTCATGGCTTGTAATTGTATTTCCATCTTTGTTTTTGGTACGTTTTTTTGTGGATCCTATGTGTAGTAACCTTGTTGTCCTACCATGTTTTGGTCATAGATTGGGTATTGTTGATGTACAAGACCTTGGTAACCATGCTGGGTGGAATGAGAGTTAAATCCTTGTTGGATGTAAGGAGGATTAGCTACTCGTTCAATATAAGGAGGGTTAGCTCCTTGTTGAATGTAAAGAAGGTTAGCTCTTTGTTGGATGAAAGGAGGATTAACTCCTTTTTGAACGTAAGGAGGGTTATCTCCTTGTTGTTGAGGAGGGGTACCTTGGTAGTGCATTAGCAGTGCACCCTTTTGTTGGGATGAGCTATACTAAAGGTTACCCTGGTGGTGTGTTAGTGGGTTTCCTTGTTGGTGGGAGGAACTATACTAAAGGTTACCCTGGTGGTGCATTGGCAGGTTACCTTTTTGATGGGATAAATTGGGAAGGGTACCCTATGGTACACCTTGGTTTTGAGGTGAATTATTCTGAAGGATACGCTAATAATGCGTTGGTGAGTTTCCTTATTGATGGGAAGAATTGGGAAGGGTACCCTATGACACACCTTGTTATTGAGGGGAAATATTCTGAAGGCTACCTTGATAGTGCATTGGTGGGTTTCCTTCTTGATGGGACGAATTGGGAAGGCTACCCTATGGCACACCTTGTTGTTGGTACTATGGTGGAAGGAGAACATGTGGCCCATCTTGTTGTTGGTACTGCAGTGGAAGGGGACCATGTGACCCACCTTGTTATTGGTACTGTGGTGGAAGGGGACCATGTGGACCACCTTGTTGATGATACTATTGTGGGAATTTTCCTTCTTGGGTTTTTATACTTTGGGAAGGGTCAATATATGATGTGTTTTGAGGCACATATTGTCCTATTGGTGGATTGTTGACTTGTGGTATGTATTAGGATGGACCTCCTTGGTACTATTGGGCCATTGCCGCTTGTTCAATTTGAGTTAGATTTCTATTCAAAGGGTTTTCCATTGGTTGATCATTTCCTTTTGAGAAGATCGGTGGCATGTTTGGTATCTCCAATGGCTTAGGTATTTCTCCCATGATTGAATTATCTCCTAAGGGAATGAGATGAGGATCTTTAAGGGCCCCTACATTAAAATCTATTGGAAATTTAGCACCACTTTGTGCTAACTTGAAGAAGTAAGTGTTTGGATCCTTCCATAGGAGTTTGTCCATCGATTTGAGCACTTTGGGATTGTTAGAATGTTGGAAAAATTCTTCATCATTTATTTCCTCATCACTATCCACCTCCTCTATGACCATATCCCTTGGGTCTTTGTTTGCTCTCTCCATTTCTTGTTGTTGTCTATAGATCACTTCTTCCCCACTAGGTGATTGGTTTACCGTTGCATTGAATGTGGGTCTCTTGTGAGATATTTCAAGGTCACTTGGCCTATAGCCCCATAGGATACTTTCTTCATTTGTGGTATTTGTCGGTGGTATGCTAGCATTTCTTTTGTTTGCTTCCATGTTATTTCTATGTTGTGATCTTGTAGTTTTCATAAACAAATACCAAGATTTTGTGTGACTTCTAACTATGAAAAATGATTTTGTTTTTGGATTTTCTATTTTAAGGAAAAATAAAATGCATTTATTTTTTGGGATTTTCTATTGAGTATTCAAGTCTAGTTCACCCATTAAAAAGTGTGTATAAAAGTTTGTTAGCAAGGGTTCCCAGTTGCGATAAGATTTCAAGATATGTTCCTTGATAAACTTTTGACTACGATGCTTCTTTGATAGGCGAAATATGGATTGTCGTTTAAGGATATTGGTCTTTCTTGAGATCATAAAGGATGGATACCTATTTCCATGTAGGAGGTGGTAATACAAGCCTTCCAACTGTGAGATCTTCTTTCTCTTATTCTTTATCTAAAATGTTGGCTACATTTCTCCACTGGTTTGGTGTTTCTTTTGTCTTGAATATGAAGCTTCCCAAACTACTGATTATGTCTGTTTGTTCTCCTTCAATCAGTTCAAAATTTGGTTGTATGATAGCTGGTGTAAGGTTTAGTTGTTGAACTAGAGCAAATGGATTCCAAATGGTCATAAGGTGAAAGTGTTGGTGTTTTGACATGGTGGTTGTGATTCTCAAGACCCTAAGGTTTGAGTGATGTTTTGGAATGACACTACTCTTGGAACTGAAAATGTTGAAAGGTTGGGATCGATATTTGACTTCTTCTTCTAGAGGATATATTGCAAAAAATCTTACTTGAACTAGCCTTGAGGTTCAAGCAATTGTTGATATCTTAGAAGTGTGGGAATAATCCAAGTTTGTTTGTTTTGATTTTGATTTCAAAAAGTAGGATGGAGTTTGAAGATGGATGAAGGACTATATGTTGTATCTGGGTTTCCAATTGTTTTGTCTCAACAAGGATCTTGTAACTGAATTCAGATTGTTTTTGCCTAATTTTCAATAGGACACAAAGCAAAAGCGATGGTTTTTGAGTACAAGTGCCAAATTGTGAGTGAAAGTGGCCCGTTTTATCAACTACAGTCTGAATTTTGTCAAGTGCACTAAGTTTTTGCAAGTGCATCCTCTATATGTATTTGCTCAATATGGTGAATTGCACAATCAAAAGTAAGCTGTTTGGGAAAGTGCAACAGGATTTTGGGCAAGTGTGCTAGATTTTTTTTGTCAAATGTGGGACAAAAAGATCAAGTGCAGACAATTGTATAACAGGTGCGATAAGTTTGTCACAAGCAGTAGCTGTTTATGGGAAAAATAGAAAAAGTGAGATATTTTTGGCAAGTGCAACCAATTTGTGGTCAAGTACGGCTGAAATAGTAGAAAAAATAACATTTGTGTAGATTTGTTTTCCAGTTTCAGTATTTGGCAGCAACTTGGATAATTCATAGTTTTTGGATGATTTCATTTGGTTCATTTCTTCAAGTGCCTTGTTTTCAAGATATGGAAAGCGATACAACTGAAAATGTATGGATTGACATGGATCTTGTATAAGAAGCACTCATTTTTAGATCTAAATGTCTATATCTTTAAAGGTATGTTTCCTTCCACAAAAGTGAAATTTAAGATACCAAAAAGGGCTATAGTTTTCTTGATGTTAACTTCAGATTTAATGAGACTTTAAATATTAGCCTAAATGTTTAGAAACCTTCAAAGATACTTGTTTAAGATACCTTTTAGGGTATGCAAACATAGGGCTCTTTTCAAAGGATTCACACTAAGTCAAAAGGGTTTGATGTTTGAAAACCATGTTGAATGGTTGTTTTAATGTGTTCATTTTAATTCAAGCACAATGTTTGATGTTTCAAAGTAACTGAATAGATTTGTTAATTTTACATTAAGAAAAAGTACACCCTAGGGATAGACACTTCCTCCTAGATGGGCTTACCTCATGCCCGAAGGGATGATTTTACATGCAACGAATGGAGAGTGTTTTATGCTCACCCATAAGTCGGACTTGGTAAGTAACTTCTCAGAATCAAAGTTTTGATGCACCACTTCAGAGAATGTTTTGTTTAAAAGGAGTAGCTTCTACAAACATTGGTTCTTAGTCATGTTTGGAGATAACTGGTGTCTATACATGTGATTATTTACTCAATTAAGAGGCCTCCCAAACCTTGCAGGTTTTTACATATCACAACAATATTGAGGGAGACATTCGTCGGTATAGAGCATCCACACCAAGTGGGTGATGAAATTTCTTCACACCCACAATAATTTATATAGCGGACTGAAATGAAGGTACTGCTTGGGTCACCTTTGAGTTCTCCAGCATGAAATGTGTCTCAAAAGGTAGGCCCTCTAAAGGTAGTGCTTTGAAATGAAAACAATGTGCAAAACTCAAGATGCATTTTTCACCCAAGATTGTCGAAAGGCACGAGGGGAGATGATAGACACCTAGATTTCCAAGCACATAATAAATTGTATACACTTCATTTCAATTTTCTTTTTAAGCCCCTTGAGTGGTGCTAGCCCCAAAATAAAGTGTGAATAAGATATTAATGATTCTTTTTATGTTCACCAAATTGAAATGTTCTGGATTTCAGACAAGGATATCGCAATGTGCAAAGTAGGAAATTGATTTGTTCATTTTTAAGCACCAACCAAAGTGTTTGTCCTAAACCTTGTCTTAATGGTCAACAAAATGAATCATGCATTCGTCAACAAATCAAAATCGTTTGGTCAACAAAAAAATCAAACATGTTTTAGAGCACTAAATTGAAAGCGTTTGTTTGTAGGGTTCTTTTTTAAGCACCAATTTGAGTTTTTTCTAACTATGAAAGCTTTGAACATTCATTTTAGATGCACCAAGATTGAAATATTTGTTTGTGGTGTTCTTGTTAAGAACCAAATGAAAGAATTTTCTAACTTAGAAAGCTTGGAAAAGGTTCATTTTAGAGCACCAAAAACCAAAATGTTGGTTTGTGGGGTTCTTTTTAAGCACCGAATGAAAGGATTTTCTAGCTTAGAAATCTTGGAAAAGGTTCATTTTAGAGCAGAAAAAACCAAAATGTTCATTTGTGGGGTTCTTTTTAAGCACCGGTTTAAGATTTTCTAACTTAGAAAGCTTGGAAAACTTAAAATTCTTCAACTGTTCACCTTGCAAGAAATGTGTTGGTTGTTTTTGGATAAACATCAGTTATACTTCTACGAATCCTACATAAATAAACATTAATACATGTTACATATTCAAATTAGATACCCATTAGCATTATAAATCAAAAACTAACATTCAACTTTCAGACAAAAAAGTTTGAAAAAGTAAAAGCAAAAAAACTACAGTCAAAAGCGGCCTCTGCTAGAAGTCAAAAGTGTAGGAAAATATCAAAAGCACCTCTTTTTTTAGAAGAAGCACATAGATCAATCAAAAGCGGCTTTGTCAGAAAGCAGAAGCGTTGGAAAATGTCAAAAGTGCTGAAACCGTGAGGTCAAGTGCAATTTTTTTTTGGAACCCGTGCGTGAAGATTTTTCCAAAGCGCTTATGGAACCTGCAACTTCAAATTTAGCTCATAAAACTGTTAGTGCTAAGGACCGTGGTCCCACTAGGCATGCCAAAATGTGTATGGGGGAAATTGAGAAGATGTAATAGATCATATTGATGATTAGAAACTAATCTAAACAAAAAAAATACTAATTGATTTATGCCCATTACTCATAAAATGTAACTATAAAATCAAGAATTCAAGAACAAAATTGATAAAAAGCAATAACAATGAATTCAAAATGAAATAGCTTTTAACCATCCTATGTCAGACTGTATTTGTATTAAGTATGTTGCATTATTCAATTCAATACGAAGCCTCCATGATCGTGTGTTGCAAAAGCTTCAAAGGATGTGAGAGGTTGAACTAGAATGTCTGGATGAATCATGCTGAAAAGATAGTTGTGCATCACTTCACTTTGCAAATTCTAGATGATTTGAGAGAGGAATAAGCTTTGTTATATAGATTTCCTATTTCAGAATGAGCACTCTAGATTGCATAGTAGAATATCTCAATTGACAGTTGAAAGATGTTGAGAGGATTTAGATGGGCATAATCTGTGCAAATTGATTACACAATTGGTGTGATTGAGGAATAGATTGATCTATCATGAATATAGATTGATTAGTCATGAATATAGATTGAATAATTTGTGGGATGGAAGAATAGATTGATCTTTTAGGAATATAGATTGATTAGTGAGGAAATAGAGTGAACAATTGGTGGTTCATAATTTGCTCAATCGGGAAAGTGGGTGAGGGTAATTAATTAATTCTTTTTGGAGTTGAACGTGCAAATCAAGTTTGACTTTTGTAATCAAATGGTATTTGTTTGATTTGATTTTTGATGATGTTTTGAATAATTAAATTCATTTATTCAAATTTGGGGGAAATTGACATAATTAAATTATTATGTATTAATAATTTGACTTAGGGGAATAAACTAAATTGGCGACATAACTAAATAATTGATGTTATTTAATTAATCAAGAGGAAAACAATTAGATGATGAAAAAGTGAATTAATTAAATAATGCATTATTATTCAATTAATAGAGGAATTAGGGTTTTTGATGTAAAATGTAGTGATGTTCGATGATAATGATGCCAATGATGAGAATTTGTCATTTAGTATGTGTGATAAGTGTTAAATAAATTTTACATGTCTACATGTTGCAACTGTAGAAGTAACTACATATTGTTATGCACGTTACACGCGTACACCACATACAAAGTTGTAGGTTGAACCACTCATCGTGCTGTTCAACTTGCACTTTTTTATTTCATGAATTACAAGATGTGCTTTTGCTGGTCGTATTAATTCACCCCAAACAGAAGGTTCAATATCACAACATGAATTCTTAGGTAAAAGAGGTTTGTACACCCCATATACTCTGAACTCTTAGTTATATTTTCATGCGGGGTTGCAAATTTACTTGCAGTCTTTATGTCCACTTGGAGGTTCAACTACACACTCTATTTTCCAACCTGCATTGGATTACATCATGGTTGATAGGAAATTTTACACCTTTCTACCTTTCCTCATACTCTCCATTACTAATTCATTATTTTGTTAATAGATGCAACAAACATGTTATTCTTTTTGCATTGCTGGCAGTAATGGGTGCACATTTTTTTACATACAAGGTTGTCATAAAAGGTTTTTGTTGCCCTCTAACCTTTCATCTCCACTAACACATACACGTGCACCAAAACCAATGTATCTTACCAAAATAATATATTTATTGTTGCAATCGTAGAAGTAATTACATACTTTTATGCGCGTTACACTCATACACCACATACAAAGTTACAGGTTGAACCACTCATCGTGTTGTTCAACTGCACTTTTTTATTTCATGAATTTCTAGATGTGCTTTTGCTGCTCCTATTAACACACCCCAAATGGAACGCTCAATATCACAACATGCCTTCTCAAGTAAAAGAGGTTTGTACACCCCATATACTCTTAGTTATATTTTCATGCAGGGTTGCAAATTTACTTGTAGTATTTATGTTCACTTGGAGGTTCAACTACACACTATGTTTTCCAAATTGCATTGACTTACATCATGGTTTATAGGAAATTTTACACCTTTCTGCCTTTCCTCATTCTCTCCATTACTAATTCATTATTTTGTCAATAAATGCAACAAACATGTTATCCTTTTGGCATTGCAAGTAGCAATAGATGCAAATTTTTTTACATACAAGGTTGTCATAAAATGTTTTGGTTGCCCTCCAACCTTTCATCTCCACTAACACATGCACATGCACCACAACCAAAGTATCTTCCCAAAATAATATATTTTTTGTTGCAACTGTAGAAATAATTACATACTGTTTTGCACGTTACACTCATACGTTGCATACACAATTGCAAGTTGAACCAATCATTGTGTTGTTGCTCAAAAAACACAAGTTTTCTTCAAAATGATGGTTGGTTTTCACAACATTCCTCTTCAGGTAAAACAAGTTTGTTGCCACACCTAAAATGGACTCATCATTGAATGTCCATGTACGCTTGTGATTGTGCCATTGTTGTCCATTTTCACTTGTACATTAAGCTATACACTCCAATTTCCAACCCGAGTTTGTTTCATATTTTATGCGTAGCTTGATTCAATCTATCACCTTTTATTTTCCTCACCAGAAGTTGACAACCTCCTATTGGTTTCACGTTGGTGGCAACAATGCAAGAACATTTTATCTATGTTCAATGAATAATTTCTTTCTTGTGTTTGAAACAATGCACTCTAATTTTAAATGTTTGTACAATTCCTACCTTACCTAGAATGGGGAGAGACTTGAAATGGAAGAAGACAATTTGGAGGTGCAAGATGTACGGGATGGAGGCTCTCCTTTTCCTCTTGAAATTTGGAGTGGACTCTTATTGTCATTGAAAATAATGGGGTCCTTGACCTTGTCACAACAATTCCTCATAGTAGAATTGATGATTTCATTCACGGTGAAGGGTTGGTTGAAGGTTTTGAAGCTTCATTTGTGCATGTGAAAAAAGAGAGAAGACCATCACGGGTCCCATAAACAACAAAAATTATAGAAATTTTTTTATGTGGCACAGGTTTGTACCTTTCAACATTCATGTGTATAGTCCAATGATATTTTACTCTCTCTTGCTTGAAGATGATGAGATGATAGTTTATTTACAACTACTGGTGTGAATATGGTTCTAAAGACCATAGGATCCAACATCCACCATTGAAAAGACAACAAATGTTTGTAAAAAGTGAGGTTGTCAATGTGACTTCATTACAAAGGTTTTGTATGGTAGACTCGATGTTGTCTATCTGATCTTCAAACAAATGTTTACGTCGATGTCAATGGTGAATTTTTACATGGAATTGGTGACACAAGTGGAGACTTGCATTACAAGTTTTCCCCTAATCTATCCACAAAATGCAAAAGCTATATTGAAAGCCTTTTTCTCATGGAAATAAGTGTCGATGCAATAATGGATAAACACCTCACTTGTCCTATTTTTTGTGGCATGATGAGTAAGAGAGATGAATTCTTGACAAGAAAGGATATAATGAATTCTTGGAAAAAGGTGTGTTCTATTCATACACAGAAACATATATACAATTCAACAAGTATCATAATGTGGAATGCACAGGACGTTGACAACTTCTACTTTTAGCAGCCCCATGGAAACTACACACCTTTCGTTATCAGGGTTCATATTTCATGGATGCTAGATATGATGGTTCACCACTCACACAATTTAGTCATCTCCATAGATTCCATATTTTCCACTAACAAATATGGGGTGAGGTATTATAAACACTGACAAATACTTTTTCATCTTTTCAATGATCTTACTAGCTATAAACCTGACAATGTTCATGCTGAATTGTTATGTCTATAGTACAAATTGTATACTTTGCTCATTTTTGACGAGCAATAGAGTGGTGTGCCCATTTCATGGGTAGTCTCCTTGAAAAACAAGATTGAGGATATTTTTGGCTGGCTAGATGTGGTGCATGCTTGTGAAAGAAGAGCCAGACACAACTAGAGCATCAATGTATTTTTGACCGATGATGCCATTGTAAAAATTTAGGCCATATAGTAAATGCATGATTTTGTTGGTTTGTGTACCTTTCTCATTCTCTATTAATTTTCAATGCCACTTTTTCATGCAGATGAGTGCTAAAAATATCCTTTGTATTGTCTATTAGGGATGTCTTTGGATGTCATGTGCTTCTATACATTTGGAACATTCAAAGGGCTTGGATGAAGAATGTACATAAGTACACAACCAAGGAAAGGGTGATGGATATATTCCAAAGACTTGGCACGATCATGATGGCAATCAGTGATAGTGAAGACAACATCACTTAGCTATTGAATAATTTCTTTGAGGGGTTCAATAATTAGCCCCAATTTTTATAGTACTTCAAGAAGACCTGGTGAGAAGATGATCAAATTGGTGAGTTGAAAATTTCTATCACCTCATTCTATTCAAACCATTCATATTCTTTGATGTTACCTCTAATACGTTGTGGTTAACTTGACTATTGTTTTTTTTTCGTAGCCATGTGGGAAAAAAAATGTAGACTATTCACACATGTCAACCGGGATACAAATGCTGCCATTGAGTCATACCATTGCATGTTGAAAAATCGATACTTATTTTATTGTAAAAAAATTCACAAGGCGAATGGGCTATTTATATTACACACTTATGTATAAAATGGAACCACCTTATGTATTTCTTTTACCATTAACCACCTTCTACCACCTCATAAACTTTCTGATTTTTTTTGGTCTTTTTTTTTCTCTTCAACATTCCAATGTGTAGAAAGGAGTCCTCATCAACAAGTGTCTTTCATGAGTGTAAACCCAATGGAAGGTATGGTTCCAATTTAACAACCATATGTAGTTAAGTCATTTTTTGGTATCATATTATGCAATAGCATGCTTCCATATAAAATTTTGGCTACGATGACATGCTGATGTCGACCAATGTGTGTTCAATCTGGTGCTTCTTGAAGAGTTACTAAGAAGTGTAGAAGCATACATCAGTGAACCTTCATCTGTAGGTAAGCATGTCAGCTTTTCAAAAATTTTTTCACATAAGTTGTCTACAATTTTCACATCAGAGTTTCATATCTCCACCCAATTGATTATGTTTTTTTCCATTGCTTCTTTTGAAGTGCTTGTACAATAAAATCCTTTTTCATTTCATGCATTCTAGTACCTGCTTCTCTAGTTGTGCATTTCCATTTTCCCATTGCACATACTGCATGTGCTATTTCCTCAACCTATGAAGAGCAAGAAGAATCTGTTTAGTAGAAGAATGTGTTTTCATAGTAGATTCCTTTTTCATTTCAGGCATTCTAGTACACACTACTCCACTTGTACATTTCCATTTGTCCATTGCACATAATGCACATGCACCTTCTTCAATACTATTATGTAGCTTTGCAACCACTTTTTTGTAAGCAATGAGAGTGTCTTTTTAATTAGAGAATGTATTTTTATATTTTGAAAAGTTGTTCACACAAGTTGTCTACAATTTTCACATTGGAATTTCATGTCTCCACCTAATTGATTCTATTTTTCTACACTAACATCTATTTGACATTGGAAAATTTTCACTCAATTTTCACTCTGCACTACTTCTTTTCAAGTGTTTTTATAGGTGTTTTATTTTTCATTTCAAGAATTTTAGTACTTGCTGCTCCACTTGTGCATTGCCATTTTCCCATTGCACATACTACACACGCTCCTTCCTCAAGTTATGAAGAACAAGTAGAATATCTTAAGTGAATACATGTACCTTGGACATGCACCACATCTATTTCACTAAGAACTCATATTAGTAATATTCCATAACAAGAAAGTATGATAATATTCAAATCTATACACAAAACATCATAATATTTAGATATACAGTTCATAATATCATTAATATTTGAATTCAAAAAACCTTAACATCATTAATGATTATTCCAAGGCATATTGCTATAGTCAACCATATTAGGAATTCACTAGAAATGCTTGCAACCCACAATCTCAAGGGTGGTGGCCCTTGTATTACACAAGCGCAAAATGGTTCTAGATCCGTTCCATCCCTTAGTTCACCTTGGATACTAGTCATTATCTACAACACAATCTAAAATCAAAGTTCTAAAAACCTTATTGATTATGTGTGAAAAATGGGAGTTCCCATGACACAACTACAATGTAGTCTTAAAATCAGGTGTTAATTGAACTCGACTATAAATCAATGGAAAATCAATGTTCACAATATTTGATAGAAAATAAATGTTCCTAATAGTCATCTAAAACACAATTTAAAATAAAATTTCTCCAAACTTGGTTGGTTATGGGTGAAAAATGGGAGTTCACATGACAAAGCTGCAACATAGCCTTAAAATCAAGTGTTAGCTGAACTCAACTATAAATCGATTGAAAATCAATGTTCATGAAAGCTCATAGAAAATAAAGGGTCCTAATAGTCATCTACAACATAATATAAAATCAAAGTTCTCCAAACTTGGTTGATTATGTGTGAAAAATTGGAGTTTGCATGACATAGCTGCAATGTAGCCTTAAAATCAAGTGTTAGCCAAACTCGACTGTAAATTGATGGAAAATCAATGTTCACAAATGTTGATAGAAAATAAATTTTTGTAATAGTCATCTACAACACAATCTAAAATAAAATTTATACAAACTTGGTTGATTATGGGTGAAAAATGGGACTTTGCATGACACTGCTGCAATGTAGCCGTAAAATCAAGTGCTAGTCAAACTCGGTTGTAAATCGACAAAAAATTAACGTTCACAATAACTGATAGAAAATAAAGGTTTCTAATAGTTATCTAAAACACAATCTAAAATGAAAGTTCTCCAAACTTGGTTTATTATGGGTGAAAAATGGGAGTTCGCATGACACAGCCGCAACATAGCCTTATAATTAGGTGTTTTTCGAACTTGGCTATAAATCGATAGAAAATCAACGTTTACAAAAATTGATAGAAAATAAAGCTTCCTAATAGTCATCTACAATACAATCTAAAATCAAAGTTCTCCAAACTTTGTTGATTATAGGTAAAAAATGGGAGTTTGCATGGCATAGCAACAACATAGCCTTCAAATCAAATGTTAGTCGAACTTGACTGTAAATCGATGGAAAATAACATTCATGGAAGTCTACAGAAAATAAAGGTTCCTAATAGTCATCTACAACACAATCTAAAATCAAAGTTCTCCAAACTTGGTTGATTATGGGTGAAAAATTAGAGTTTGCATGATACAGCTGCAATGTAGCCTTGAAATCAAGTGTCAGCAGAACTTGACTGTAAATCTATGGAAAATCAATGTTCACAAAAACCAATAGAAAATAAAGGTTCCTAATAGTCATCTACAACAAAATCTAAAATCAAAATTTTAAAAACATGGTTGATTATGGGTGAAAAATGGGAGTTCGCATGACACAACTACAATGTAGCCTTAAAATCAGGTGTTAGACGAATTCAGTTGTAAATCGATGGAAAATTAACGTTCACGAAAGACGATAAAAAATAAAGGTTCCTAATTTTCATCTACAACACATTCTAAAATCAATGTTCTCCAAACTTGGTTGATTATGGGTGAAAAATGGGAGTTCGCATGACACAGCTGGAACGTAGCCTTAAAATCAGGTGCTAGCTGAACTTGGCTCTAAATCAATGAAAAATCAACTTTGACAAAAGCCAATAGAAATTAAAGGTTCTTAATAGTCATCTACAAAATAATCTAAAATCAAAGTTCTCCAAGCTTGGTTGATTATGGGCAAAAAATGGGATTTCCCATGACACAGCTACAATGTAGCCTTAAAATCAAGTGTTAGCCGACTGGACTATAAATAAACTAAAAATTAACATTCACGAAAGCTAATAGAAAATAAACGTTCCTAAAAGTCATCTACAACACAATCTAAAATCAAAGCTCTCCAAACTTGGTTGATTATGGGTGAGAAATGAAAGTTCACATAACACAACTAAAATGTAGCCTTAAAATCAGGTGTTAGACTAACTCAACTGTAAATCAATGGAAAATCAACATTCACGAAAGCCGATAGAAAATAAAGGTTCCTAATAGTCATCTACAACACAATCTAAAATCAAAGCTCTCCAAATTTTATTGATTATAGGTGAAAAATGGGAGTTCGCATGACACAACTACAATGTATCCTTAAAATAAGGCGTTAGCTGAACTCGTTTATAAATCGATGGAAAATCAACATTCACAAAAGCTGTTAGAAAATAAAGGTTCCTTATAGTAATCTACAACAATATATAAAATCAAAGTTCTCCAAACATAGTTGATTATGGGTGAAAAATAGGAGTTCAGATGACACAGCTGCAATGTAGGCTTAAATTTAGGAGTTAGCCAAACTCGACTGTAAATCAATGGAAAGTGAACATTCACAAAAACTGATCGAAAATAAAGGTTTCTAATAGTCATCTATAGCACAATCTAAAATCAATGTTCTCCAATTTAGGTTGATTATGGGTGAAAAATGGGAGATCACATGACACAGCTGCAATGTAGCCTTAAATTTAGGTGTTAGTTGAACTTGGCTATAAATCAATTGAAAATCAATGTTCATAACAAACTAATAGAAAATAAAGGTTCCTAATAGTCATCTACAACACAATCTAAAACCAAATTTCTCCAAACATGGTTGATTATGGGTGAAAAATGGGAGTTCCCATGACATAGCTGCAATGTAGCCTTAAAATCAGGTGTTAGCCGACTCAGTTGTAAATAGATGGAAAATAAACATTCACGAAAGTTGATAGAAAAAATAAAGGTTCCTAATAGTCATCTACAACACAATCTAAAATCGAAGTTAAAACATTTTGTTGCTTATGGGTGAAAAATGAGAGTTCACATGACACAACTGCAACACAGCCTTAAAATTTGGTATTAGCCAAAGTTGACAGTAAATCGATGAAAAATAAATGTACATGAAAGCACATAGTAAATAAAGGTTCCTAATATTCATCTACAACCCAAATAATAAAAATAAAACTCTCTAAACTTTGTTGATTATAGGTGAAAAATGGAAGTTCGTATAACATAGCTGTAATGTAACCTTAAAATTAGGTGTTAGCCGAACTCGATTGAAAATTGATAGAAAATCAATGTTCATGAAAGCCGATAGAAAATAAAGGTTCCTAATAGTTATCTACAACACAATATAAAATCATTTTTTTTCAAACTTTGTTGATTATGGGTGTAAAATTAAAGTTCACATGACACAACTGCAATGTAGCCTTAAAATCAAGTGTTAGCCAAACTTGGCTAAAAAACCGATGGAAAATCAATGTTCACAAAAATCAATAGAAAATAAAAGTTACTAATAGTCATCTACAACATAATAAAAAATAAAATTTATCCAAACTTTGTTCATTATGGGTGAAAAATGGGATTTCATATGATATAGCTACAACACAGCCTTATAATTAGGTGTTAGCCCAACTCGGTTATAAATCAATGGAAAATAAACGTTCATGAAAGCCGATAGAAAATAAAGGTTCCTGATAGTCTGGTGGCACCTTCAAATTTTGCAAATTTGAAGTGCCCATATTGAAAATTTTGCCTCTACACTCTCAAAAGTGCACCTAAAAACTCTGCCTAAATGGCCTACTTTGGGAGCTCATAATTTGGAATCTATTGATTTTCATGGAAAACCACTTGTTGGAAACACTCATGTGACATATGTGAATATGCATGTCAGTTTTTGGCTCCTCATGATGAGTTTTGACAATGTTTTGAAGCATGAAGTTGGAGGGTTCTGATGTTGTTTTGCTGTTTGAGAACTTTTAGTTTTGTGAAGTGGTCTCCTGTTCTAGCTTATATTTCACAAATGGATGATTTTCATGACAAATGGATTGGTGTTCTCCATTCTCCCCACATTCCTATGCTTCCTAGTCTGATTTCAGAGTCTCAAGATCTGATTTGCTATTTTTTCGAGATCAAAAGCACATGCACTTTGTTTAGTTTTTACATCTGCATTTCTGACAATGTTTCAAGGTGGTCAACTTTGACCCCTAATATCTCGTGAAGAACGATGATTGAAGAAATACCCTTTTGCACACCTAATCACTACATCTAAATGAGCTGGTGTTTCTATTGAGAGCTCCCCCAGAAGATGGTTTGTTATTTTTTCAAAGTGGCGACTTCATGAGCCTTGATTGGTTTTGAATAGGTGCAATTGCATAAAAGTTTGAGTAACTTTGTTGATTAATATATTGCATCTCAAGATCTATTTTTCCAAAATATCTTTTGCACTCCATTCTTGGATAAAATTTGTGCATGATTGCTTAGTTTCAAGGTCTCAGGATAAGTTCTGATGGGTTATTTATTCATTTTTTGATTGCGATAGGGCCAAAAATGGTGTTCCAAAAAGTGTCAAATTTTTCAATTTTAAGGACAACCCATTTCTTGTTTTGGTTTGAAATTTCTACAACTCCATTTTCATAAAAAATAGAGGTCATTTGATATATTATTTTAATGTACTTTTGTTATAGCGAACATGTCCTGAGGGCAGTTTACAAAGGAGGTACCTGAATTTTAAGGGCTGAGAAAAATTTGAGGAAATAGGTTTTTTTTTAATAAATAATTGATTATGATCATACACAAATTTTTATGGCTCTAGGTGTCCCGATTTTCCCGCAATAAATTTCTTCAAATGGCCCGCAAGCGTAATTAAAAGACAATTTTTCTAAAGTTTCAAATGCTAATATTTAAAATATTTTGAATATTTAAAATATTGTGCAAGGATAAATGAGACATTTAGGGAAAATATAAAATACATTTCAAATTTTTTGGGTTAGAGCAAGTGTTTCCAGTGTGAGCATTTGTAGTGAAAACATATCAAATTTTTGTTTGAAGAAATGTTGATTTAGCATTGCTGCCATAGCCAAAGGAAACGAGTTGGAGAGCTCCAAACACAAGTTAGAGAAAACCAGAAAATGAAGCAAATCAATAGAAGAGAAGAAACCAGGCTACCCGGAGGGTTCAAGCATACCGTACAAATTTGATGATGACGTCAGAAATACTTGCGTGGTGTGCGCGAGAAATGTTAAAAGGAAAAGCATTAAACATAGGGTGTTGCAAATAAAATCATTTCAGGGTTTTCATATTTTAAAATGACAAATTTTGTTTCAAAATATAAGATGGAAAAGCATTTTACACGAGGTAAAATATTTTGTCGCACAGGCAAAATATTTTAAAATGCCAAGTGAAATATGAAAATAAGAGATATTCACTCTTTAAAAAGCAATTTTTAAATGATGTGAGAATAAAAAGGGACTCCGTGGAGTAATCGTGCAAACCGCACGAGAATAAAAGTGATGCTAACATTTTTGATGTGTAGTGTGCTCAGTTGGGAAATATGTGCGGGGAGAGTAAAAATATTTTCACGAGAGGAGTCATTTTCTTAACTGAAGGGTAGTGGGTAAAAGATGAGATGAATATTTTTCACGAGTAGGTGAATTTGCTGTCAAAGAGTGAATGAAGGAAAAATACAAAGATATTGTTTGTTATTGCGAATGATGAGAGAAGAGAGAGGATTTTTCAGTTTTCTTATTGCAGATTAACGAAATATGAAGGATCCAGGTGTCTTTCATGGATGGCTTTTAGGGCTTCCTCTTTCTCTTCTTATTCTGTTTCTTTCTCATTTTCAAGGGTTCTATTTTTTGAAAGTTCTGCAAGGCAGCCGAAAGTTTTGTAAAAAATTTAAAGCTGGGTGAATTTTATAATTGCAAGTCATTATTTTGGAATTTTTAATGTTCTAAATTGAACTTCATGACTATATTTTATCTGATGGTTGTCTCCATGATTGAAATGTAATACTTTTTTCAATTCAATACTCAAAGATTATTTGGATTTTTTCATGCACATTTGCTGCATTTGAGTTCAAAGAATGGTGTAATTGCTTTAACAAATGTAACAAGATTATTGTGTTTACAAATGGATTTGTAAGAATAGTTATTTGATAGAGATTCAGTGGTCTTGTTGTCATAATGTGATAACATTTTCAAAGATCTTCACAATGTGTTTAACATTGCAGGATGAAATGTTGGTTATATGACTTCGTAGCCCTTTCTCTTGGCACTGGTCAGGCCTTGTGCATCTTCTATTTTTAGTTTGGTCCCAAATCTTAAAATAAAAAAACCAATTCAATTTTATTTTCTGAGTTATTTGTACCTACCATGTTCTCCATGCTGTTTAATGAAAATTGCCCAATATCTTAGCCAATGTTGAGTTATTTTTCATGTTCCTCAACATATTCTTGTGAGAGCATCAACTGTTAAGCAATACCCTATTAAGTGTGTGTATGAATCTTTTGGTGTTGCTAAAGGGTCACACCCCTAGGTCCTATAGAGCCTGAAGTGCAGGGGAAATGTGTTCCAATCTCATTTTCTCTCAATTGTCCAAATCCATCTTTGAGTCTGAACATAAGAAATTGGCTACTCTTTAGGACTCATTTGATCTATTGATTTGGAGAACCAACATAGTCATCCACAACAGAATCCTAAATCAAAGTTCTCCAAACTTGGTTGATTATGGGTGAAAAATGGGAGTTCGCACTTCACAGTGGAATCATAGCCTTAAAATCTTGTGTTAGCTGAACTCGATTGTAAATTGATGGAAAATAAACATTCAAATAAATTGATAGAAAAGAAATATTCCTAGTAATTATCAACAACACAATCTAAAATCAAAGTTCTCAAAATTGTGTTGATTATAGGTGAAAAATGGGAGCTCGCATGACACATCTAGAACATAGCCTTAAAATCAGGTGTTAGCCAAACTAGGCTGGAAATCAATGGAAAATCAATATTCATGAAAGCCAATAAAATAAAGGGTCCTAATAGTCATCTATAACACAATAAAGAAACAAAGTTCTCCAAACTTTGTTGATTATAGGTGAAAAATGGGAGTTTGCATGACACACCTACAACGTAGCCTAAAATTAGGTGTTAGCCAAACTTGGCTGTAAATAGATGGAAAATCAATGTTCACAAAAGCCGATAGAAAATAAAGGTTCCTAATAGCCATCTACAACACACTCTCAAATCAAAGTTCTCAAAACTTGGTTGATTATGGGTGAAAAAAGGGAGTTCACATGACACAACTACAATTTAGCCTTAAAATCAGGTGTTTGTGCCAAACTCGTCTATAAATTGATGAAAACTCAAAGTTCATAAAAGTTGATAGAAAATAAAAATTACTAATAGTCATCTACAACATGATCTAAAACCAAAGTTCTCCAAACTTGGTTGATTATGGGTAAAAAATTGTAGTTTGCATTACACAGCTGCAACGTAGCATTAAAATCACGTGTTAGCCAATCGCGGTTGTAAATCGATGGAAAATCAATGTTCATGAAAGATGATAAAACAAAAGGTTCCTAATAGTCATCTACAACACAATCTAAAATCAAACTTCTCCAAACTTGGCTTATTATGGGTGAAAAATGGAAGTTCACATGGCACAACTGCAATGTAGCCTTAAATTAGGTGTTAGTCATTCTTGGTTGTAAATTGATGGAAAATATACATTGACGAAAGCCAATAAAAAATAAAAGTTCCTAATAGTCATTTAAAACACAATCTAAAATCAAATTCCTTCGAACTTGGATGATTACGGGTGAAAAATGGGTGTTCACATGACACAACTGCAACATAGCCTTAAAATAAGGTATTAGTCAAATTCAGTTGTAAATCGATGGAAAATAAACATTCACGAAAGCTAATAGAATATATAGGTTCCTAATAGTCATCCACAACACAATATAAAATCAAAGTTCTCCAAACTTGGTGGATTATGGGTGAAAATTGGGAGTTCGAATGACACAACTACAACATAGCATTAAAGTCAGGTGTTAGTTGAACTTGGCTATAAATCGATATAAAATCAAGGTTCATGAAAGCTGATAGAAAATACAAGTTCCTAATAGTCATCTACAACACGATCGAAAATCAAAGTTCTCCAAACTCGTCTATAAATCAATGGAAACATAATGTTCACAAAAGATGATAGAAAATAAAGGTTCCTAATAGTCATCTACAACACAATCTAAAATCTCGGTTTTCCAAACTTATTACATTATGGGTGAAAAATGGGAGTTTGCATGACACAACTAGAATGTATCCTTAAAATCAGGTGGTAGCCGAACTCGTTTGTAAATTGATGGAAAATCAACATTCATGAAAGACGATAGAAAATAAAGGTTCCTAATAGTCATCTATAACACAATCTAAAATCAAACTTCTTCAAACTTGGTTGTGGGTGAAAAAGGGGAGTTTGAATGGCATAGCTGCAATGTAGCCTTAAATCAGGTGTTAGTTGTACTTAGCTATAAATCGATGGAAAATCACATTCAGGAAAGCCGATAGAAAATAAAAAGGTTCCTAATAGTCATCTACAACATAATATAAAATCAAAGTTCTCAAAACTTGGTTAATTATGGGTGAAAAATAGGAGTTTACATGACACAACTGCAACATAGCCTTAAAATAAAGTGTTAGCCAAAATCAGTAGTAAATCGATGGAAAATCAACGTTCACAAAATTTGATAGAAAATAAAGGTTCCTAATAGTCATCTACAACACAATCTAAAATCAAATTTCTCCAAACTTGGTTGATTATTGATGAAAAATGGGATTTCACATGATACAATTGCTATGTAGCATTAAAATCAGGTATCATCCGAACTCAGTTATAAATCGATGGAAAGTCAACATTCATGAAAGTCGCTAGAAAAAAAAGGTTCCTAATAGTCATCTACAACACAATCTAAAATAAAACTTCTTCAAACTTGGTTGATTTTTGGTGAAAAATGGGAGTTCGCATGACAAAGCTACAACGTAGCCTTAAATAAGAAGTTAGTCATACTCGGATGTAAATCGATGGAAAATCACTGTTCACAAAAGCCGATAGAAAATAAAGATTATTAATAATCATCTACAACATAGTCTAAAATCGAAGTTCTACAAACTAGGTTGATTATGGGTGAAAAATGGGAGTTCACATGACACAGCTATAGCTTAGCCTTAAATCAGGTGTTACCAAATGTGACTATAAATCGATGGAAATTCAATGTTCACGAAAGCCAATAAAATATAAAGGTTCCTAATATTCATCTACAATAGAATATAAAATGAAAATTCTCCAAAATTGGTTGATTGTAGGTGAAAAATGGGAGTTCGCATGACACAACTGCAACGTTGCCTTAAAATCAGGTGTTAGCAAAACACAACTATAAATCAATGGAAAATTAGTGCTCACAAAAGCCAATAGAAAATAAAGGTTCCTAATAGTCATCTAAAACATAATTTAAAATCAGAGTTCTCAAAACCTCGTTGATTATGGGTAAAAAATGGGAGTTCGCACGACACAGTGCAAAGTAGTCATAAAATCAACCGTTATTCAAAATCGACTATAAATCAATGGAAAATCAATGTTCACAAAAGTCGATAGAAAATAAAGGTTCCTAATAGGCATCTACAAAAAAATCTAAAATCAAAGTTCTCCATACTTGATTGATTATGGGTGAAAAATGGGAGTTCACATGACATAGTAGCAACATAGCCTTAAAATTAGGTTTAGCCAAACTCAACTGTAAATCAATGGAAAATCAACAATCACAAGAGCCGATAGAAAATAAAGGTTCCTAATAGTCATATACAACACAATCTAAAATAAAATTTATTCAAACATGGTTAATTATCGGCGAAAAATGTGAGTTCGCATGACACGACTACAACATAGCCTTAAAATTAGGTGTTAGTCGAACTTGGCTGCAAATCAATGGAAAATCAACATTCACAAAACCTGACAGAAAATAAAGGTTTCTAATAGTCATCTACAACACAATCTAAAATTAAATTTCTTGAGACTTGGTTGATTATGGGTAAACAATGAGAGTTTGCATGACACAACTGCAATGTAGCCTTAAAATTAGGTGTTAGCCGAACTCAACTTTAAATCGATCAAAAATCAACATGCAAGAAAGCTGATAAAAAATAAAGGTTCCTAATAGTTATCTACAACACAATTTAAAATAGAATTTCTCCAAACTTGGTTGATTATGGGTGGAAAATGGGAGTTTGCATGACACAGTTAGAACATAGCCTTAAAATCCAGTGTTACCTGAACTCGGCTGTAAATCGATGGAAAATCAAAGTTCATAAAAGTCGATAGAAAATAAAGGTTCCTAATTGTCATCTAAAACACAATCTAAAATCAAAGTTGTTCAAACTTGGTTGATTATGGGTGAAAAATGGAAGTTTGCATGACACAACTGCAACGTAGCCTTAAAATTAGGTGTTAGTCAAACTCGATTGTAAATCAATGGAAAATTAACATTCATGAAAGCCGATAGAAACTAAAGTTTCATAATAGTAATCTATCACACAGTCTAAAACTAAAGTTCTCCAAACATTGTTAATTTTGTGTGAAAAATGGGAGTTCGCATGACACAACTGCAATGTAGCTTTAAAATCAAGTGTTCACCGAACTCGGCTGTAAATTGATGGAAAATCAATGTTCACAAAAGCTGATAGAAAACAAAGGTTCCTAATGGTCATCTAAAACACAATCTAAAATCAAATCACTCCAAACTTGGTTGATTATGGGTTAAAAATGGGAGTTCACATGACACAACTGCAATGTAGCCTTAAAATCAAGTATTAAATGAACTTAGCCGTGAATCGATGGAAAATCAACGTTCATGAAAGTAGATAGAAAATAAAGGTTCCTAATAGTCATTTACAACACAATCTAAAATCAAAGTTCTCCAAACTTAATTGATTATGGATGAAAAAATGGAGTTCACATGACATAACTATAATGAAGCCTTAAAATTAGGTGTTAGCCAAACATGGCTATAAATTGAAGAAAAATCAATGTTCATGAAAGCCAATAGAAAATAAAGATTCCTAATAGTCATCTACAACACAATTTAAAATCAAAGTTCTCCAAACCTGGTTGGTTATGGGTTAAAAATGGGTGTTCATTGATAGAAAATAAAGATTCCTAATATTTATATACAACAAAATATAATATCAAACTTCTCCAAACTTCGTTGATTATGGGTGAAAAATGGGAATTTGCATGACCTAGCCACAATGTAGCCTTAAACTTAGGTGTTAGCTGAACTTGGCTGTAAATCGATGGAAAATCAACATTCATGAAATACAATAGAAAATAAAGGTTCTTAATAGTCATCAACAACACAATCTAAAATCAAAGTTCTCTAAACATGGTTGATTATGGGTGAAAAATAGGAGTTCGCATGAGACAATGCAACATAGCCTTCAAATCAGGTGTTAGCTAAACTCAACTGTAAATCGATGGAAAATCAATGTTCACGAAACCTAATATAAAATAATGGTTCCTAATAGTAATCTACAACTCAATCTAAAATCAAAGCTCTCCAAACCTGGTTGATTATGTATGGAAAATGGGAGTTCGCATGACATAGCCACAATGTAGCCTTAAAATCCAGTATTAGTTGAACTCGGTTGTAAATCGATGGAAAATCAATGGTCACAAAAGCCGATAGAATATAAAGGTTCCTAATAGACATCTACAACACAATCTAAAATCAAATTTCTCCAAACTTGGTTGATTATCGGTGAAAATGGGAGTTCGCATGACACAGTTGCAACGTAGCTTTAAATTTAGGTGTTAGCTGAACTTGGCTATAAATCAATGGAAAATCATAGATCACGAAAGTCGATAGAAAATAAAGGTTCCTAATAAACATCTACAACACAATCTAAAATAAAAATTCTTCAAACTTGGTTGATTATGGGTGAAAAATGGGAGTTGGCATGACAACTCCAATTTGTGAGAACCCCTCAAAAATATAAGTTGTGAAACAATTTTTTTTGGGAAAAATAAGAGATATGGGTTTTGTAGGTGCTTGTGTGCTGAAGAGACCCAAATTGCCTGTTTTTCGAAAAAACTAAGTTGTTCCTGAAAAAGCTAGAGTTTTTTGAAAAGTAAAAGCATAGATTACTTGAGGCAATTTTTTTGAATATATTCTTCAGAAAAATGGCAGGTTTTTGGAGAAAAAATAGAGAAATGGTTTTGTAGAGAATGTCGTTCTAAGTAGACCTAGATCATCCAATTTTTGGAAAGCTAAATTTTCACCAACATGCAAGAACCCCTCAAAAATATGATCTAAGAAATAATTTTTTTGAGAAAAATCAAAGATATGGGTTTTGTAGTTGCTCGTGTGTAAAAAGACCCAAATCGTCCGTTTTTTGAAAAAATAAGTTGTTATTCAATAAGATAGATTTTTTTGAAAAGTAGTAGTAGAGGTAACATAGGCAATTTTTTTGAATCTTCTTAGAAAAAATATGAGAAATGGGTTTTGTAGAGAATGTTGTTCTGAGTATACCCAGATCGTCCGATTTTCGAAAAATTGATTTTTCACCAACATGCAAGAACTCCTCAAAAATAGAATCTACGAAACAATTTTTTTTGGGAAAAATCAAAGATATGGGTTTTGTAGGTGATTGTATGCTAAAGAGACATAGATCGTCCGGTTTTTTGAAAAAACAAGTTTTGAAAAAAGATAGTCTTTTCTTTAAGTAGATGCAGTAGAGGTAACAAAGGCAATTTTTTTGAATCTTCTTAAGAAAAATCGGAGAAATGGGTTTTGTAGAAAATGTTCTTCTGAGTAAACCTAGATCGTCCGTTTTTTGAAAAAACTTATTTTTCACCAACATGCAAGAACCCCTAAAAAATAGAATCTACGAAACATTTTTTTTGGGAAAAATCAAAGATATGGGTTTTGTAGGTGCTCATGTGCTAAAGAGACCTAGATTGTCTATTTTTCAAAAAAATAAGTGGTTCTTGAAAAAGATAGATTTTTTTGAAAATTAGAAGAAGTAGAGGTAACATAGGCAAATTTTTAAAATCTTCTTAAGAAAAAATTGAGAAATGGGTTTTGTAGAGAATCTTGTTTTGAGTAAACCTAGATCATCCATTTTTCAAAAAAATGATTTTTAACCAACATGCAAGAGAACCCATCAAAAATAGAATCTATGAAATAATTTTTATTGGGAAAAATCGAAGATATGGTTTTTGTAGGTGCTTGTGTGTTAAAGAGACCCAGATCGTCCATTTAAAAAAAAAAAAGTTGCTTTTGAGAAATATTTTTTTGAAAAGTAGAAGTAATATACCTAACAAAGGCAATTTTTTTGAATCTTCTTAAGAAAATCTCATAAATAGGTTTTGTAGAGAATGTCGTTCTGAGTAGACCCAGATCGTCTGTTTTTTCGAAAAACTGATTTTTCACCAACATGCAAGAATTCATCAAAAATAGAATCTACACAACAATATTTTTTGGGAAAAATGGAAGATATGGGTTTTGTAGGTGCTCGTGTGCTAAAGAGTCCCAAATCATCCGTTTTTGAAAACATAAGTTGTTCTTGAAAAAGAGATTTTTTAGAAAAGTAGAAGTAGTAGAGGTAACGGAGGCAAATTTTTTGAATCTTAAGAAAAATATGAGAAATGGGTTTTGTAAAGAATGTCGTTCTGAGTAGACCCAGATTGCCCATTTTTTGAAAATTGATTTTTCACCAACATGCAAGAACCCCTCAAAATATAATCTATGAAACAATTTTTTGGGAAAAATTGAAAATATAGGATTTGTAGGTGCTCGTGAGCTAAAGAAACCTAGATCGTTTGATTTTTGAAAAAATATTGAAAAAGATAGATTTTTTTTTGAATCTTCCTAGGAAAAAAATGAGAAATGGGTTTTGTAGAGAATGTTGTTCTAAGTACACCCAGATTGTCTGTTTTCCAAAAAGCTGATTTTTCACTAACATGCAAAAAGCCCTCAAAAATAGAATCTATGAAACAATTTTTTTTGGGAAAAATCGAAGATATGGGTTTTGTAGGTGCTCATGTGCTAAAGAGACCTAGATCGTCCATTTTTTGAAAAAATAAGTTGTTCTTGCAAAAGCTAGTTTTTTTGCAAAGTAGAAGCAGTAGTGGTAATAAAGACAATTTTTTTGAATCTTCTTAAGAAAAATTTGAGAAATGGGTTTTGTAGAGAATTTCGTTGAGTAAACCCAGATTGTTCATTTTTTGAAAAACTGAGTTTTTACCAACATGCAAGAACCCCTCAAAAATAGAATCTACGAAACAATTTTTTTTTGGGGCTAAAATCAAAGATATGGGTTTTGTAGGTGCTCGTGTGCTAAACAGACCTAGATCGTCCATGTTTCAAAAAAATAAGTTGTTCTTGGAAAAGATAGATTTTGTTGAAAAGTAGAAGCAGTAGAGGTAATCGAGGCAAATTTTTTGAATCTTCTTAAGAAAAATATGACAAATGGGTTTTGTAGAGAATCCTGTTATGAGTAAACCTAGATCATCCATTTTTTGAAAAACCCATTTTTCTCGAACATGCAAGAACCTCCCAAAAATAGAATCTACGAAACAATTTTTTTTGGGAAAAATTGAAGATATGGGTTTTGTAGGTGCTCTGTGCTAGAGAGATCCAAATCGTCCGTTTTTTGAATCAATAAGTGGTTCTTGAAAAATATAGATTTTTTTGAGAAGTAGAAGTAGTAGAGATAACAAAAGCAAAAAGTTTGAATCTTCTTAGGAAAAATATGAGAAATGGGTTATGTAGAGAATGTCGTTCTGAGTAGACCCAGATCGTCCATTCTTCGAAAAATTGTTTTTTCACTAACATACAAGAACCCCTCAAAAATAGAATCTATTGTAAGATGGGGAAAATCAAATAGAATAGACGAAGTGACAACCAACACAAATCTAAGCTATTAACCTCATCCAAACAAGAGAAAACAAACAATGCATGAGTAAAATGAAAGTATCAAACTAAAATACTCCCCATGCTTGAAGTTGATTCACTTCTCTTGCTCTCCTGTTTCTCCTTTTGCAATATTTTCCCTCAGATTTGTAGTCTAACTTGTGAAAATACCTGCAAATTGTAAGTAAAAAGTTGGAGGCAAAATGATTGTTAAATCAAAAATGGAGGAGAAAGGTTGCTTTTATAGACAACCATTTGAATGGATGGACAAGATTGATCTTCTAGAAAGATTCTAAGATCAACGGATGAGGATTCATGAGAGGGAGGTTACGAAATGGATGGCCAATATCGAGTTTCTAGAAATATGCCAAGATCTAAGGTTGAAAATTGATGCAACTAGAATATGCCATGCATGGAAAAGATATGATGCTGACGACTATGATAGACATGCAGGAGATGCAGGCTATGACATGAAATAATGATAGGGGATCTTTGACCAAAATGGAGGGATAAATAATTTATTTTAAATAATTTATTTGAAAATGAAGGAGAATGCCAAGTGGCAAATAAATAATTTATTTTAAATTATTTATTTGGAGGAAATGAAAAAGAGAGATTTAATTAAATTCATAAATGTAATTAAAGGAGGAGATAGAAATTAAATATGGATAATTGATTTGGATCAATTATTTAAAGGAGAAGAATGACACATAAATAAATAATTTTGTCAATTATTTAATTATAGAAGAATAAAAGGTCAAATAATTATTATTATTTGACTATAGACATGTGATGAAAGATAAATAATTAAATAAATAGTGATTTATTTAATTATTAAAGAAAGGGGTATTAGTGACGCAATTAATTGATCAGGATAGAATAGAGATTAGAAAGTGAATTAATTAAATAATTATTCAATTAACAAAGGAATATGATCAGGAATAATTAAATTAGAGGATGACGATTAAGGAAAAAATGTTGCTCGTAGACTTTAGGATATTTTTTAGTGTCTACATTTTGCCCCTCTTTGACATAATGCAGTTCGTCGTGTTGTGTCAAAGAAATTTAATTCTGAAATATGCCCCAGTGTAAAGAGAAAGGGGAAGGATGACCAAGAGGGTTGTGGTATGCCCCCTCGAGAGGAGATGTGGGTTCAAAGAATACGAATGTGCTCTCGAAATGGAAGATAAGACTAAAGGATGAAGGATAGAAGAAATGTTAGCATGAAGGAGATGGATGTTAGTATGGAAAAAACAAGGGAGATGGGATGTTAGCTTGAAAAGGGGAAAGAAGATAGACATGAAATGATAAGGGAACCAACTTTCATGCTTACATTTTTATATTTATCATCGTTGGGCATCAAAAATGTCACAAATGGACCATAAACACCATGGCATGACATAGATCAAGGTGTGCAAGGTGACCATTTGGGAGAGACAAACAACCAAAAAGACAAGGAATGCCCCAACTCATACTAGGGACCCGATTGTCCCAATATTTTTGCCAAGACAAACCACAGGAAGCAAACAAAGAAAAGAGGCCATGATCCATCATCGTCCCTATAAATCCATTGATAGGAAATCCTCGAGGAGACTAGTAACATGACCCAAAACCAATTAAAAATATAATAAAATACAAACCAACAAAGTGTTTGCCAAGATAGTGTTTTCTAGTGATAATGATGATTGTTTGATTGGTTGATTAGGTTGACCAAAATGACTGGGTTGATTGATAGGTTGATAAGGATTAATAAAGTGATTTGATTGACCATGCCTAGCCTCAAGAAGGACACATCACAATGAAGGCAAGGTTGATTGACCAAGTTGATAAGATTGATTGGTGTGACAAAGTTGATTGACAAAGATGAAAAATTGATTTGATCGATAGGCTGACAAAGATTGATGAATATGACCAAGCGATGTGATAATACCTAACTGCAGGAAGGACACATCCTATTTGAGGTAGAGGACACATCTGATAAAGTTGACCAAGTGACAAGTGTTGACAAGACACCTATCCACAAGAAAGACATATCCTGCTTAAGGTGAATGACCAAATTTGATAAAGTCCTATCTCAAGGACACATCTTGAGAAAAGATAAGAGATAAGACCGAATGAGACAAATGACATAATGCCCCATTCTGATATAAGACTAGTGACCTAATTGAGTTGATGATAAGATAATTGATTGATGAAAGATTTAATTTGTTTGTTGTTTCTTGATGTAGTTTGAATGATGATTGCTTCCAAACCAAGGAAATGACCCAAATCAATGAAACCTAAAGGAATTGACCTAGGGGACCTCGGGGGCTCATCGATAGATGGCCTTGCCTACGTAGAAGTGCACAAAGACCTCGTAGTTTGACATAACTTGACAAAATACTGGGTCATGATTTTATTTGGACAACCTAAAGGGACTGACCTAATGCCTCAGGGGATCATTTAAGATGAGCCTTTCCTACGTAGCAAACATGCAGAGGCAACGTAGTTCAACCACTCTAACAAAACTGATTCAGACTCACTCTATTTTTGGGATTTTTGATTTTTGATGTTTTTGGATTTTGAATTTTTTTATTTTTTTTGGATTTTGAAATGTTTTGATTTTTTTGGATTTTGAAATGCTTTGATTTTTTTGGATTTTTTCAAGACATTTTATGATTTTTATTGATTTTGAAGGTTTTAAAAGGTTGATACCATGTATTATTTCCCATAAAGATGCAAGTCAAGGAATTTCCCCCAGTCAAGTATAGGACCAATTTATTATGTACGAAGGGAAGCGACAAATGCGACAGATGGATATGAAAGCAAAGGATGCTAAATGTCGGTGGTCTTCAGTCCATGGAAATGATGATGCTTTATTATGGATGAATGAGACTTTATTATGGATGATAACTATAAGGATCATGGAAAATGCATGCAAAAGATACCCACAATCAACCAAAAAAGCATGCACAGGAACCCAAGGATGAACATGATCTTGCCCCTAGTCAAGCTGAAAACCAATTGATAGGTGATGGTGATGACGATGTTATTTGATATGGGAAGGATGCATCCCAAAACAACACGAGGATTGGAAAAGACATATCCCATGGATGATAATGTAACTAAAGGGCCAAGGTTTGCAACAAGGCTAAGAACAAAGCCAATGAATGTTTTGGATAATGCGCTAGAGTGCACAACAATATTGCATGGATTAGGCTTGTTGTATTTGAAATGACTAACCTTAGGACCAGATGGGATTATGGAGGGAACTTGGATAAGTGAGTTAGAATCCTTAAACTAATAACAAGGGAAACCAAGTCTAGCAATATGTATGAAAAGATAATGGATTGATTTTGGAAAAGGATAAGAGATATGAGGATTATTGGATGGAAGAATTGGGATATGATCTTCAAGGACTATTTCACATAGGAATAATTTTGTTTTCCAAGATATATGGGTTTGGATAAATTCTATGAAGGAAATGACATGATATTTCATGGGTAATGTATGACCAAAGGATAGACATGTCAAGAATTTTCCCAAAGCATGATTTATGTTTGTGCCCCATTTCTTATCAAGATCAAGGTAGGTGGGAGAAGGGATGGAAATGATATGGATTAGATGGAAATGTTATGAAAAAGGCATGGGAGATGAGACAACTTGCCCCCAAGTGTAATGGTCCACATAGATAATTTATTTTACACATGACGCCTGTTTGCCAGGTTTTCATCATGGTACTTATCCAATGCGCCATAAAAATGGTTTTCACCGTTGGAAGAAATTTTTCTCTTTTCTCTTTTCTTTCTTTTTTTTTTCTCTTTTTTTTTTATGATGTCACACAAGACGCTTGTTTCCCAGGTTTTCATCAAGGTGACAATTTTTTTGAATTTTTTTTTATATTGAGTTGATGTTATATATGATCGTCGATTGTTCTAAATCCTTTGATGGTGGTGATGTAGATACTGGTGTCATGATATGCCAATAGTGACCTTTATGGAGTAATTGTCTTGTCAGGATCATAACACTTGCATACAATTGATCGATGTCATTGCGATCCTCTTTGATACTAGGTTTGGCCTTATTAGAATGCACACATCGTGATAGAGTACCATGGGAGTCCTTATGATAAAGAGTTGCTGCCAAGATGCGACAGATTAGTGATGTAGGATTTTTAGACTTTAGGAAAGATGTATAATTATGATGGATGATGGTAGGTGTGGATGGACTATTTGGTGTTTTGGATGTAACAATTTTTATTTTCCAACTTGGGATGGTGGATGATGGAGTTTGGAATTTTGATTGGGATAGTGTTTGGAACCAATAATTTTATATGCCTTGTGAGATGACCATTTAGAAGGAGGTGGACATTTCTTATATGTGGGAGTCCTCTTTTCTTGTGGCTCCATATTTTGATTGACTTTTTCTTTTGAACTATTTTCTTTGGGATCCATTTTAATTTCATTTCTCCACTCAAATTTTTGTTTGATTCAATGGCCTTTGATATTTGATTTTGAACTTTGGATTTAAAATAATTTTATTTTTGTTGGTTCCAAATGGAAGATTTATTCATGTTGGAATGACGGTTTATGGTATGGATGGAAGGAGTGTTGGCAGCAACCTTATGACAAGGACTACTCATGGCCTCCATTTTGATGTTTGTATCATATAAAGTTTCCCCCAATATCGAGGAGGTATCACTAACACCATTTGATTCTCTGACTGAAGAATAACCAAGACCTTGATGTCTAGGATTTTCATAAAACTATATTGGTTCTCGAATGCCTTGTTCATGTAGGCCTAGTCCTCTTCCTTGATACTTCATGCTCTGATAGATTCTATTTGCGATGGGGTATTTTTTCTTTTGAAAACAAGATGCTAACCCATTATTGTGTATGTGGAAACTATTACTTGGAATCTTCTCATCTGCGAGAAAGCCTGCTTTGACAAAGGTGGATGATCCTAATTGATAGGATGTTTTGGCTTTAACATTCATCATGATTGTTTCTTCTTGATCATTTGTCGATTTGATCTATGGTAGATTTTGTATCTTCTTCTTTGACTTTATCCATAGTAGTTTCTTTGTTTTCTCCTTTGACTTGATCAATAGTAGTTGCTTTATGCTCTTCTTTGATGTTATCCATATCATTCATTTTATTATCTATGTGTACAAAGGAGACAAGTGTCTCATTTTGGGAAATGGAGGTGTTTGGAGTTTGGATAGGACCATATTCAAATGTTTGGTAATGGATGGTATAAAGGTTGATGAGAGGATCATTTTGGATTTCTTGTTCAATGGTAGGATCTTGGTCAAAAATAGGTGTATCTTGGAAAACATGGTTGTGAATAGACTCTTGAGCAAGGATAGGTGTATTTTGGATGCCATGATTATCTAGAAGGACTTCTTGGACGAACTTAAGGATGGGGTCATGGGCTGGACTACTTTGATCTTGACACAAAGGTGAAGCTATGATGTCATGCTTTGGACTTTTATTTTGACATGTATCCCAAGGTGTAGGCAATGTGATGTGGTTTTGGAGACCCTGACCAAATGTAGCTTGGGATGGAGTGGATGGAAATGGGCTAGTGGATGATGGACTAGGATAAGATGTGGAGGATTGGAATGGACTATTGGATGATGGATTATGATAGGATGTGGAGGATTGGAATGGACTAGTGGAAGGTTGGTTTCCCTTGTCAAAGTTAGGATAGGGATGACTAATGGAAATTTTTTGTGGATCAATGGTATGGATTGTGTCAAGTGACTCTCGATAGTGAGGGTAGATGGATGAAGGACTGAAGCTTATGGATTGTTAGTAAGAAGGGTATGTGAGTGGTTTTTATTAACGATTGAGGATTGATTGGTATTCAACTTGACTACAAAGAAGATCAAGGTAAAGTGAAGATATGGTCATGAATTTGGATTAGGATGGATAAGGAAAACTTAGTGAGGACCATACAAAATTTTTGACCTTTGGATGACAAAGCAAGGTGCCAATACAAAATGGATATGAAACTATGCTATTTTTTTGTGATTTTCAAGGATATAAGGATGCAAAGCGCCAATGTACCTAAGACCAAGATTAAGGAATGGTGGAATGATAATGACCCTATGACCAAAGGATATGATATGCGAATGAAGTTAAATGCTAAATTATGCAAGATGGTATGGGACTAAGCTATGTTTTTGTGAATTTTTGGATTATAAAGATACGAGGATGCAAGATTATCATGCAAGGATAATGATGACCTTGAGACCAAAGGATGAAGCTAAATGAAACTAATCGATGCAAATGATATCAAAGGTGGATTAATTAACGATGAAGGATAATGACAAGGAAACTAAATGATGCAACTAAGGCTAAGGTGAAATGAAACTATGTTTTTGGTATTTTTTGGGATAAAGATGCAAGTTAAATGCAAGGCTAAGGATATGAATCTAAATGAGACAAAGGTGATGCTAAGGATATGAATCCTAAAATTTAAAACAAAGGATGAAAACCAAGCTAATGTAAGTACAAGATAACAAACCCAAATGTCATTGACCTTTGTGATAATCAAGATGATAGATTTGACAAGGTGAGTATAAACTAGGACACAAGTTTGAGACTCAAATTTGATAAAGGTGATAATGACAAGGATTGATAGATAAATAGATAAATGTCAATGAAAAATTGAATAAGTAACCATGGATTTTCAAAAGGCTTGATAATCTTCCTATGTCTAAAATCTAGAAGGTATGTGCAACCTAGGACCTAAGATTAATTATGCAAGACAAAGGTGCAATCTAAAACGTAATGCAATTCTAAATGAGGACGATGGAATGGATTGGTAAAAGGTCTGCAAATCTCTGTTTTGGAAATCAAGATCACAGTCAAGATGAGTTGGATCAGTTTTGGACAATGATTTTTGAAACTTTGGTAATCAGTCTTTTGTGGTTTTGTTTCAAAAAGTTGTGGTTCACAAAGAGTTATTTTGAAAATTTGATGTTTTGGATTGATTTTGAGTGGATTTTTGACCGATTTTGATAAAATTTCTCTTGGCAAACACAAAAAATAGTATCAAGCACTTTGTTTGAGGATTGGTTTGATGTAAAAATATTTGATTTTTTTTAAAGAAGACAAACACAATCCTAAGGTTGGCAAAGACTATATTCACTAGATCGCACATGGATTTTACTCCAACCGCACTTATTCTTAGTGGGTGACTTAGAAGCTTGGCCACACAAGCTCCCCCTTACATTGCACTCACTTCTCGGGTCAACCAAGCTTCGAGCCCTCATAAATCTTCCATGACAAGCTCTTCACCTCTACTAAGAACTACGAGAATTTGGGTGCCTTGGCAACAACCATTATTGCACCAACGAATAGAAAAGTTTTTTGACAACTACACAAAGGTTTTTAGTTCGGGACCCCCATTCGAGTGGCCATACATGGGGCACAAGATTAAACTCCATTTTGGAGGTACTCCAGTCTGAAGAGGTTACACTCAACAAGGTATTGGGGAGTACTACTTGGTCTGTATGACACATCCACACTTGTAATCCTAGGCTTTCCCTTAGGATTCACATTTATATACCAGTCGGGGGTAGCTCGACTAAAGAGCTCCGTTTCCAGTTTGAGTCTCCTTGGGGTGAATACTTTTTCCCACCAAGGAAGACCCAAGTTCTAGAGGTAATAACCGTTTCTCTTACACCCAGGATCACATGAATGCGAAAAGGAGAGAGGATACTTCGATTATTGCATCAAAGGGTGACATAAAATTGAAAACACTTGTAAATTTTAATTACCAAATGATAATGTGAGGAGGATACACAAGACAGTTTGTTCATTTTAAAAGTTTAACTTGATGTGAAACAAACAAAGTTCATTTTAAGCCAATGACATGAAATGAATGTTCATTTTAACCAATGAGTGTGCATGCAAATTGTGTTCATTTTAATCCCATGAAATGAAATGCATGTTCATTTTAACCAATGAGTGTGAATGCAATTTGTGTTCATTTTAAGCCCATGACATGAAATGCTTGTTCATTTTAACCAATGAGTGTGAATGCAATTTGTGTTCATTTTAAGCCCATGACATGAAATGCATGTTCATTTTAACCAATGAGTGTGCATGCAATTTGTTGTATTTGTTGAAAACAAACAAAATTGATTATGCCTAAAGAAATGAAAAGCTCGATTTTTGTTTCTAAAGAAACAGTTTTTAGACTCCCTCCAAGCTGTGTCACATGCTAAAAATAAGAGATTAGTAACTCAAAAGAAAAGTTTAATGACAACAACAAATTGAAACAATGATAAATTTTCTCAAAACTTAACGAAATTTTAAATCGTTTGAATCCATGGAAAGCTAAAACTCAACCTTTCAAAACCCAGAAAGTAATTTTTCAAGATTCCGCATGAAAAAATTGTTAGAAGCAAAAGAAAATGCGGGTTTTAACAGTTAAATTTAAAAAATAGAAAATACTAAAATGGCCATAACTTTTCTCAAATCTTAACAAAATTTTAAACCGTTTGAAGTTTCAGAAAGCTGAAAATGAGGGACAGAAAACCCAAATGATAGTTTTTGATGATTTCATTCACCCATTTTTTTGTACTTAAAATACCATGACAAGATTTTATGCAACTTCTTGGCCGTAACCTGCAAAACAACAAAATAAACAAGAAAACAAATAATTTTTTCTACAAAATTATAAGATTCACGTCGAGTTCACCAATGTAAGATGGGGAAAATCAAATAGAATAGACTAAGTGACAACCAACACAAATCTAGGCTATTAACCTCATCCAAACAAGAGAAAACAAACAATGAATGAGTAAAATGAAAGTATCAAACTAAAATACTCCCCATGCTTGAAGTTGATTCACTTCTCTTGCTCTCCTATTTCTCTTTTTGCAATCTTTTCCCTCAGATTTGTAGTCTAACTTGTGCAAATAACTGCAAATTGTAAGTAGAAAGTTGGAGGCAAAATGACTGTTAAATCAAAAATGGAGGAGAAAGGTTGCTTTTATAGACAACCATTCGAATGGACGAACAAGATTGATCTTCTAGAAAGATTCTAAGATCAACAGATGAGGATTCATGAGAGGGAGGTTACAAAATTGATGGCCAAGATTGAGTTTCTAGAAAGATGCCAAGATTTACAGTTGAAAATTGATGCAACCAGACTATGCCATGCATGTAAAAGATATGATGCCGACGGCTATGATGCCCGATGGCTATGATAGACATGTAGGAGATGCAGGCTATGACATGAAATAATGACAGGGGATCTTTGACCAAAATGGAGGGATAAATAATTTATTCGAAAATGGAGGAAAATGACAAGTGGATTTTAAATTATTTATTTGGAGGAAATGAAAAAGAGAGATTTAATTAAATTCATAAATTTAATTAAAGTAGGAGATAGAAATTAAATATGGATAATTGATTTGGATCAATTATTTAAAGGAGAAGAATGACACATAAATAAATAATTTCTTCAATTATTTAATTATAGAAGAATAAAAGGTCAAATAATTATTATTATCTGACTATAGACATGTGATGAAAAATAAATAATTAAATAAATAATGATTTATTTAATTATTAAAGAAAGGGGTATTAGTGACACAATTAATTGACCAGGATAGAATAGAGATTAGAAAGTGGATTAAGTAAACAATTAAATAATTATTTAATTAATAAAGGAATATGATCAGGAATAATTAAATTAGAGGATGACGACTAAGGAAAAAATGTTGCTTGTAGACTTTAGGACATTTTTTAGTGTCTACATCTACAAACCAATTTTTGTTGGGAAAAATTGAAGATATGGGTTTTGTAGGTGCTTGTGTGCTAAAGAGACCTAGATCGTCCATTTTTTGAAAAAATAAGTTGTTCTTGAAAAAGAGATTTTTTTGAAAAGTAGTAGTAGAGGTAAGAGATTTTTTTGAAAAATAGAAGCAGTAGAGAAAACAAAGGAATTTTTTTTGCATCTTGTTAAGAAAAATTTGAGAAATGGGTTTTGTAGTTGCTCGTTAGCCAAAGAGACTCCGATAGTCCATTTTTTAAAAAAATAAGTTGTTTTTGAAAAAGAGGTTTTTTTGAAATGTAGAAGCAGTAGAGGCAACAGAGACAGATTTTTTGAATCTTCTTAAGAAAAAATTGAGAAATGGGTTTTGTAGAGAATGTCATTCTGAGTAGATCCAAATCATTTATTTTTCGAAAAACTAATTTTTCACCAATATGCAAGAACCTTTGAAAAATATAATCTATGAAACAAGTTTTTTTGGAAAAATAGAAGATATGGGTTTTGTAGGTGCTTGTGTGCCAAAGAGACTCAAATCATTTGTTTAAAAAAAAAAGAAGCTATTTTTGAAAAGATAGATTTGTTTGAAAAGTAGTAGAGATAACAGAGACAATTTTTTTGAATCTTCTTAAGAAAAATTTGAGAAAAGGGTTTTGTAGAGAATTTCATTTTGAGTAGACCCAAATCGTTCATTTTTTGAAAAATTGATTTTTCACTAACTTGCAAGAACCCCTCAAAAATAGATTCTATGAAACAATTTTTTTTTGGGAAAAATCAGAGATATGGGTTTTGGAGGTGCTTGTGTGCTGAAGAGACCCAGATCGTTTGTTTTTCGAAGAAGTAAGTTGTTCTTGAAAAATAAGTTTTTTGAAAATTCGAATTAGTAGAGGTAGTAGAGGAATTTTTTTTGAATGTCATTCAGAAATAGAGTAGATTTTTGGAGAAAAAAATTGAGATATGGGTTTTGTAGAGAATGTTATTTTGAATAGACCCAAATCATTCATTTTTTGAAAAACTATTTTTTTACCAATGTGCGAGAACCCCTCAAAATTAGAAGCTACAAGCAATTTTTTTTTGGAAAAATTGGAGATATGGGTTTTTAGGTGCTCATATGCCGAAGAGACCCATATTGTTCGTTTTTCGAAAAACTAAGTTGTTCTTGAAACAAATAGAGTTTTTAATAAGTAGAAGCAGTAGAGTTAGCGAAGACAAGTTTTATTCTTCTTTAGAGAAAGGGCAAATTTTTGGATAAAAAATCGAGATATGAGTTTTCTAGAGAATGTTGTTTTAAAGAAACCCAGATCGTCTATTTTTTCGAAAAACTGATTTTTCACCAACATACGAGAACACTTCAAAAATAGAAGTTGTAAAGCAATTTTTTTTGAGAAAAATAGGAAATATGGGTTTTGTAGGTGCTCGCATGCTGAAGAGACCCAAATCATTTGTTTTTCAAAAAATTAAGTTGTTCCGAAAAAAGATAGAGTTTTTTGAAAAGTAGAAGTAGAAGAGGTAGTAAAGGCAAAATTTTTAAATCTTCTTTGAAAAAAAGGCAAATTTTTGGGGAAAATTTTTAAATATGGGTTTTGTAGAGAATGCCATTCTAAATAGACCTAGATCGTCCGTTTTTCAAAAAACTGATTTTTTCGCCAATATGCAAGAATCCCTCAAAAATAGAAGCTACAAAGCAAATTTTTCTAGGAAAAATCAGAGATATGGGTTTTGTAGGTGCTCATGTGCTGAAGAGACCTGATCATCTGTTTTTTTAAAAACTAAGTTGTTCTTGAAAAAAGATAGAGTTTTTTGAAAAGTAGAAGCCTGAGAGGTAACATAGGAATTTTTTTTGAATCTTCTTTAGAAAACGGGTAGATTTTTGGAGAAAAAATTGAGATATGAGTTTTGTAGAGAATTTCATTCTGAATAGACCTAGATCATCCATTTTTTAAAAAAACTGATTTTTTCACCAACATGCGAAAACCCCTCAAAATAGAAGTTGCGAAACAATTTTTTTTCGAAAAAAAAAGAGATATGGGTTTTGTAGGTGCTCCTATACTGAAGAGACCCAGATTGTCCATTTAAAAAAAAACTAAGTTGTTCCTGAAAAAGATAGAGTTTTTTGAAAAGTAGAAGTAGTACAAGTAACAAAAATAATTTTTTTGAATCTTCTTCAAAAAAAGTGTAGATTTTTGGAGAAAATTTTGAGATATGGGTTTTGTAGAGAATGTCATTCTGAATAGACCCAAATCGTCTATTTTTTGAAAAACTGATTTTTTAACCAACATGAGAGAACCCCTAAAAAATATAATCTGTGAAGCAATTTTTTTGGGAAAAATTGGAGATATGGTTTTTGTAGGTGCTCATGTGTTGAAAGACCCAAATCGTCTATTTTTTGAAAAACTAAGTTCTTGAAAAAGAAGTGTTTTGAAAAGTAGAACCAGTAGAGGTAGTAGAGGTAAATTTTTTGAATGTTGTTTAGAAAAAAAAGGTAGATTTTTGGAGAAAAATATGAGATATGGGTTTTCTAGAGAATGTCATTCCGAATAGACCGAGATTGTCTGTTTTTCAAAAAACTAATTTTTTCACCGTGCAAGAACCCCTCAAAAGTAGAAGCTGCATAGCAAATTTTTTCTCAGAAAATCGACGATATGGGTTTTGTAGGCGCTCATGTGTTGAAGAGACCCAAATCGTCGACTTTTCGAAAAACTAAGTTGTTACTAAAAAATAGAGTTTTTTGAAAAGTAGCAAATAATTTTTTTGAATCTTCTTTAAAAAAAGGGTAGATTTTTGAATAAAAATCTAAGATATGGGTTTTGTAGAGAATATCGTTCTGATTAGACCCAGATTATCCTTTTTTTGAAAAACTATTTTTTTCACAAACATGCGAGAACCCTTCAAAAAAAGAAGTTGAGAGGCATTTTTTTTGGGAAAAATCAGAGATATGGGTTTTGTAGGTGCTCATGTGCTAAAGAGACCCAGATCGTTCATTTTTTGATAAATTAAGTTGTTCCTAAAAAAGATAGAGTTTTTTGAAAAGTAGAAGCAAGAGATGAAATAGAGGCAATTTTTTTTAATCTTCAAGAAAAAGGAAGATTTTTGGAGAAAAATATGAGATATGGGTTTTGTAGAGAATGTCGTTTTGAATAGACCTAGATTGTTCATTTTTTGTGAAACTGGTTTTTTCACCAACATGTGAGAACCCCTAAAAAATAGAAGCTCTGAAGCAATTTTTTTAGGAAAAATTAGAGAAATGGGTTTTGTAGGTGCTCGTGAGCTGAAGAGATCCATATCAACTATTTTTTGAAAAACTAATTTGTTCTTGAAAAAGATAGAGTTTTTTGATTGATACCTTCCTCCTCATCTCTTCAGAAAGAACAGAACCCACCACATCTTCAATCTTCAATATGACAAAATTCTCCCAATAGCCATAAAAAGAGAATCCCATGAATTAGGAAAAGAATAAAGAACGATTTGGAATTTTTCCTCCTTATCCATTTTCACACCAATTGATGCCAATTGAGCCACCAACATATTGGATACTTCTAGGTGGTCTGTGACTTTTACACTCTCTTCTATTCTCAAGGAATACAACTTCTTCCTTAATAAAATATTGTTCACTAGAGATTTGGCTTGGTATATCACACCAAGCTTCTTCCATAGTTTTTGTGTGGAGGTATCTTCATGGACATTGATTAAAACAAAGTTTTCCAAGCACAATCTGATTAGACCCTTGGATTTTTGGTCCATAACATCATATTGAGCAACTTGAGTAGGATCTACAGGCCTTGAAACATTCTCATCAACAACATCCCATAGATCTTGATCTATCAACAAATCCTCCATCTTTAGCTTCCATATCTAAAAATTATTTCTTAAAAATTTCTCCACCTCTATTCTCCTTGATGAACTTGCCATCTAAAAATTCTTTCAACAAGATCACAAAGTGTCTTCTACACAAGCTCCCACTCAAATATGGATTAATTCAAAAAACCCAACAACCCAAAACTGACACCAAAGGTGATCAAGCTCTGATACCACTTGTAAGGAAGCTAAGGTAGCAAAGAAACTTCCTACACTAATCTTGAGAGGAGAATAATGTAAAAATTTATTGAATCTTTAATAGTTATAGAAACTTAAATAGAATAAACATAAATATCATGCATACCACGACATAGTGATTTATTCTCAAAATACATCACCATCTCTCTACCCTAGCCATAATATAATGCCCTCATAAAATAGGGTTACATTCTAGGGAAAGATAGGAAAATAAAATATCTGTCATTAGATCTAAAACCTAATTAAAAATGGTCTATATCTATATCATTATTTAATCTATTTCAACCATTTTAGAAGCTTCCTGAAAAAGTTAACACACTCACATTTTTCTCCTCAATGCCACCCTATGCTACCATTGTATACACCTATCAGTGTATAACTAGGAAATATATATATATATATATCTTATCAGCAATAACCTTTATCTAATTTCAAGGCTGATACACAAAGGACCTAGATACATTCTTATTTGAGTTTGATGTGTTGTGAAGAAGTTATGATTATACTACAGATGCACATAGGCTCAAACTATTTCCAACAACCCTAAAGGATGTTGCTCTGAGATGATTCATGGGTTTAGGAAGAGATGTTGTTCCTAATTGGAATTATATGAAGACAAAGTTCTTGGATAAGTACTATGAATATTGTAGAGGAATTGAAAGAAAGAGAGATGACATCTTTAGGATGTCACAAGAGGAGGATGAATCTTTGGAAGACTACATGGAAAGGTTCCAATTTTTCCTTAAGAAATCCCACCAAAATCGACTCTCTGATGAGTCTTTAAAGCTGATTTTATTAGGAGGGATTAATGAGGATTGTATGGATGCACTTAACCTCATTGAGGTAGGAGATATCTCTCAAGAACCATTTGAGGAGATTTACAAGGCATGTAGGAACTATTCAATGTCTTTCATAAAGAAGGTTAGTAAAGATATGTCATCTTCCATCATCAAACCATTCAATGGAGTCTCTAGAGTTGAATTGAGTAATCTATTGTCCAACATGAAGGAGAATATTATCAGCCATCTAGATACACAAATATATACCCTCCATATCAAATATAATCAAGAGGAGGTAGAAGCAACTCTTACAGAATACTGCCCACATTGTAGACAAAGAAGGACTAACTATAAATGCAAGAAGATGGCAAGTATCTCTAAGGGGACATTAGACTTTCATGCATTGGAAGGAGAAGGTAGAAAATTATTCTAAATAGCTCAAAGGAAACCATGTCATCCAAGACAAGTCATTCCCCAAGATCCTTTGAATTATAACATGCCATTTCCTAGTAACAATTCAAATCTTCCTAATTGGAATCCTCAATATTGGGCCAATATGAAAAATTGAAAAACAGAAATTTCCTCAAACCAATTGGAACCAACATAAGAAAAATATGTGACCATCACAAAATTACCAAGGAACTAACTATAATTCCCAATGGCCACCCCAAAAAAAATAATGGCAACCCCATTGGCAAAGAGGACAACAATGGAAAAACCAAAACATGAATTACTAGTAGCCGCAATAGCCCTTACAACCACAACAACAAGCCATTATACCGAACCCAACAAACCTATCACCACAACCACCTAGATCACCTCATCTACCAGACCAACCTACACCTAACCCCAATAACAAGCTTATTGAATAGGCTTACACTAACAAAGTTGTTCAATACCCCACTTATGGAGTAAAGATGAGTGATTTTCACCTCAGATCAAGGAAAATTTTGGCTCGACCTTCATCCCCTCAAATAATTGAATTAAATAATGAAGAACCCCCAATAGAGACCTTGGAGACTCAACCTAAGGAGCCTATGTCAAATCAGGTTAACAAAACCAATCCAAGTATAGAGACCCGATTCCTTGAAAGATTAATAGTAAAAAGACATACAAAAAAGCTGAAACAGATATGTTGGGACAAATTAAATATGTTTGTATCAAAATACCCCTTATCCAAGTCATTAAGGAGGTTCATATCTACACCAAAATAGTAAGAGAAATTTTCCTTAAAAAACTAGGTAGGAAGAGGAAAGATCCTAAGATAGTACAAGTCCTAGGTTAGCTTACCAACATCATGTTGGGAAACATAAATATTCCCAACTATGAAGACCCTAGGAGTCTTGTGGTGGATGAAAATATACATGACACTCTCATTAAGAACACCCTAATTGAATTAGGAGCAACTATCAATGTAATTACCAAAGATACCATGAAGTTGTTACAGTTGAGGGTATCATTGAGGACTTGGTGATAACATTAGATTCATGGGAGTGCCCTATAGATTTCATGGTCCTACAACCAAAAGATAATCTTCTAGGCTACCCCCTCATTATAGGAAGACCATGGTTGGAAACAACACATTCCTTTATAGGCTTTAGATCTAGAAATATAATTATCTCTAATTGGAATGTGACTAAAAACTTAGTCATTTATCCACTGACCTAACAACATGCAAACCTAGAAAAAAACATTTGACCTACCTTAGATGAGGAGGATCAATACTCCTTGCAATCCTTGATGACTATTAAATGAAATCCACTATTTGAGCACCAAGATGAAGATGATTTGGTAGTAAACATTATGCAAAATGACTATGGTATGGACTCATAGCATCAAGACTGCTTGATATGTTTGCATGATCCTCCATAAAATATTATCCCTTCTAGTTCATTTGAGTCAATTTCCCAAATATTTCAATATTTTTACCACACCAATGTATTCCAAACATAGTAGGAGTTGACATCTCATATGTGCAAACAACATCTAAGACTTTAGAGATCATGCTGTGTAAAACAATGAATATTAACAACCAATTGACTGATATACAATAGACATCACTGATAACTGTGTTACAAGCACACACAACAACCTTTACATGGGATTATCATGATATGAAGGGGATAGACCCAAAATTTTGCATGTATAGGATTTACATCAATGATAGTTTTAAACCCATAAGATAACCTCAAAGGAGAATGAACCCTGCAGTAAGATACATAGTTAAAATAGGATTGCAAACATTATTTGATGCAAGCTTTATATATCCTATCTCTAATAGTCAATGGGTGTCACCTCTAGTAGTTTTCCCAAATAAAGGAGGAAAGTGGAGACTATGTGTAGACTATCAAGAATTAAATGCTACAACTAGGAAGGACCACTTTCCACTCCCCTTCATTGAACAAGTGCTTGATTCATTAGCAGGAAAAAGTACTCCTTTTTAGATGGATTTAGTGGATACAATCAAATTAAGATTTCCCCAGAAGATTAGGACAAGAAAAAATTTACATGTACCCTTGGGGCACATATGCTTATTATGTCCTACCATTTGGCCTATGTAATGCACCAACCACTTTATTGAGGGAAATACTAAGTATATTCTTAGAATTTGCACATGATTCTATAGAGGTTTACATGTATGATTTCACAACATATGGGAATACATATGATGAAGAGCTTGGAAATCTAGAGAAAGTGCTAAAAAGGTGTCATGAACACAAATTTGTTGGATGTTGAGGTTGTGTTGCTGATATGTGGTTGTCATTGATGTCAACACTATTAGCATTGATGATTCTGAAGGATGTATATGTCAAGGATATTGAGAAAATTATAATAAATATATTACAGTCAGCTAGTGAAGCTAAGAAGGACAGAGTGATGGAAAGTTTTGTACATTGATGTTCAGGAGGTGCACATCAAAGGGTTTATTGCTGAGCCTATCTAGTATGTTGTCCATAAGTTTCAGAGGTGCACATCAAGGATTGAGGAAGTTATAAAGTTTTGTGTTCCTACAGCCATTCTGGTACTGTAACAGATGTTTTGGGAAGAAGAAATTGCAATTATAATGAGTTGAGATATTGCGTACATTTTTGAGATGTTTTGTGATGTTTCTAGACCATGCTCTATCAGTGTGGTATGTCCGTGTTGATCCGTGTGTTCGCGATTGAAGATCTTTCCTTCATATGTTAATATTTTCATGTTCTTGGCCTACATGATAGTGGTAGTGTGTTGTGGATCTCTATGAATCAATTTGTGAATGCTTGGAATGTTTGAGGATGTTTATTTAGGTCCTCTTTATGTTGTGACCAACTTAGGTTGGTGCTTAATGAGATGTGTTCATGTATTGAGGCTGACAAGTTGTAATTCATTTATTTCTTATTTTGTGGCCAACAAAGTTTTTGATAATCCGTGTAGCGTATATATAAGAGAGATTGGTTGAGTGAATTCAAGAGAGAGTGTGTGTGAAAGTGATGAATGTGCGAATAAAGATCAAATAATTTGAATGTAGAGGATAGTGTGAAGAAGGTTGAGTGAAGTATATTTATGTACCTAACTAGAACTGTAATTAGGCTTATGAAGAAACTAATCTCTCAGTTCATATTTGTCAGATGGATTTAATCTGATTGTCTTATGTAAGGCAGCGAGCCTTCCCTTTGAGTAGTGAGCTCTAGGCAGTGTTCCTGAATGCAAGTGCATTCCCTATTCATTTTTCATCATACTTTTAACAGGGTATAATTGTTGATTAACCTCCACCGTGGTTTTCTCCCTTAACAGGGTTTCCACGCAAAAATCTTGGTGTTGTGTGATTCTGTTGTGTTGCTTAATTCATGCTTTCACTATTAATAGTCAGATTTGTGATTGAAGGTTGATTTGGTTAAGTAAAGTTTTAAATTATGTTTAAATTATGCACAACTAATTCACCCCCACTTTTAGTTGTCTATCCTTGTTTGCCAACAAACTCATCATTGAGTCACGAAAAAATGTTTCATGATGATGAAAAATGGGATTGTATTGAGATATTTTGTATTGAATGAATGAATTCAAGTGGATCCCAAAAAAATTGAAGTAATCTCAACATTCCTTGTGCCTCAAAGATAAAAATATGTTAGTAGTTTCCTAGGACATGCTGGATATTATAGGAGATTCATCCAAGATTTTAGCAAACTTGTAGCTCCACTATTTTTTTTACTGTCCAAAGATGTAGAATTTGAATGGAAAGTTGATTTTCAACACTCTTTTGAAGCACTCAAGGGAACATTAACTAAAACCCTTGTCTTGAGAGAACCAAATTGGACCTTACCTTTCCATATCCATACAGATGATTCTAATTTTACTATAGGAGTTGTACTTGGGTAGAAGGAAGGTAACACATAGTATGCCATATATTATATCTGTAAAAATCTATAAGGGGAAGAACTAAATTATACAATGACAGAGAAAGAAATGTTGGTAGTCTAATATATGGGGTAAACAAATTCAAGCATTATATTACAAGATATACAATGTTTATACACACTGACCACACAAGAACCAGGTATCTAATGACCAAGCCACTGGTTGGTGGCAGGATTGTAAAGTGGTCACTATTGCTTTGGTAATTTGACATCACCATTATGGACAGGCCAGGTAAAGAAAATATAGTGGTAGATTTTCTATCCAGGATACCAACCAAATTGGAAGAAGATGTTATTGATAATTCATTCCTAGATGAGAATTTATTTTCTCTATCTCTGCATACACCATGGTTTGCAAATATTTCCAAATATATAGTAGCAGGGAAGACACCACCTTATTTCTCCCCAAGAGAAAAGAGATAATTGGTTTAAAAGAGTTTTCCCTACTCTTGGATAGCTGGATACTTATTTTACATAGGCTCAGATAATATTATGAAATGCATCAAAGAAGATGAGGTATATGACATTATCCGAGCATGCCATGATGAACCCTATGGGGGACTGATGAGACCATAAATTGTCTCATATTTTATCAAAGAAAATCATCTATTTCTTCCTAATGTATTAGTGTTCAAGTGGATTTGAGTAATGATTAAAAGTTCGTTAGCTTGTTTAAAGTAGAATATAAAGTAAATCTTTGATTTATTTTTAGTAATTCAATATGATCTAAATTGTCTCTAATATGTCTCCATGAAGTGTTTAAGATAATATAATGCAGATAAATGATTTATTAAATAACTCATGGTAAGAAGAAGCTACAAACACTTGTAGCAAAGAGCTCTAGACACTTGAAGCAGTTAACTCCTGACAGATTTAGAAGGCTTTGAAGAAATAATGAGAAGATAGAGAATACTTCCAACACATTCCAATATTGTTGCAAAGTTAAATGAGTATTAATCACTCCTAAATTGGCGGCTAAGCATGTAGTTCATGACAGCTCATGAGATCTCTTCTACCACATTATATTTCAATAAATCAAATTATTAAATCTCATTAATGATAGTGGAATATTATTCAAGATAATCAACAAATATTTGGTCAAGCAAACTAAAGAACAATCCCTTCATTCATGTGGAGAACTAAAGGTTCCCTAAAAATTAGGTGCCCAAAATATTGTCAAAAATGCAGTCTTAGTAAAACAAAGATATCTCCCTCGTTTCTCAACAAAATTTAGAATCTCAAAATGATTTGGAAAGTAGATTGGAAGGGATAAAAACCCTTTTGAGAATTTGGCATGATTTGCATTAGGGAAAGAGAAGTATGTGACAAAAAATGACTGAGACAAAGGTGGTGTGATGGAGGACAACAAATTTAGTTTTTTAAAGTTTTGTAAATGACCCCTCGGAAATAGGATCTTGGATCCACATTCTTAGTGGATTGGTTGGGTAGATATGGAATATGAATTCTATAAATAAAATGTAATAAGTTGATCAAGAGGGGGGAATTAGAAAGGCTTTTTTTAGCCTGAGGAAATAGGATAGTTTTAGTTTCATTTCCAGCAATGTATTTCTAGCTTTCAAGAGTAAATTTGAATTCAAGAAAGCTTTTCATTTCCAACAAGTGTGAAGTAGTTTATACTTTTCAATTCTTTCAAGTGTTCCTTAGATTAGTTCCCTTTCATGCAACTTTCCTTTCATGCAAATAGGATTTATTTTTGCAAGTAGAATAGATTGTCAAGCAAGTTTTCTACTTTCTCTCTTGCAGATAGCCATGGAAACCACCTTGGATTGATAAATTAAATGATGAGGATTACAGTGAACCCATCATTTTTGGCATCGTTGCTAGGGATAGGTGTTATTAGGGAATCAGGAAAACCAGTTTGGCAGCCTTTTAGATTTAGAAGTTCCTCAAGAAATATTTGTCTCTCAAAATCCCCCCAAAATACCAGCTCTAAAGAGAAACCCTCCTATCTATTTCAAAATATATGCTAGAGGACCATCACTCCAAATCCTAACAAAAGATATTTCTTTAAGGAAAGAATTGATGGATTATTTCTTGCAAGAGGTGGAGAATATAATGAAGAGATCTTATGTTCATTACAAAAGCTTGCAAAAAAGATACTTATTTGGAGATCTTCAAAGTCTAAGAATGACTGCCCAATCATAGATTTGAAGAACAAGGAGCTGTTTCCAGTCATGCATGCAATAGATCAGAAGGAAGGATTGCAAGATATCTCCAATCAACCCATGTATTTGCTAGAATGAGAAATCATGGAGAATTTTTTGACTTCAAAGGAAGGTGAAGCATTGAGTTTCAATTTTTTTTCATCTTCTTTTCATTCTCTTATCTCAAAAAATTGAACACATGGAAACATACTTTGAGAAAGGGAAGATATTTTTTAGAACTAGTTAATGGTTATGTGTAACCTTTCTACATCATTAAATAGAGTAGGTTAGGGTATGTTGGATTTTTGCAAATAAGTACTTTGTACATGCTATTTCCTCTTCTCTAAGGCTATAAGCATGTAATTTTCTATACAAGTTTCTCTAAAAACTTGTAGTAGATATTTTAGCATTATTGATGACTGGTTGGTGTAGCAAATATAATGATGAAGCAATCTGAGATGATATTCAATGTAAAATACCAGGTTGCAACTCTCAAAAGTTGAAGAATTTCTTTGCATGCAACATGGAGAAAGTGAAATAAAACTCATGCATGATGGTTGCATGGAAAAATAAGATAAAATTAGGTATTTAGTTTATTATTTTACTCCTATTCAACTTAAAGTTCTTTCATTTTACTCAATCCACTCAAAAAAGAAGAAGAAAAAGTACCTAAAAGAATATATTGAGATTTATGGACTATTCAAGAGCTATTGGGAGCTAATAAAAAAAACATCTTAAAGCAATTATAAGATTTAAGGAGCAATTTGAACCTATCTAGAGCTATTTTGGAACTGTTCAGGAGCTATTAGGAGCTACCCGGAGCAACTACTAAAAAAATGAATTTATTGAATTTTAAGGCTCATTATGAGTTGCAGAGGGACCTACAACATTTTAGGTGTGGGGGAAATGATGAGACCGTAAATTGTCTCATATTTTATCAAAGAAAATCATCTATTTCTTCCTAACGCATTAATGTTAAAGTGGATTTGAGTAATGTTTGAAAGTTCTTTAGCTTGTTTAAAGTAGAATATAAAGTAAATGTTTGATTTATTTTTAGTAATTAAATGTGATCTAAGTTGTCTCTAATATGTCTCCATGAAGTGTTTAAGATGATATAATGTAGATAAATGATTTATTAAATAACTCATGGTAAGAAGAAGCTACAAACACTTGCATAAAAGAGATCTAGACACTTGAAGCAGTTAACTCCTGACATATTTAGAAGGATTTGAAGAAATAATGAGAAGATAGAGAAGACTTCCAACACATTCCAATATTGTTGCAAAGTTAATGAGTATCAATCACTCCTAACTTGGTGGCTAAGCATGTAGTTCATGACAACTCATGAGATCTCTTCTACCATGTTATCTTTCAATAACTCAACTTATTAAGTTTCATTAATGATAGTGGAATATTCTTCAAGATAATCAAAAATATTTGGTCAATCAAACTGAAGAACAATCCCTTCATTCACGTGGATAATTGAAGGTTCCCTAAAAATGCAATCTTAGTAAAATAGAGATATCTCCCTTGTTTCTAAACAAAATTCAAAAATTCAAAATGATCTAAAAATTTGATTAGAAGGGATTAAAAACCCTTTTGAGAATTTGGCATGATTTGCATCAAGGAAAGAGCAACATGTGACAAAAAATGACTAAGACAAAGGTGGCATGATGGAGGACAACAACTTTAGTTTTTTTAAGTTTTATAAACAACCCCTCAAAAATAGGATCTTGGATCCACATTATTAGTGGATTGGTTGGGTAGATATGGAATATGAATTCTATAAATACAATGTAATAAGTTGATCAAGAGGGGGGGATTAGAAAGGCTTGTTTTAGCCTGAGGAAATAGGATAGTTTTAGTTTCATTTCCAGTAATGTATTTCCAACTTTCTAGAGTAAATTTGAATTCAAACAAGCTTTTCATTTCCAACAAGCTTTTCATTTCCAGCAAGTGTGAAGTAGTTTATCCTTTTCAATTCTTGCAAGCATTCCTTAGATTATTTCCCTTTCATGCAAATAGGATTTATTTATGCAATTAGAATAACCATCAAGCAAGTTTTCTACTTTCTCTCTTGCAGATAGCCATGGACACCACTTTGGATTGATAAATTAAATGACGAGGATTACAATGATCCCATCAGGGGAACTTTAAAACAAAGAGGAAAACTCTTAAGATTCTCACAACTAGCTATTATTGGCCAACTCTTCATAAGGATGTTGTGAAGTACACAAGGGGCTATGATAGGTGTCAGGGAATGGGAAGACCAACAAAAAAAGATGAAATTCTATTACATCCATAGTTAGTAATAGTACCATTTGATAAATGGGGATTAGAATTTATTGACCCAATATAACCAACATCTAACAACAAGGAATACATAATAATATCATATATTACCTCACAAAGTGGGTGGAGGTTAAGGCCTTACAATTTTATATGGATAGTAATATGGCAAATTTTCTCTATGAGGACACATTTACAAGATATGGAGTTCCAAGGGAAATTGTCACGGACCTAGGACCCTGGTTTACATTAGAGTTGATCACAAAATTAGTTCAAGAGTATGAGATCAAACATAGGCATTCCTCACCTTACCACCATCAAGCTAATGGATAGATAAAAGTCACAAATAGGGAGATCGAGAACATTTTAACCAAAACAATATAAATTCATAGGATTTATATTGGGTAGCTAGGTTTTCTAAGGTAGTTTGGGCCTATAAGATAACTTGGTAAGCCACAACAAATTTTACATCATATGAATTGGTGTATGGAAAGAAATTAGTACTTCCTATTGAATTTGAGTATAAAACTTTGAAAATAACTATTCAATTAACGATGGAATTATCAACATCACAACATGAGAGATTACACAACCTCAATGCACTTGATGAAATTAGAATGGAGTCAATACACCACACTGAATTTGTTTAGAATCAAAGAATCATATGGCATGATCAGTTCATCAAAACCAAGGAATTCAATGTAGGTGATTGGGATCTACTCTATGACTCAAGATATTAGGACAAAAAGGGAAATTTATAAATAAAGTGGCTTAGTCCCTATGAAATCAAGAAAGTTTTTCCCAATGGAGCTATACTACTGCATACAATTGATGAATTCATGTTTTCCTTAATGATTAATGGACACGGGATAAAGTTATACAAGAAACCACTATAGAAGGATGATTTCCTTCTTTCATTAATAAAACAATTTGAGTATTCACTTAACAATTCAACTACAAAAACTACAAGTTATATACATGACTTAGTAGAGGAGATACCCAACTCACCTACTATTGTTACACAGGTATGATTTCTAACACAATTCACAAAGCACACACTACACAAGGTGAAAAGCAACAACAATCATTTTTTGCACCAATCAGTGAAGCTGGAGGGACCTGTAGCAACATGTCTGAAGAAGACAACTTTTAAAAAGGGGCCTATTATTGGAGAAACCCATAGCAATTCACTAACAATCACTTTAGAATTCCTCGTCGAATTAATTGCATATCTCTACTTTCCACTACCATTTTCCATACATGCAGTCATATACATTTCATTTACACACATACAATGTATACACCACCTCACAATTTTCATTTCCATCATATTTCTCAATTTTCATGTCTCATAGACTTCATTTCATATTCCATCTATCATACATCACATAGCCTTTTCCAGCAGTCATTCACCACACACCATGCATTTAGGTCATTCACTTCCAATTCCAATTAAGAATGTTCAAATCAAATCCCTCTACTAGTAGTAATCAACACTTTTCATGAGATAAGTTTTATGTCATAAGCATTCTACAAGTACATGCATTAAATATTCATAATTAGCATAGATGATGATTGATTTCCTATATATTTTAGTACTTATTTATTCTTTTTTCATATCTAAATTGATATTCCATTATCTACCATCTCACCCTTCACCAAGAATAGTACAATTAAGTGAGAACATTAATACCTTTAGTTGGGGGGATGGATACTCTCATTTTCTTGATTTTCAAAAACCAAAATCCCATTGTAACTTTTTGCCATTTCATTTTTCCTCTATTTTTACATAATTCAAGATCAAAGGAGAAGGAATGGTTGAAAATAATTTAATTGTGAGGATACGATAAAGTGAAGGTGGTGTAGTGGAATAATAGGTAGAAATTGAGCTAAAAAAAAATAGGGGAATTAAAAAATAATAGTAGTATCATGGGTGGCGATATTATCCATAGGGAACCAACATCACATACCCAACTATTGGAAGATAGACTGGTGTTACCTATTTTTCATTGGGATAGTTAGATGGACTACTTCTTGAAACTCACAAAGTTCAACAAAGTCATGACACAACAATTTTCTACTACTTTACAAAATGATGAGGTGATTGTAAGAGTTTTGAAGGTGGACGCTTCAAAGGCCACCATTGTGGAGGTATCAGGACTACCAAGGGAAGTAGAGAGTTCCCAGTGGGTAGATGCTATAGTTGCTAGGAATGAATTCAAAGAACATGGAGAAAACCTAGACTCACCATCTCAAGGTACCAAAATATTATCCTTACCTTGGACATGGGCTTCATTACCTTCTTATATAGTCAAATACTTGTGAAGGAAGGAAGACCTTGTTATATGTTGGAAAAACAAGAAGATACAACTGAGGGAGGGGGGTGAATTAGTTGTAACAAAATCAAAAACTTTAATCAACCTATTAACCTTTAATTCCAGATCTGATGAATAATAGTGAAAGAAAGAATTACACAACACATCAGAAAAACATAACACCAATATTTTTGTGTGGAAACCTTGTTAAGGGAGAAAACCATGGTGGAGGTTAATCCACAATTATACCCTGTTAAAAGTATAATGAAAAATGAATAAGGAATGCACTTGCATTCAGGGACACTACCTAGAGCTCACTGCTCAAAGAGAATACAATCAGATTAAAACCATCTGAGTGGCATGAACTGAGAAAATAGATTCTCCAAAAGCTTGATGATAGTTCCGGTTAGGCACATACGCTCTGCTCAATCTTCTTTCACATTCTACTCTACTCTTGAATGATTTGACCTTTATTCACACTTGTACATCACTTGTAAACTTGAGCATACACCACCCACTTTCATTCATACCACAAAATAACCTTGCTTGTATATCCACTATACAGATTTACATCAACAACTTCGTCGGCCATAAATAATAGATGAATTATAACTATTGGCCTCAATACATGAATAAATATTTATGCGCACCAACACAAGTCAATCACAACAAAGATAAAACCCAAACCAACATCCTAGAACATGCGAAACAACAAGAAATTAATCCATAAGGATCGACAACATGCTACCACCATCATGTTGGCCAAGAACATGAAAAACTGAACATACATCGAAAAAATATTCAACCACAATCACACAAAATAGAGCGGACATACAACAAAGATAAAACATGATCTAGAATCATCCACAGATATCATAGGAACATACACAACAACTGGAATTACCAAAATTCCAACTTCCTCTTCCAAGAACAACTACTACAGTACCAAAATGACTGTAGGAACACTAGAACACTTTACTTGCACAAATATTTGATGCGTACCACTGAGACTTCCGAACATCATACTAGATAGGTTCAACAATAAACCCATTAGTGTGCAACACTTAAATATCAACATACATAAAATTTCACCATTATGACCTTCTTAGCTTCACTGGCTGCCAACACATGTTTAATACAACTTTCTCAATATCCTCGACATATACAACCTTAAGAATCATCAATGCTAATATTTTTGACATCAATGACAACAACATATCAGCAACACAACCACAACACCCAACAATATCCCCCTTTGGAATTGATGGCAACACATGATGTGAAAAAGAATACCATCAACCCAAAATAACTCTTCCATCTTCTCCCTTGGCTCTAAATGCACTTCTCCCTCTTCGTTCCACAAAGGTTCTTCACTTTACACTTCTCTCCTATTGCACTTTTTCACGTTGAACTTCTCTCCCCCTTTGACATCAATGGAAAAGGTTCACATGCTCTGAACCACATATTTTAAAACATCTGACTACTCCCCCTGAGTAGCAGCCACAACATCAATCTGGAATAAGATGTAGCAATGAATTCACATATTGATGCAAAAACCTACATCATCAGCTCTGATCAGGAGGGGAAATCACCCCTATCTTGCCTCTGAGTTACTCAAAAGTATCTTTAGGAAATGGTTTAGTGAAAATATCTACAACTTGCTTTTTAGTAGGTACATATTCCAGTTTGAATTCTTTCTCACTCACTTTATCTTTCAAGAAGTGATATTTGATGGAGATATGCTTTGTCTTCAAATGCATCACATGATTCTTAGAAATGTTTATGGCACTTGAATTATCATAGAATATGGTAATAGGCTCTTCATACTCGATATTAACATCACTTAGCATCTGCTTCATCCACATTACTTGAGTATAGTTATTAGTAGCAACAATGTATTCTACTTCAATAGTAGATAATGAAACCGAGTTTTGATTTTTTCTTAACCAAGACAACAACTTCTTCCCTAGGAAGAACGCACCACCACTTGTAATTTTACTCTCATTAGTATCACCTACCCAATCTACATCAGTATAAGCATTCAAAATAAGATCATCATCCTTTGGATACCATAATCCAAAATCAACTGTTCCTTTGAGGTATCTAAAAATCCTTTTTACAACAGTTACATGTGATTCCTTTGGATCTACCTAAAATCTAGCAACCATGCATACAAAATTCATTATATTTGGCCTTGTTTGGGTTAAATACAGTAATCCACCAATCATTGAACTGTATCTTGTTTTATTTTCTTTAGGAGTCTCATCCTTCTGTGTGAGTTTGCATCCAGTCACCATAGGTGTGCCAATTAACTTTGATTCTTCCATCCCAAACTTTTTCAGCAACTTCTTTACATATTTGGAGTGAGATATAAAGATTCCATTTTCTAACTGAGCGATTTGCAGTCCCAAAAAGAATTTTAGTTCACCTATCATTGACATTTCAAGTTCACTTTTCATTTCATCAACAAATTTCATACACAAATCATCATCACCTTCAAAAATAATCATCAACAAAGACTTCAATTTTAAACTCTTTATCCTGATCCAACTTGAAATATAGATTACTATTAGTAGTACCCTTATTGAATCCAAGCTTCAACAATATTTTTCCAATCTAGCATACCAAGCTCTAGGGGTTTTCTTAAGTCCATACAGAGCTTTCTTCAATCAACATACCATGTGCTTTTCATCAATCAATTGAAATCCATCTGGTTGTTCAACATAAAATTCTTCTTCTAGTTCACCATTCATAAATGCCGAATTTAATTCCATCTGATAAACTTTGTAATTATTGAAAGTAGCATAAGCAAGAAATAATCTCACAGCTTCTATTCTAGCAATAGGGGCAAAAGTTTCATCAAAATCGATACCTTCCATTTGTGAATACCCTTCATAAACTAATCTTGCTTTATTTCTGATCACTTCTCCTTGTTCATTAAGTTTATTCCAAAACACCCATTTGGTTCCAATCACATTCTTGTCTTTAGGTCTAGGAACAAGTTCCCATGTCTCATTCTTTTGTATTTGCATCAGTTCTTCTTTCATGGCTTCCATCCAATATTCATCTTTGTATGCTTCATTGATATTGTTAGGCTCAACTTTAGAAATCAAACAATATTCTTCTGGAATTCTCCTTCTAGTTTTTACACCTTTGCTTTTGTCTCCTATGATTTGACTATTAGAATGATTTATTCTTACATACTTAGGAGTTTTGAAGTTTTCTCTTACCTCTTTTTCTTGTGTTCTTTCTTCTACATTTTTGCTTGCTTCTGCTTCTTGATTTCCTTGGTTCATTGGAACAATTTGTAGCTGACTCTGTGACTGAACATTCTGTCCATTGTTAGAATTATCATGATCACCATCTGAATCATATCCATTACATCTAGATGGTCTGTCAATATCTTCATCAATTTTGACATTAGCACTTTCAACTATTCTCTTCAACCTTTTATTAAAAAACCAGTAATATTTGCTCTTAGTAGAGTAACCTAAGAAGATTCCCTCATCACTTCTAGCATAAAACTTTCCTATATCATCATCTCTCTTGATGTAGCATTTGCTTCCAATTTTTTTGAAATACTTCATAGTAGGCTTATAACCAAACCATAGCTCAAAAGGAGTCTTACCAAAATTATTGTTGACATTTACCTAGTTGATAGTGTACACAACAATGCTTACTACTTCTCTCCAGTAGAAATGATGAACATTTTCTTCCAACATCATGGTTCTAGTAGTGTTTAGAACTATTTTGTTCTTTCTTTCAACAACTCCATTCTATTGAGGGGTCCAGGGAGTAGATAACTATCTTTGAATTCCATGTTCTTCACATAAATTATTGAATTATTTGGAAGTGAATTCTCCACCTGTGTCTGATCTCAAATATTTAACCTTCAAATGTGTCTCATTCTTTGCCATAACTTTGAATTTTTTGAAATTTTCTAATGCTTCATATTTTTCTCTTTAGAAGGAAACCCATATCATTCTTGAATAATCATCAATAAGCAACACAAAGTACCTTTCACCTTGTAGACTTTTGATTCTGGAGGGACCACATAGATTAGTATGTACCAATTCCAATACTCCATTAGAGTTGTACTGTTTGCTCCAAAAATGGTTTCAAGCTTGCTTTCCCATCTAACATTCCTTGCACACAGTGTTAGTAGGCTTCACTATCTTAGGTAAATATTTGAATGATTGAGAAGAAATTATCTTTACAATATTATCAAAGTTCACATGATAGAACCACCTATGCCATAACCAACTTACATCAATCTGAGTAATCAAGAAAATTCCATTAGCAGTACTCAACTGAAAGATATTACCTTTTGTCTTTGTACCTGAGGCAATTACTTTGCCTGTATTTCCTAGTATCTTGCACTTACCATCCTTGAATTGAATATTGTATCCCTTGTCTACCATCTGTCCAACACTCAAAAATTTATGCTTTAAGCCTTCTACATAATGAACATCATCGGTATTATGCTTACCACCAAAAGAAATAGTGCCTCTGCCATAAATCACACCAGAAGTGTTGTCTCCAAATATTACAATGCCACCATTGTAATTATCCAAGCTAAAAAACTTATTTTTGTCACCAATCATATGATGTGAGAATTCTCTGTCAATCACCCATTCATCCTTTTCTTCAAATTTTCCTGCAAGAGCTTTCTCAACATTCACATTACTAGTAGATTCAGTGGACACTTGACCATTCGCTTTGATAACAATAAATACCCATTCATCTTCTTTTCCATTATCTTTATCAAATTCATCATCAGTAACACCTTCTTCAGCATAACAACACTTTCTTTGAAATATAGTGTCTTCAGGCTTGTATTTAGAAATTATTTCAGGACACCTTGATGCAAAATGACCTATTTTACTATAGGAAAAAATTTAATAGGTAGCTTTCCTTTGTACTTACCATGGCCTCTGGATTCTCTTCTTACAATTAGTGCTTCCAGTTCTTCTAGATCTCTTTCTTCCTCTTCAATATTTTTCATCTCATCTTCATACCTAAATGTCTTTTTGGAACTTTCTCTTGTATCATATTTCTTTTTCCTGGATACAGTGGCTTTGAATGCAGATTCTACTTTAGGAGTAGATTCACTAAATTCGCTCAATTCAAAGGCTACAAGTTTTCCAATTATCATGTCTCTTGTTATTTTAGTCAATGACCTGAGTTCATCAATAGCACAAGCTTTCGCTTTGTAGGAAGGAGGCACACATCTGAGTATCTTAGAAACAATTTCTTCTTCATCCAAGACACCACCAACACATCTGATGTTTGTCACCAGTTCGTTTATCTTCTGAGAGAAAGAGTGGATGTTCTCATCTTTTCTCATCTTCATGTCCTCCCATTTTCCTTTTATACTTTGTAGCTTAGCAAATTTCAGAAGTGGATCTCCTTCATATAATAATTCTAGCTTTGTCCAGATCTCATGTCTAGTCTTCAAACCCATCACATTTGACATTTTAGAATATGTCAAGGAACTCACCAATGCTTCAATAGATCTCATATTAATTTCAACTTCTTTGATCTCATCAGCAGTAGAGGGACCATTCTAAGGAATAGTATATGTATCTTTTGTGATCTTCCAAAAGGGTTCACCAATGCACTTCAAATGACATTCCATTTCTACTTTCCACATGGTTTAGTTTGTACCATCGAATCTCAGACTATCCTTCTTGTAAGATGCCATCTTGGATCACCTCAAGTTGTTAAGCTTCACCTTCAGAGGAACTAGCTCTGATACCAATTGTTGGCAAAACAAGAAGATACAACTAAGAGGGGGGGGTGAATCAGTTGTAACAGAATCAACAAATTTAATAAACCTATTAACCTTTAATTCTAGATTTGATGAATAATAGTGAAAGCAAGAATTACACAACACATCAGAAACACATAACACCATTTTTTTTGCGTGGAAACCTTATTAAGGGAGAAAACCACGGTGGAGGTTAATCCACAATTATACCCTGTTAAAAGTATAATGAAAAATGAATAAGGAATGCATTTGCATTTAGGCACACTTCCTAGAGCTCACTGCTCAAAGAGATTACAATCAGATTAAAACCATCTGAGTGGGATGAATTAAGAAAATAGCTTCTCCAAAAGCTTGATGATAGTTCTGGTTAGGCACATACACTCTGCTCAATCTTCTTTCACATTATGCTATGCTCTTAAATGATTTGACGTTTATTCACACTTGTACATCACTTGTACACTTGAGCATACACCACCCACTTTCATTCATACCACAAAAAAACCTTGCTTATATATCCGCTATACGGATTTACATCAACAACTTCATCGACCACAAATAATAGATGAAGTATAACTGTCGGCCTCAATAAATGAATAAATCTTTATTCACACCAACACAAGTAGGTCACAACAAAGATAGGACCCAAACCAACATCCTCGAACATGCCAAACAACAAGAAATTAATCCATTAGGATCCACAACACGCTACCACCATCATGTCGGCCAAGAACATGAAAACCTAAACATACATCAGAAAAATCTTCAACCACGATCACACCAAATAGTGTGGACATGAAACAAAGATAGAAAATGATCTAGAATCATCCATGAACATCACAAGAACATACATAACAACTAGAATTACTAGAATTCCAACTTCCTCTTCCAAGAAAAACTGCTACAGTACCAGAATGACTGTAGGAACACCATAACACTTTACTTGCACAAATCTTTGATGCATACCACTGAGACTTCTAGACATCATACTAGATAGGTTCAACAATAAACCCATTAGTGTGCAACACTTGAATATCAATGTACATAACATTTCACCATTCTAACCTTCTTAGCTTCACTGGTTGCCAACACATATGTTTATACAATTTTCTCAATATGCTCGACATATACAACCTTAAGCATCATCAATGCTAATAGTGTTCACATCAATGACAACCACATATCAGCAACACAACCACAATGTCCAACAATTATATACAATCCATTTTAAGCTTTCAAGCCATCTTCGCCATGATAGGAGTCTAAATGTTCCCAATTATTTTTACAATTTATTGAAAATAATGAGTTCTGAGTACAAAAGAAAAAGGAATAACAATATTGCCACATTTATGCTTAGTCACATTATTGATAAAGAGAATTTTGAGGTTTTAGTTTCCACAATTTTTGATGCAGGAGCATCCATGGCTCAGTGCAATCCCGTTTCTTGACTTAAAGGTTTTATTTTTGAATTTTTCAATTTTGGTGTGTTGGATTTCATGTTTGATTATTGAAATTCAAATTTTTATGTGAAATTAAATATTTTGTGATGTGGGAAAGTTTTAATTTGGATTTGATTTCAAATTGGGTCAAATTGGTGAAGAGGAATCATGGAGAATATGCTTTAAAACTGAAAAAGCAGAAAAAATCAATTTACGGTGTGGGTTTATTGGAGCAATTAAAGCCATTTGTAACATATTTTAAATTTAAATAGCTCCTAAAAAATAGGAAACATGGAGGTGGGCACCCAAGTTGTGGATTCTACATTTTTGCTTTATTTGGGAAATCATTAAAGTCATTTAAAAGCCATATTTCATTTTCACTAAGTCTGGGAAATTTAAAACAAATATTTTATGCATATTTGAATTTTTAATTGGATTTTATTTACTTCCTAGAGGTTGAGGCAGTTATTTCCTAGAGATGCTTTGGAATGAAAGGAAAATGAGACTGAAATTCATTGAAATTACATTTGAGGAGAGTAGGATGGAATAAAATTGAATTTCATTCATTCTTTTGGTTGGTTTTCACAAGAAAAACATAGAGAAGAGAGAGAAGGAATGGAATACCTATAGAAGGCCATATATTTGAGGTTGTGATAGATTTTTGGGTGTTGAAAGAGGAAAATCCAACACAAGACTATGCAGATTGAAGACATTGTTTGTGCAAGGTGTTTTGAAGTTACATGCATTGGTGAAAGAATTGACTCCAGACTTTGGTTGCTATTGCAAACCAGATTGTAGATGTTTTCCAGGGGTTCATATGGATTGTTACAACCTCTTCCATGAATGGATTGTGATAGGATAATTTCCCTTCTTTTAATTCAAGAATTTACCAATTGCATATTGCAATCTGTACTAGCAATTATTTTCCAAGTTTCTTTGTATGTTGTTGGTTAGAGTTTATGAGCTTTTTAAATTTAAATTGCAGAAAAATAATTTAGTTTAATTAGCTCATACATTAGTGGTATTAGAGCAGAAATATCTTGAGTGTGTAATAGACCGTCGAAGAGAGGCAGTTGCACCAGGATTGAGCTTGTGGGTATTGGAGGAAATGTATGCAAGAGGAGCCCATCATGATAGAGGAAGAGGAAGAGGAGATAAATTTGTTAGAAATGATGATTTTAGAGAATTGAGAAGACATGTTGAAACTTTGAAAAATGAGATAAGGAAAGGATTTGCAAGAAATAGAGACCCAACAAGTGAAGATGAAGATGAAAATGAAGATGAAGATGAAAGTACAAAGAATGCTAGTTTAGATACTAAGCAAAGAGAAGAAATTGCAGTAGTTGCAAATGACCCACTATTGAAAGATTTTAAAAAAATAGGAAAGAGAACAAAATTTGATGTACCTACCTTTAATGGAAGCCTAAACCCAAAAGATTTAATTGATTGGCTAAATGAGATGGAGAAGTATTTCGAATTTGAAGAGATAGAGGATTCATACAAAGTAAGATATGAAAAAACAAGGTTGAAAGGACATGCCTCGATATGGTGGAGAGAGATCCAATTAGAAAGGGGAAGAAGAGGAAAATAAAAGATTAACAAATGTGATAAACTAGTGGAGAAACTTAAAAGACAATTTATTCTTGTGGATTTTGAATTGGACCTACTCAAGAAAATGCAAGGTTTGAGATAGGGCAACAAGAGTGCAAAAGAATATATAGAATAATTCCATAGAATTCTTATTAGAACTGGACATTCCAAGGTGACCAAAGAGAAGGTTTCAAGATACATAAATGGGTTGAGACCGAGCATTTAGGAAGAAATGGCATTTGTTAGAGTTGTGACAATGGAGGATACTTGTCAAAAAACATTAAAAATAGAAGAAAGAATGAATAGGAGGTTTGAAAATAAGCAAAGAGGAAAGGGTAAAAATAATCTGCAGTAGAATGAGGATCAGATTGGAGACACTAAGGGCAGCAAGGAAGAAAGAGGGGAGAGTTCAAATTAGAACCATGATCAAAGTTTTAGAGGAAGAGGAAGATCGGGTAGAGGATTTGGAAGAGGAAATTATAAATTAACTTGTTTCACGTGTGGAGAAGAGGGGCACAAATCATATGAGTGTCCTAATGAAGAGGAAAGAATAAGAAGGACTGAAAATCAAAATAGGACAACAAATGTGAATAGAGACGAAGTAGGATCATCACATTCTGAAGAAGCAGAAGATGGTGAAACTTCAATGGATAGTAGAAAACTGTTAAATGAAGATGACAAATCTATTCAAAGGAGAATTTTGTTTAGGACAAGATGCAAGTGTGAAGGAAAGTCATGTAATTTAATTATTGATAGTGGAAGCACAAAGAATATTGTGTGTGGTGAAATGGTAAGAAAATTGCAGCTAGAAAGGAAGAAGCACTTGAATCCATATCAGATAGCATGGGTACAAGATGACAAGAAACTTTTGATTAGTGAACAATGTGAGGTAAAATTTAAGATAGGATACTATTATGATGAATTTTTATGTGAATTCTCCCAATGGATTCTTTCCATATTCTTCTAGGAAGACCTTGGCAATTTGATAGGAAGGCGATGCACGATGGTTATGCCAACACATACACATTGATGAAGAATGGAGTGAAACAAAAATTGAAGCCATTGAAAGAAGAAATAGGTAAGGCTTGAAAAAATGCTAGGTATTGTTTGGTTGATGAAATCATAGTTTTAGATTGTATGAATCATGAATATGTTAGCTTTGTTGACACTAACCATGAAGAAGATGAGAAAGGTGAATTGTTGACTCAGATTGAAGAAGAAATCTTAGGTGAAATGAAGGTAGCAACAAAGGGTAAGGTAAAATATGATTTTATTATTTCCTTTGATGAGAGAGAGAGTGAAGAAGTAGCTAAGTTAGTTGCAGCAGAAATTGTTTTTGATAAAGTTGAATTAGGAAAGATGAATTTGAAGGTTAATGAAGAGTTTTTTGAAGAGTACTTGTTTGAGAACAATGGAAGTGAACATGTATTGATTGGTGGGAATGATTCCTTATCATGTAATATTGAAACTAATCCTTTTGATGGTATTAATAATGCTATTTTTAGTGAAGGAAACCAAGTTGCAACAATGTTATATCTTTCAAAAAGCATTGAAAAAGTGAAATTTCATGAAGAAGTAAGAAACCGCATTCATAAAGTGAATTTTCAGATTAATGTTGATTTGAAGAGAAGATACAAAGAGTTCCAAGTTAGTGATGAGGTAATGGTGAATTTGAAAAAGGAGAGGTTTCCAATGGGTAACTATAACAAGTGGAAAATGAAGAAGATTGGACCTTACCGGATTGTGAGAAAACATAAACCGAGTAATGCTTATGAGATAAAATTCTAGTGACTTAAATATTTATCCAATATTAAATATTTCAGATCTAAGCATATTCCATGAAGGTGAAAATTATGAAGATTCAGCAGCAAGACAACCACAAGCATTCACACCTACTTCAGAGAGTGAAAATATTGAAGCAAGTCTTGATAGCAGGGTGAAAAGAAGCACAAGAAGAAGCAATAGATGGAATATTTGGTGAAATGGTTTGGAAGACCTATAGAGGACTCTTCATGGTTGTCTGAGGCTGAATTTATTCAGATTTTATATCCTCTTGGAAAGTGATAGGATCACTTTTCTTCTACCATGGGTGTCTGATGCAGGAGCATCCATGACTCAATACAATCTTGTGTCAACCTGAAGGTTTTATTTTTGAATTTTTCAATTTTGGTGTGTTGGATTTCATGTTTGATTATTGAAAGTCATATTTTGGTGTGAAATTAAATATTTTGTGATGTGGAAAAATTTGAATTTGGATATGATTGCAAATTGGGTCAAATTGGTTAAGAGGAATCATGGAGAATATGCTTTAAAACTCAAAAAGCAGAAAAAAGAAATTTATGGTGTGGGTTTACTGGAGAAATTAAATCCATTTGTAACTCATATTTTAAATTTCCACAACTCCTAAAAAATAGGAAACCTGGAGGTGGGTGCCCAAGTTGTGGATTCTTCTTTTTTGCTTTATTTGGGAAAGGATTAAAGTCATTTAAAAGCCATATTTCATTTTCGCTAAGTCTGGGAGATTTAAAACAAATATTTTATGCATATTTGAATTTTTAATTGGATTTTATTTACTTCCTAGAGGTGGAGATAGTGATTTCCTAGAGATGCTTTGGAATGAAAGAAAAATGAGACTGAAATTCATTGAAATTATATTTTAGGAGAGTGGGATGGAAAAAAATTGAATTTCATTCAATCTTTTGGTTGGTTGATTTTTTGTATGTTGTTGGTTGAAATTTATGAGCTTTTTAAATATAAATTACAGTAAAATAATTTAGTTTAATTAGCTCATACATTATGTTTCATGGGAGATTTTCCTAAATTTCAATCATATCGATAGTATTCTTAAGGAACCTATTGTCCCATAAAATATGGAATCATGTGTTGTATCAGGAAGGGAAATTATCTCTATCTCCCCTATTGTGTCACCTACCCATAGTATAAGAGAGCCAAAGGAGAAGAGCCTGCATGACACTCAACCTGCAACCTCTACGCAACCTGTAACAAGAGATACCCAAGAAATTCCTACCTTTGGAAAAACACCATAAACCAACAAAAGGAAAGGTGAATCTTCTTCTACACATACAAGAGGGTAGAATAAATTCACACAACCTAGGAGGAAATCACACCGCTTGAAGAGGAAAGGTGTTATGAGAGGGTCAATTAAAAAGCAAAAAAGGGAGATGTTGTTATGGTTGAGATTGACTCAAAATTAAAGGGGGATTACCTTGGTAATGAAAATGTTCCTAATGCACAAACATGGCATTTTACAAGCACCTTTGAATATGATTCAGAGTATTCTTTTGTTACAAAGAAGACAAGAAAAATAACCTGAAAGAGCCTTGATTCAGAGGTAATGAATATATGAGTGAAAGGAATGATCAGTTTGTGGAAAGATATGAAGAAGTTTTTGTTGAGAAAAATATATTCACAAGGAATTACAAGAGGATATGGAAAGGATTTAGAAATTGAAAGGTTTATTGAAAACACACCAGTAAAGAGAAAGTGAGAGGAACAAAAGAATTGAGGAATTGGAGGAAAATAATTGTAAATATGAGTTACGATCTAGGTTGGATAAAGTGGAACATCTTGTTATCATAGTAACAGAAAATAAAAAATTAGTACCCAAGGGTTTAATTCCTTCACTTTCAGTTCCCCTTGGTCCATTTGTAGTGACCTTAGGTGTGGAATTGTGGAGAAGAACCCAAGAGTTCTTTGACAAGAAGAAGGAATGGGAAAAATAAAAAGACGAGTTGATATCAAAGCACACTAGGACACTTGAGTAGAAGGATGCAAAAATAAAAAGGTTAAGTGAAGATTGAAGAAGTAGTAGATAATGTTGTACAAATTCTAAAGCAAAAATCTCTTGCAAGATTTTATGCACTATTTTTCTAAGAAAGATACTTGTGTTTTAAATTTAGCCAACTAATTAGTGATTTTCCAATATCAATGAACATAAATTTTGTGTTTTTAGAAACTTTGTCTGACTCTACATCAGATATACAAGATCAATTATGTGAGTTTTACTTGCATAATCTTATGTTATCAGATCAAATAGAATAGAATCCTCTAATGTTTGTGGGGGCCTTACAACTTAAAGCAATGGCCTCTTATATCAGGAATGAATAGAAAGGGGTGATGTTGCTGGTGAAAATAAAACAAACAATGTAAAACATAATATTTCTACTCTATTTCTCTTGAAAAAGAAAGAAAACATATAGTAGCCTAACTCCCAAGGTCTTGGTAGTAGGTTCCCAACTGTCTGATGTCACTCAATTGGCCCATGCAACTATAATATTCAAGGGGCCTTTGCTGGTGATAAGGAATACAAGCAACAACAGATTCATCAATCTATGTTTAATGGGGGGGTTTAAATAAATAGAAAAATATAGATCAAGGCATAAATCAGTAAAATATGAACAAAATTCTCTAACATCCAGACATATATTATTAACAACGAATGCTTTTTTAATAGATCAAGAAAACCATAACATGATAAAATTTACAAAACAATCCATACTATTGCATACATTTACAGTGCTTAGTTTAACCATCACAATCATTCATCACAATACCTTAAGATTTAAAAGAACAAACTCTTCATTCATTGCTAATAACATAGATCAACAGACATGCAAAAATTCCATCCATAGAAAATTTAATGAAATAATCTTTGAAATATGGTTTCCCCTATTGATTCATATCAAATAAGAAACATTTATGCACAAAAAACTCATTGGCATACATACCGATTATGGTTCATTAACCTCTTCCAAGAAACTCAATTCCAACATAACACTGTATAAAAGTGTATCTAAATTCAATTGAACTTAAAACAAAGTATCTTTTCTTAAAGCTATAAAATTCCTATCTGCTATCATCAGGTGGCTAATTCTACTTTCATCCACTGAACTTTACAATATGGAGTTCAAAAATACATATAGGTGTGCTAAGCACAAATCCCTCTCAATCAAAATTGAGATCCACTAATCAAGGAATTGGAACCTCCTCAAAAACTTAGACTGGTTGATCTCCAGTTCCAATGTTGATTGCCCTGTGAAATAGGAGAGAAAAAAGAGGGGAAGTCATGTACCCAAAATAAACCATCCTGATGCGAACTCATTCCTGCATAGTTTTCTCCAAAAGGTATTCATCATAATTGGAGAAGACTTGTTGAAGAATATCCACATCAGGCCCATCAATCCAACTGTCCTCAAATTTAATTCTCTTCAACTTTGCAGAGGAAAACTCCTTCATGTATTTTAATTTAGTCAACTTTTTCCTCGCAGCTTTCACTTCTTCCTTAACATCCATTAATCTATCTAATAATAGATCCTCTCCATCATCCTCTTTCTGTGTAACCTCTTGAAACCTATTGTCCCATTTCTCCTTTAATTGATTTAGAGGCATGCCCTCCTTAACCGGTATATCCACATTAACTAGAATGGCTACAATAGATTCTAGTTCATCAAGTTGATCATTCAAGTCCTTACTAGCATCTTGAATTTCATTCCTATGCTTGTATATAAAATCAGATCTAAACCGAATTATGCTTGAGGCTTTTTCGAAGAAATCTGCATTGTCTTCCTCGAGGATTGATTGCTCAAAAAGAGTTGACTTTGGAAATTTATTTATATCCTTTATTTTCTAGACATACTCCCTATATTCCTCCTCCTGCTTTCCCAAAGCTTCAGTGTGGTGACTCATTTCTTCTATCAATTCCAACGCTATCTTATGAATCTCAAAACTGCTTACCAACACCTCACCCACTTCCTGGTTAAGCTTATCTATCCACCTATCCATCATCCCAGACTTACTCTTCATTTGTACTAGATCATCAACTTATCTTTTGCTGAGCAAAACTGGTGTTTCCTAGGAATCAACTTGTTGTGACCTAGGAGTGGAAACATCCCTTAAGAAAGTATGCAGCTGATCCAACTGAGCCTTGAGCTCATCCTTTCTTTGTTTGTCTTTGATCATTCTGGACTTGGTGGATGAAGCTACAACATCAATTAGATTCATCTGCTAATTGCTTGTAGGCTTCTCTAAATTGACCGTGCCCAGGTGATAATCGGTGACCTGTATATCTACCCTATCCTTGTCCACTATTGGAATTGCAAATCCTGCAATAATCTCCCCTACCTCAGTGAGCCTTATGGAATGAAGAATTCTGGCCTTCTTCTTGGGTCTCTCTTTTTCTATCTCCTTCATCATTTCTTCCCAATTAAGAGGTTGTGGTGGAGCTATTTGTTTCTTTTCAAGATCAAGCTTCAACCAGGTAGGAGCACTAGGAGTGGTAGCCATTACTGTAGAGGAAGAGGTAGCAGTTGTAGAAGATAGAGGATGCAATAAATTAAATTTAGGTTGAGAATCAACCTCCTACACATTTTGCTGTTCTTTTTCTGCATTCTCTTGTACAAGCTTCTCAACCTCTTCCCTATCCTTCTGCTCCTCTATCCTTTTATCTTCTTGTTCTTTTTTCAATCGTTCTCTTTCTCCTTCCAAGTCCTTGAGCTTGTCCCATGCTTCCTTCTCCTTTTTTGTTGCTTAACAAGCTCTTCAGGATCCTTTTCTTTCTGCAAGCGTTCTTCTTCCTCTCTTTTCTTATAGGCTTCTTCAATCATTTTAAACTTAGCCTCAAGGGCCTCCCTTTCTGTTCTTTGTTTGGCCTTCTCTTCCTTCAGCTCATGAATCTTTTGCACCATCTTCAATCTATCGTTTTCCTCCTTTTCTATGAGCTCATGCTCCTTTTGCTACTAGTGCTTGATCAATTCACCAACTTTCTGCTTGGCCTCCAACTGTTGTTACTGGAGTACTGCATCAGCTTGTGCCTTGGCATCTAATTCCTGTTGTTTTTCCAAAGCTTCAGCTTGTGCTTTGGCATCTGAGGCTTTCTTAGCTTCTTCAAATAATGCCCATTGATCTGATTCTATCAAAACATGCTCAATTTCATCAAGAGGCATCTCCTTTTGTGTCTCCTTATCTGACAAAGTATCATCAAAGTCTGTTTCTATATCATGAATTTCCATCTCTTCTTCCTTTCCATTTAAAGTCTCAGCTTCTTCATGGAGAGTCCCCTTAGGCATTTATCCACTTCATTGCTCTGTAGGAGGGAGTTGAGATGGTGACTCACCCACAACTGATGCTGAAGCCATAGGTCCTATTGGGACTTCTTCATGTGTTTCAAGAAAATATTGAGCCAGAGCTTCAAGTTCAAATTCCTCTATGTCAGGAGGGAAGAATTCCAAGGGCTCCTTTGGAGGCATTTTCCTCTTCGTTCTCCTATACCCTTGTGTGGTACTTGCACCTTTTCTTTTCTTGGAGGTTTGATCCCCAGGCTCCTTGGTTCTCCGTATGACCCATTGGATACTTCTATCCAACACCGGTCTTTCTATTTTCTTAATATCAATTGTCTCCCCCGCATCCCAATCTACAGGATCTAAATTATTGGTACCTACATCCTGTGCTTCATATACGAGATCCAAAACTACACCATCATCTGATAGTGTTTCAGGAATGTCCACTTTAACCCCATATTCCACCATGAGTGGGATAGGCAATCTTTCATAGTTCCTCTTCCTCAAATCATATTCATCCTGAAGATCACTCCAGAAGTCCTCCAACAGATTGAAATGTCTATCAAAAATGGAAGAAAGCAAGGCATTCATCTTCTTCTTTGGATCAAAATGCTTTCTAGCAGTATATAGGCCCAATTTCAGATGCATTAATTCATTGCAAACAAACTTAGCTCCCACAAGGCGTGGGCAGCTATATTCACCCAACTGCATGGGGAACTTGTGACAACCGGTCTTATGCTTTATACCAAATTTAGCATTGACGCCCAAGGCTTGGTAAACAAACTCCATTAAGACCATCCTATTGCTGCAACATCTAGGGAGTAAGTGAGGATGACCATCAAACCTAGCCAACCTAAAATAAGTAAACTTAGGGTATTGGATAAACCAGTATCCCCACTCTATAATGAACGCCATGGCCTCCTGGCTCAGTCTGTACCCTGCATCTCCATTAAGCTGGTTAATAATAACATACATAAATGCATCATTAACTCTTCTATAATGCAGTTCAGAAATCTGCAAGGATAGTTGATCATAATGGTTCCATACTTTATTCTGTCCATCAGTTTCTCCCAACATTGCCACTCTATTTAACCCTAGAAAAATGCCTCTCCTTACTGCTGAATAAATGACATAAGAGGTCATAAAGAAACTCTTGGTTTCTCTCACTCTAACCATTTGATTGTGGATGCTTTCAGACACAATCATGGGCCAATCAAATTGCTGCTTGCCATCCAGGATTGTTTGAATGAATGGAAACATCCATTCCTTAAAGTGAAAAGCATCTCTTTTTCCAAAGACTCTAGATAACATCATTATTATGTCCCCAAACTCTTTGTAGAACTTTTCCCTTTTAGGCTGATCTGGAAGCTTTATTAGAGACTTCTTCTCAGTTCTCAACCATTTCTTATTCAAATGAGCCTTGTTGGCCTCCTTATGATTTCTATATATTTCCAAATCCTCCACCTCATTGAGCTACTTAGGATTCCTTGGATTGGGGACATTGAACATAAATTGGAACATTTGGGGAGTAAAATCAATGATGACATTGCCTTGTGAATCCACACACTGTCTAGTAGTCGGATTATAGGCTCCATCTTCTATCATTATCAACTTAGGACATTGGATTGATAGAGGAAAAATAGTGATATGAGCCAAGCCAGACTCAACTATCCTTTGAGTTCTCCCTGTCACCTCTTCACCAAATGTTCCGGAGTAAAACTCCTCATAATGGAACAAACCCAGATTTGTATTAGTTATGTCTGCCCAATCCGACACCACCTTGCTAGCAGTGACAACAGGACCCCCATGATTATACCTCAAGGTATAAGGGAGTTGTTCAGGCTTAACCTTTTTAGGCTTAGCTTTTGTTTTTGAAGTTTCTACAGGTTGACTCCTCTGAGAAGCCTCACCCGATGCTCCTGACATTCTTTAGTTTCTATAATAAAAACCCCAGATTAGATCTACAAGAAGTATAAAAAAAACCCGGTTAGAGATCTTACCCTTCATACACATTGGAGGCAGGACTAGGCATAAGACATCCCTAAAAAGCCCTTTTGAAATACCGTCGGGGTCAGTTTCAGAATGGGCATTGAACTCTCAATGAACCATATGGCGGAATCAGAGCTGGAGTCGGCATGGTAATCGAAACCAGGATCAGAATGGACATTGATTTGGTACAATGAAGAAATTTCAAACTTATATCCTGGTTCGACTCTAGTTCCGACTGTGTCGAATAACCTTTTGATAAACTATAACTCATCGAAAGTGGGCCCGAAGACAGAGTCAAACATTTATTATAAACCAAGGTTTGAGACCAAAATCAATTTTGTATCCGACCCCGATTTAAACAACCATGACATCATTTTAGGAATTTCAACAAAATAACTAATGACGTTATAACCTAAAAAAAAATGAGGTCACTTGACCAAACAAAGGGGCTTAAAAAATCATAGTACAAGACCATCCCCATATGACCGAGAGGAAACCTAGCAACTAGGGCACCATTTTCTAATTTAAACAAAGATGCACATAAAAACCCTAGTTTATAAACCCTTCGACTCAAATAATTAGGGCACAAACTTAACCCTACTTGAAACCAATCAAATCGATACGTAGAAGAATCAGTACGTAAAAACCATAGATCAAAGAACCCTATAAACATAATGAAGTAGGCGATCGACACCCTCAAAAACCTAGGGCACCACGGTATGGGCATGAATAAAACATGAAAGTGACCGTGGAAAAACAAACAAACAAGAAAACACCAAACATTAAAATAAAAGACAAAATGAAAACAAGAAAAACAAAGAAAAATAAAAGAGAAGATAGGAAAAACAAACAACAGAGATTTGAAAGAAAACCAAGAGCAATGAACCCACCCAAAGAACAAGAGACTGAACAAAACAAGACAAACAAAAAAATGAAGAAAATAAACCCTACCTCCAAACGCAATCCAACAGGCTAGTCCTTTGATGTGAATCCGCATGAAAATATCTCACTTTCGATTAAATCACGCTCCCAAATGTTCCACCACAACTCTGGTTCATTTTTACTCTTTAAACAATGATGATAACCATCGAGTTAACCTTAATTGAGGTTAAAAATCTAGATTCATACATGTAAGGCACATGTAATTAATGCCATAAATGCGGTAGATCAGAGTCGGAACCATGGAGGGAACAGGCACAAGACTATTGTGCGATCGAAGTAAAGTCAGAAACAAAAAGAAAGGAGGGACCGGAAACGAAATGGAAGTTGATTTAGAAACTTTCTCCAAGTTTTGAGTTTTGTTCTGGTTCCGATTCTGATTCCGCCAACAAAGAAGAAAAGGAAAGAAAGAACCAAAAGAAAAACACCAAGACTGAAACAAGAAAACCCATCACCGATCTCAAGTCCAAACGAACAAACCAAAAGGCGGAGGCGGAGGTGGAATGGAAACAAGTTCGAGACTATATATAAATCTTAGACTTAATATCCATTCCGGCTCTGACTCCGACTCTGGTAAAAAAAAAAAGAAAAACACAAGAGACCAATGAAAATACAAATGGGACCGAGATCCGAATTGAATCCTCAAGACGAGTTTAAACCAGATTCTGTTCTGGTTCTGGATCCGATAGAACAACAAAAAAATAAAACAAAGTGTTGGAAGAAAGAATAAATCCAAACTTTTTTGAAAAACAACCAAGGACAAAAAACACAAAGGGGGACCCATTTTGACCATGGAAAAAGATGGGGTGGTTATGCAAGGAATAATAGGTGAGATGTTGTAGGAATATACAAAATATGAGAATTTTTTTTTATCTATAGCTAAGAAGAGAATCCAAATATCCCAATGTAGTTATTGATGACTGGTGAGAGCTCTTGACATATAAAGGTGTAGGAAGGAAAATAATGAATGTTAGGGAACCTGACTATACCAAGATGAAGCAACTAGTTACAAAGAATATTGATCACACCACCCAATTTGTAAAGAGGTGGTAGGATATGACCCTTGAATTAAAGAAAAAGGAACCTCACTCTCTATACAATTTTATAGCCATTATTAGAAGGTCTCACAAGTATATAGACATTGCTATGGACAATGGACGAAAACAGTTTCCATTGAAAATTCATCCATCTCTCCTTCTCTACCCAGTACCACATTGGATAGGAAGGGACCAAGATGAAATACAAGTAGCAAAGAACCTAAGGCTTCCAAAGATTTCATGTCGAAAAGGCTACTATTTGAGATAGGTTAAGGGAGTTGATGTTGCATACTTTAGGGAGATAACTTTGTAGTACAACCTTTGTGACCCAAATGTTGCTTGAGGATAAGAGATTGCTTAGTTGGGGGGAATGATGAGCCTGATTAATAGCTAGTTTTCTCTTGTTTACTCCATAACTTTTAAACAATTTAAGTTGTTTATTTCATATACATTCCCAAACTTATATACCTTTTATATCTTTTATGTAATTTGAATCAAACTTTGATGAGTGAGAATATGATTATGATATGTTGATGTTTGCATGATGAATGTATGAATATGTATGAATTTTAGTTTAAATCTATGTTTAATTCATGATTGTTAATAGTATGTATGCTTTGCATGAAAACTAACTCCTTGTAGCCAGAATAGCAACCCACAACAACTAGAGAACTCAATCTACGGCCAAAGGATTTCATGCCTATAAGCAAGGGAGAATCCAAAACAACTAGGCACATGAAAGTTGCAAAAATTGATGAAGGCGATCATTGGAGTGGTCGATTGGGAGTCATCAGAGCATTTAATAAGATGATGGAAGGACGAAGGAGTTTGTGATGAACAAGGAAACTGCCATGACTATTTGTGCAGAGCACGTCTCTGCCATGTGGTCAAAGTAAAGTTGCAAACTTAGTTGTCTTCTTCCATTTGTTTCAATTATATTTTTTATTGCAAATACTTTGTCTCTCTCTATTCTAAAGGAGAATGGAAACTTTCATTTAATTTTAGTTTTTAGTCCTTATGTAAATAAACCTCCTCCTGAACCTATATAGTTGGATCAATGGTTGAGGAGTGGATCTAGTTAGATATATATGTATTTTTAATATTTCTAGAACTATTTTCCAGCATATAATCTTGAATTGTTTTTTTTTGTGCCAAAGGTATCCCCACGACCCAACCCAATGCCCAATCAACCTTTCCTTGGTCTTAATTTTTTCCAAGTTGAGGTCTAGGAGGGGAAAGCTGAGGTGAGACTAATCCCTTGGATATGCACACAATCACCCATAAACCATGTGCATCAGGTAAGCCTGGTCCTCAGAGTCAAACTCAAAACCAATGGGGAGAAAACCCACAACCCAAGCCAACGTCGCTACTCGTGCGGGTTACAATCTTGCATTGTTAGTTATTTATTATTAGTTGTAATGGATATACATTGATGGATGAAAGATCTGTGAAAATTATTTTCATGTCATGAGATTTCAATTATATACAATGAAGATGTTCCATTTTACCATTATGTTTAGTTGATTCAAGTAGCACATATTTGGTTTATCTTGTCAGAACAACAACTTGAGCAGGGACCACTCAAGATACTACTCACCCACCTTTAATTTCTATTGTTAGAATGAATACTCATATTATTACATTCATTTCAATAGATTCTTCATTACATGCACATAAATGATATATTTTTTTATGATTCACCTTTTGTATTGAGTCTTTGAGTCATCCTCTAGAGTAAGTCAAGTAGTTAGGAGTAAGAGTTATCAGTGTTAATGAAGTTGTAGAGTTTAGGTTAGTAGTTATCAATTACAATTCTAAGCTGAAAGTGCATGCAACATTAGTAGCAGATAAAGTTATTTCCCCTATTTTGTAGTTCATGCTTTATTTCCCTTTTATAATCTTTACTATTTTCCTGTACATGTGTAAACCACATATACTTGATGATTTAGGCCATGTAGAGTCTGTGAATGCACATATAGTGCCAAAATCATCAAATTATATGAAGCCCTGGTTGATAATTAAATGAAGCCTTATCTAGGGTTTAGTAGACTATTCAGCTAGGAACCCTTCCTCTAAATTTTGTGTCTAACACCAAGTTGACTAGACATTAGTTAGGCCTTACAGGTGCATCATGTCTATAACTAGAAATACCTTAGATGAAACTAAGAATACACCATTTAACAAAGAGTAATATTTGATTAAATTAGATGAAGCCAAGGGGGCCACCCATGAGAGGAACTTGCTAAGACAACAAAATAAAAAATCTTTTTGATAAGAAGGCATATAGAGGGAGTTTCAAGTAGGATATCTTGTTCTTATGTGGAAATACAAATCAAAGGACAAATAAAAGCATGGGTGTTGGTCTTTGGAGTCTAATCAAAATTTTAGTGTTAATATTATTAGCCTTTTCCTGTTGTAGTTTCCCCCCAAATTAATTAATGGGAGAATGGAGGGGGTAGAGACCCTCCTACAGGGTTTGGGGGGACCAATGTTGATGGAGCCCCAAGTTGGGGGCTCGGGGGTAGTGCCTTCAAAGATTTTTTTCCATTTTTATTAAAGAAAATTTATTATCAATTCCAAATATAATTTAGTTGAAAAACCAATTTATAACTACCTAAAAAATGAGTTTTATTTGTTGTAGATTGAAATTTCAATGGTCATGTGAACTGAAGATGAACAGTTGTAACATAAAGTGTTTGAAGCTTGCAAAAAAGCATGTGTAAGGTGAAGAGAATAGCGTGCAAAAAGAAAATTCATGGTTTGGTGATGAGAACATGTAGTAAATTACATGGAATTATGAGAAAAAAAAAAGAAAAAATGTGAGTTTGCAGTCACATGTTGTAGCAGTTTGTTGGAGGTCACTTTGTATTTGTATCCCTAGAATTTGAATAAAATTAGATTTTTGTTGTTTATGTAGCCTAGGAAATGGTGAGCCACGCTAATTTTTTTTGTCTCCCCTCTATGTAATTTCTATTTCTTTGTTTTGTTGTTTAAAATTTGCATTTAGTTGGTAATTTAATTCCTCATTCCTACCGGTAAATCCTAACAATGGGAAATTTGATACCTTATGATTTGGGAACTATTAAGTTAGCGAAGAATGTATTCAAGGTACTTTCTACTTTAAAAGTCTTGATGGATATTTCTTGGAGCTATCAGTTCATGTATGACATATTAAACATTACTTGTATTGAAGTATGGTTTTTCCTTTATTTTCCTTGTAGTGTGTTGTGCTTTCTTATATATTATTCTTTTTTTCTAGTCATGATCTTTATGTGATTGTAATGAAGTGTTTTTTTGTCCTATGGTCCTCTTTTCTTGCCTATTCATTGAGTTTTAGATTCTCATTATTGTTGCAAGAGGCACACATCCCTAATTAGATCCAATATTGATGCTCATATTTATAGACCACTTGATTTGCAAAAAAATTGGTTAATTTTTTGTTCTTTCCCTTTTATTTCATTTTCCCTATTTGATCCATCATTTATAATTGATATAAAATATATTCCATGGGTCTTGTGTTTGTTTTCATCCCTAAATTATTTTGTTCCCCCTTTATACTTAAAATATTCACCTAAGTATTAAAATACAATGTTTTTTGAGATGTGTGTTTTTCCTAAGTGTTCAAGTCTAAGTGATCATATTTTTTAAGTTTTTAAACTCCCCAAATCTTGAAAAAGGAAAAAAGGTTATGTGACAAAGTTCACAATTTCATAAACTTTTTGAAAGTGTGATAAGTTTCTTCATGCTACAAGGTTTGTGAATTTGTGAAATTTATGACAATGTGACAAGAATGTGAAGAAAAATGGAAAAATAAAGGAAAGACAAGAGAAAGTCACAAGGTTCTTCATGCCACACATTTCACAAGTTTTCAAACTTTATGAAGTTGTGATCTAGTTCACAAAAGTGAAAAAGTGTGATGAATGAATGAAGATTTAATGAGAAATAGAAAAGGAAAGTTGTTAGGTTTTGAAGGTTGCATAGTTCATGAAATTTTTAAAAGTTTTACATAGTTCACATAAAGGAAAAAGTTTGATAGTTGCAAAATTTCCTAGAGGTTTTAACTTGGTTCATATTGGCCTCCTTTCCCTAATCTATATTTCTTTCTTGGCCCTAGTTTACATTCCCACTTCACTTTTGGCCTCTAAACCTTAACCCTCTTCAATCATGTTTACAAGTACCTCCCATACCCAAAAATCCACCACACACCTCCTTGAATGGGAATTCCCATTGCCATGCTATTCCACCTAGTCCTTCTATTCCTAAGACATTTCATCTACTGAGAAGAATAGTGTGCATAATTTCTAGGGTTATTTAGGAAAATTTTATGTATTTTCTCATGTCGGGTACTTAAATTATAATAAACACAATAAAAAATATGTGCGGAGATCAAAGAGAAAAAATATCGTATACGATTTTGGGTGTGAGTTTAGGCATAATTCAAGATGAATCATCCAAGATGTATGAGTCCTCTACAATGAATCATATTAGAAGATTGTTGAGTTAATGCTAATTTACATGTCTTTGCTGGTTGGTGGTGATTTACTAAGGGATATGTAAGGTAAAACATTTCATTTACAAGGGATTAAAAAATAGAGACAACATAGAGAACAAAAATTAAAAGTATTCATAAGAAGCCCCAAGGTTTAAAGTTCCAATATTAGGTATAAATTTTTTGGTATTGTATTGTTGCAAGTTTACTCAAATTTTATAACAAACTCCCTGTAACCTCTAATGAATGAATATAAAGGGTAGATTCAACCTTGTTTGAATTTATATAGGTGTAGTGTGTTAATTTCTTAATGTATTTTTGATCAATTAATCAACTAAATTATAAAATATTCATAATGATTTTGTGAAGTATTTTTTTCAAAATAATAAAGGAAATATTAATTTTATTAAGGGATTACCAAGTATTAATAATTTAATATCCCACCCTTCTAGATATTTTTCTAGACATATGTGTAGAACCTAGTTTTCTTGTATGTTTTGAATGATATAGTCTTTTGTAGGACCCTCATTAAGTTCTCACCTCTAGTTTTTATAATTACATATCTTGACTAGATTCAATAGCTTTTTGCCCAAGTGGATACATGCATGAATCTATTTTTAGCTCCATATTCCATCACCCTAATACACCAAAATAAACTTATAATTTATATAATAGGGGTTGTTATTACCCATATCCTCAAAAAAATCCCATGATAAGATTTCAATCTATTCAAATAAGGGTGTCCAGACTTTTATTTTGAAACCAACACATAAGTACATTGTGACAAGTGAAATAAGGGTTCATTGTGTAATAGGTATGGTTTGTGGTAGGAAAAATATTCTTATCTTGTGATTTAATTCATAATTTTCACCTTAGGGAAGTCCCCCTTGAGCCAATGGAGGTATAAGTGGAGGAGGTCTTATCGACCTCAACAAGTGGTTTTTAGTTTCTCAAAATTGATTATAAGTGTGTGGTACTTCTAAATTTGGCACCCCATGGAATTTGGGTATGGATTTAATTTTAGGTATTTGGGGTTTACAACTTAAATCACCAACAAAGTAATCAATGTCGCTATAATAAATTGCACATAATGATCATTAGTTCTGGTTAGGACCATAGATTGTTCCATGTGTATTAAATATTCTACTCAAATTTCATGTTCTCTCAATCATATACATTTTTCAATTGCAGGAGATAGTTGGTTATAGTGCAAGAGTTATTTACTATATAATGATAACTTATTTGAACAATGTGAAAAGAATTTAAAATATTTCAATTCTTTATTTTACTTTATATTATACCACATTAAATTTGGAGACTCCTTGTTTTAAGTATCTCATAAATTATAATGTTGTATGATACACAAGGATTATGCATTGAATTCCAAGGTTTACCAACAAGAAAAATATTTTATTTTGGGTCCTTTAATCCTTTAATCTTTGGTCATATATCATGTTTCCAACTATCACATTTTATTTCTATATATTCTAAATAGAGGGATGCCCAATATAATTTTTAGGATGAGAAGAAATAAGGGAATAAATAGGAATAAATGTAAGAAGGAAGCAAGTGGAAGAGATAATAAGAAGTAAACAAAAAACAAGGAAGTTGGAAATGAAAATAAATTATTCCTAACATATTTTACTATGAGGGAGGTAGACTAAGCTATCAAGATTTTAATATCCAATCTATAATATAATGGGTTGAAGCCTAGCATGTAAAAAATATCTTGAAGACATTGTGTTAATCAAAATTATCTATTATTCATATGTATTTTATATTTATTTTTAAAATGTTATTGATTAGGTTTATATTTGTAAGGACTATTCACTACAAGGTTAGATAGTCCCTAGTTGGATCCTCCACCTTGATTGTATTAAGGAATATTTTTGCCACTAATAGAAAATTATTCCAAACTATATTCAACTTGAAAAATAATGCTAGGGTGTAGTTAAATATGAAGCCTTTAGCTACAAAATATATAAAAAATAGATTTTTCTATAAGATCAAGTGGTTTCCTCATCATAATATTGTTAAGGTTTATTGATAGCTTCATCCCATACAAAAAGAGGTAAATGAGCCTTTACACATAGATACATTTAATGTAACTTATTACTTATGAAGATATATGCCAAGTCACAAGAATATGTGTGCAATAAAATTTTACAATGAGATATGGTCCTAGCTTAAAATGTATAACATCTATTAGTAAATATATTGATTGATTATGTGATATTTCTAGTTGAGTATATATAGGTTGAGGTGACCAATGTTAAGAAGAAAGAGTTAGTCATTTATGAGAATTATAATCTTGTGAATGTTCTTAGGTAGGTCCTCAAGAACCCCTTACTACTATATAAATAAAGTGAATATACTTGGATACATTCAACATTATGAAAATTTAGTAGGCCTAAATCTAATGACACCTTTAGGTGGTGTTGTGACCCTTCACAACATACCCTAGTTCACCACATTAATTGGGGACCCTATTTAACATTTTGATTTTTCTCACTATTTATTATAATATAATTATGTTTTCATGGGTAGAAGTAGAAGAAAAATCTCAATACCTTTAAGTTTCCTAAAAATATTTGAAATTTAAGGGCTTTGTAAAACTTATAAATCACATTCTAGCACCAAACCTTTATTTTCAAATTACAAATTGGAGTGTAATGCCAAATTGCAATTATAACTAAAGCAAGACCTTTTCACTTGAATCTTCTATTTTTATCTTGTTTATTCATTTCCTATCTTTTGAATTTTATTTTGATGATTTCTCTACTATTTTATCTTGCATTAGATTTATCTAGGCAATTTCTCCTTTGTGTAAGTCTATATTCTGTATCTTCTAGGTCACATTATTTATTTTTTAGCTTGATCATAGGATTTATTTCTTTTAATGGACTTGTTCATCTTACAAAGGTCAAGTTCAAGGTAAGTTTTCATTTTTCATCATTTCTACAACAATTTTATTTTGGGTTGTATATAACAATTTATTATTATTATTATTATGGGTCTCAAAGAGTTCATTTGCATTCATGAAACCTTAAAGGTTATGTTTTTACCTATCTCATCATACCCTTTCTACTTATACTTTGTGAAAAATTGTAACCTATAAGCCATCTATGAGCTAAATTATAGATAAGGGAAACATGTACTGAGATAAATTACAAGTTTCCCCAAGTGTACACAAATCAATAAAGAATTTTTATATGTTTTATATTGGGAAGGTTGAAACTGATGGTTTAAGTGTAATGAAGCTAAGGTAGCAGAAAAAATTCCTACACTAATATTGAGAGGAGAATAATGTAAAACTTTATAGATCTTTAACAATTATGAAAACTTAAAAAGAATAAACATTAATATCATTCATATGATGACATAGTGATTTACGCAAGGAAAACCCTTTTGGGAGAAAGTGCCTACTCCAAAAGCTTCCAAATATATTAGTCAAAAACAAAAAATATTACAATATACTTACAAAGCAAGCTTCTTATAGGATTATCACCACTAGAGATCAAGATACAACACGATTGCTGTTAGACTGTCAAAAAACATCACACTATCATAGCTGTAATACAACACCCTCATAAAATAGGGTTGCATTCTAGGGAAAGATAGGCCAACAAAATATCTACCATTAGATCTAAAACCTAATAAAGAATGGTCTAAATTTATAATATATCATTATTTAATGTATGTCAACCATTTAGGAGTTTGTGTTAACATGCTCACATTTTTCTCTATTCTACCAATGTATACACCTATCAGTGTAACTAGGAAATATATATAAATATATATACATCCTATCAACAATAAACCTTATATAATTAAAATGTTGAGACACATTTTCCCAAAAAATCTCCCACTTGTTGAACACCTTGCAAGAGCAACAAGAGGGTGTAAACACATCTCTTTAATTTCTATGGGCTGAAAGGCCCATAGTCTCTGAACACCATTTTAACTTCTCTATGATCATAGGCTTAGTTAAAGAATCAACAACATTCATCAAAGTCTCTACCTTAACTAGCTTCACCTTACCATCTTTGACTATATCTCTAACAAAATGATAATGTACATAAATGTGCTTGGTCCTGACATGAAATGTCGTGTTCTTGGCTAGACATATCACACTCTAACTGTCGTAATAAATTGTCGTTGCACCTTATTTTATTCCAATATCTGAACATAGTCTCAAGCCAAATTTCTTATTTACAAGCATGATTAGTTGCCATATACTCTACTTTAGTAGTGGAAAAAGCAATCACAACCTGTCGCTTACTCATCCAACTATCAAACCACCAAATAAAGTAAACACATAAGCACTGGTGGATCATTTGCTATCAACATTATCTGCCTAGTCTAAATCCACATAACCATGAATATTAAGGGAAATATCATCTTAGTTATATTACTATGATAACAAAAGGAATAGTATAAGGTACCACACAAATATTTGAAGACTCTTTTAATTGCATCCCAATGAAATCTACTAGGATTAGACATATATCTAGAAAGAACTCCCACTTCTTGGGTTATGTTTGGTCTTGTATAGACCATAACACACATTAAACTCTGAACTGCACTCTGGTAGGAACTTTTCTCATGTCTTCCATCTCTGATGGATATGTTAGACAATCTAAAATAGATAACTTTATTCCAACTGAAAAGGGAACACACAATGGTCTAAAATATTGCATGTTAAATTTCTATAAAATTGAGTTGGAATACTTACTTTGGCCAAGCCATATCTTTTTGTTTACTCTATCTCTTTTAATTTACATCCCAAGAATGTGTCTAGTTGCACCAAGATATTTCATTTCAAATTTAGCAGCAAGTTGAGATTTCAATTTTGAAATCATACCTTTCCCTTTTCCAATAAATAACATATCATCAACATATAATGCAATAAATAGGAAATGATCACCATTAGTTTAATAATAAACACAATGATCTGATTTGGAATACTTAAATCCCAAATTGAACACATATGTATCAAATTTCTAGTACCACATCTTAGGACTTTGTTTTAAGCCATACAAATATTTCTTCAGTTTGCAAACCAACTTACTTCTACCTTTCACCACGTAGTGCTCTAGTTGTGTCATATAAATATCCTCCTCCAAATCACCATGAAGGAAAGAAGTTTTCACATCCATTTTCCCAACCTCTAAATCATAAGAAGCATCAATAGAAAGCAAAAATATAATGGATGTTATTTTTTCAACAAGAAAAAATATATCACCATAATCAACACCACCAACTTGAGAGTAACCCTTCGCAACTAACCTTGCTTTGTTCTTCTCAATACCTCCATCTGAACCAATATTTTTTTTCAACACCCATTTGCAACCAACATATTTTCATCCTTCAAGCAATGATACAAGATCTCCTGTATCATTCTTTTTCAAAGTAGCAATCTTCCACGATTCTAAATAATTCATACCTAGTGCCTCTTCTATAGATTTGGGTTCATCCATGTTAGTATTCAAATCAGAAATATATCTAGAATCATTAGGTGAATACATTTCAAGTGGTTGTCTATGTCTTGTAGACCTACGAACAAGATGAGTTGGAGGTTCTTCCTCCTCTTTTGAAGATTTAGAGCTAGATGAGCTCTCCTCAACTTCTTGTCTATCCATGGGGCTCGATTCAACTTTCTCAGGTGTAGAAGGAAATTGAATTGCATCTTCTTGATTAATTTGTTTTTTGGTTGCAATGTAATAGAAGAAGGATTAGTTTCTCTAAAAATCACACTTCTTTTATATATTGCCATTTGTGCAATAAGATCCCAAAGCTTGTATCTAGTTTTTTGAACAGAAGGGGGAAAAATGAACCTCATGAATTAGAACAACGATGTTTTGGGAAATGGTAAATTTTCAATTTTTTTTTACCGTTCTGGAAGTACCTCTGCCCTTCATGGTGTAGATCGACATTGTAGAAGTACTTCATCGGCCTCGTTGGATGAACCTTTTCATAGATCGACACCTAGGGCATTGGGAAACCCTTTAATTAAGTGTCCTAATGGAAGAAAATCACCCCATTAACCATTTCAGGAAAACCCTTAATCGAGCAAAGTAGACTCATTTGATATTTTCCCTTTTGATTCTTAGTCTGATGGAGATTATCGGTCTTGGGTGGATGTGGTTTCTAATTGGAGCTTACCTGCATCCTTTCTGAATAATATCCAGATTGCAACTGGAGCTTCCTTCTATCCAAAGGTACCAACTTCTCCTCACTTCAATGAGGGTTGCATTGGACCAGAGCCTGCCAATGAAGATTATTGCTTTAAGGCGGATACACCTGCTACTTTTCCCAATAAAATTGCCCGTAAACATGAAGATTGTTATCAGGTCCTACATGTACAAGAGAGAAATTCACATCGAAATAAGGTAAAGACTCTTTCTGGGACCAAGTCCTTTACTAAGAATTTTGTTTCTATGGAGGAAACCCCTGCTTCGAATCCCAACAATATAGCCCGAAGTCATGAGGATTGATATGCGGTTCTCCGTTTACAACTCAAGAATGCTCATCATAATAAGGTATAGTCTTTATTTCCAGCTGATGAATTTTTAAATACCCCATTGTCAAACAATGTTCCTTTCAAGAAAAATGTGCAACAAAGAGTAGATAAGAAAAAAATATGTAAGAAATGGGTCCGTAAAGGATTCCCATCTCAATCTTCAGGGGAAGATCCCGAATCCAAGGATATAGTCCACATTTCTTTTCCTGATGAAATTTTAGCTACACAAACCCAAGATCTCAAAGATCATGCATTAATTTGCAACTTTTGGAATTTCTTACCTACTATTGAAATTCTAAAAGAAATTCTCTTTTCTGATTGGGATGGGGCTAATCATATTTTCTACATAGATCAAGGAAATGGATTTTTTATTGTCTTTTTTTCTACCAAGCAGTTGAGAGATTTAATTCTCAGTGATAAGTCATGGGTTTTTTAGGGATTTGGGTTGTAAACTTAGGCCTGGGTTTCAAATTTTGATCCCTTATTTTATCTTATGCAACATGTCCCCTTTTGGATCCAACTGCTTGCACTTCCTCTTGAGTATAGGGAACCAAGAATTGTGGAAACAATTTCTAATAATTTAGGGGTTTTTGTCTGTCATGAAATGGATTTTTTCAAAAATCCAGATAAGACAACAATCGTTTGCATCTTGTTAAACATTTATAAGGCGTTTCCGTCATCAATTATAATTCATTCAAAGATCATATCTTGTAGGAAGGAAATCCTCATTGAGAACTCAAACAATGTTTGCACTTCTTGCCACCTCTCGGGTCATTCCTCTAATTAGTGTGTACAAAGCAATGATGCTTCACGGAACACATCTCCATCTGATTCTAGCTTGCTAGAAGACTTTATAAATGAGAATGCTCTATTTGAGCAACAAATTGCATCTGATTTAGTGGTCTTCAATGAGGCTCCAGGGATGGATTTTTATGATAAAACAATTAGGAATGGAAAATTTATAGTAACATAAGCTTTCTCATCATAGTCAAGTTCATTTCCAAGTGCATCAAATGATCTTTTACCTGTCCCATTTGATCAGAATTCAGGGAGTCATATTTGCAATTCAATTCAGAATTCTTTCAAGATTATTAGGCCCTTTCAAAATGACAAGGCTCTGAAGTTTGTAGTGAATTTACCCAAGGGTTGGAAAACAAATCTATAATTTTTTTCCTTGCGAAAGATCTCTTTCCTTATATACTCCAAGCCTTTCAATAGGTAGTAAGCAACAATTAGATAGAATAGTTTCAAAGTTGATGTGGGATACTTCTCTGCTACCTATTACTATTAGCCAAAAATTGATCCCAACAAGTTTTGATCCAATCTTTCCTTTGAATAGCAAAGACCCCATGGATGGATTGGGATTACATGATTTGCATGCTACTGATGATCAATACAGTCTAGAGATTTGGGCTAATTGAATGGAAAATATGGTAGGATCAAACCTTTTTGACGAGCTTGCAGAGGAAGTAGCTAAGGAAGAAGTTGATTTTTTGACAAAAAATTATGTTACTATCTTGCTAGTTTCTTCAACAAAAAATGCATATATCAAACTAGGAAGTAATGAACATGTACCAACGAGTGTTGAAACTAAAGTAAAAGAGACTAATGGAGTGTATGGTGCTTCTTTTGATTTTTCAAAACATTTATCTGTTAGTCAAACTCCTATTAATTCCCCTGCAATTAAATCACCTAGTAAGAGAGGAAGGAAGTCAAATGCAATTAAATTGTAGGAGGAGATAGCCTCAGGAGTACAGTTAACCTTAGATGGTAATATAAAGAAAAGATTTAGGGGAGTAGGGTGCTCTCCTCGATCGATATGGAGATCATTTCTTGGAACGTTAGGGGCTTAAATGCCCCTAACAAATGAGCCTAGGTCAAACAAAAAATCAATTCATCAAGGGCTGATATTGTTTTACTACAAGAGACAAAGCTTTCTAAGGAAAATTATGAAAGTATATTTTTCAAGTGGACTAATTGGAAGTCATATCATTCGATTTCTCAAGGAGCATCTGGGGGATTGGTAACACTATGGAATAATCAATCAGTTCAATTAGAATCCATTACTAATAATCCACAATTATACCCTATTAAAAGTATAATGAAAAATGAATAAGGAATGCACTTGCATTTAGGAACACTGCCTAGAGCACACTGCTCAAAGGAAAGGCTCACTGCCTTACATACAAAAATCAGATTAAAACCATATGAGTTGAATGAACTGAGAAAGTAGCTTCTTCAAAAGATTGATGATAGTTTCGGTTAGGCACATACACTCTGCTCAATCTTCTTTCACACTCTTCTCTACTCTTGAATGATTTGACCTTTGTTCACACTTGTACATCACTTGTACACTTGAGCACACACCACCCACTTTCATTCAAACCACAAAAAAATATTTCTTATATATCCGCTACACGAGTTTACTTCAACAACTTTGTCGACCACAAATAATAGATGAATTATAACTGCCAGCCTCAATACATGAATAAATATTTATGCGCACCAACACAAGTCGGTCACAACATAGTGAGGACCCAAAAAAACATCCTTGAACATGAAAATCAACAAGAAATTAATCCATAGGGATCCACAACATGCTACCACCATCATATTGGCCAAGAACATGAAAAAGCTAAGCACACAAGGAAAAATATTCAACCACGATCATGCCAAATAGTGCAGACATGCAACAAAGATAGAACATTATCTAGAATCATCCACGAACATCACAAGAACATACACAACAACTGAAATTACCATAATTCCAACTTCCTCTTCCATGAATAATTGCTACAGTGCCAAAATGACTGTAGAAACACCAGCACACTTTACTTGCACAAATCTTGATGCGTACCACTGAGACTTCCAGACATCATACTAGATAGGTTCAGTAAATAAAACCATTAGCGTGCAACACTTGAATATCAACATACATGAAATTTCACCTTTCTAACCTTCTTGGCTTCACTGGCTATCAATACATATGTTTAATACAATTTTCTCAATCTCCTTGACATATACAACCTTAAGCATCATCAATGATAATAGTGTTGAAATCAATGACAACCACATATCAACAACACAACCACAATGTCCAACACTATGCAAGCTCCCACTCAAATATGGATTAGTTTAAAAAACCCAACAACCCACAATTGAAACCAAATGTGATCAGGCTCTAATGCCACTTGTAAGGAAGCTAAGGTAGTGGAACAACTTTATACACTAATATTGAGAGGAGAATAATACAAAACATTATAGATCTTTAACAGTTACAAAAACTTATAAAAATAAACATAAATATCATTCATACTATGACACAGTGATTTATGTGGGTGAAACCCTTTCGAGAGAAAACCCCACACTCCAAAATTTGTCCAATATATTATTCAAAAATCATGAAGATTACAATATACTTGCAAAGAAAGCTTCTCACAAGAGTATCAACACCAGAGATCAATAGACAACATGACTGCTATTAGAATCTTAGAAAATATCACACTACCACAACTGTAATACAACACCCTCATAAAATAGGGTTACATTCTAGGGCAAGACATGCCAACAAAATATCGGCCATTAGATCTAAAACCTAAGAATGAATGGTCTAGATTTATAATATATCATTATTTAATGGAAGGCTATTTGTTTTATACCTTAAATTATATGTTTTTACATTTGATCATGTTGTTGAGATTCTGATAACTGAGCTTAAGACCATTGATCATCCAAAGTTAGCATGATTTTGTTACGTGGAATAATTAGTATTATCAATTTGGATTGGAGATGGGTTTATGTAGTTTAAAATTGGGAGTTAATATTGGTTATTGAAATTTATTCTTGAGGAATGTTATGAATAGAGTGAGTTTAGTTTGGTAGAGATAAGGAATAACATGATACATAAATTATTTAAGGAACGTAATAATGTGTATTATATCTTTTGACAAGGGATACTACTTGTGAGAGAGAGTAGGGACCTTCAAAAGTTATCAAGAAGTTCAAAGAGATTGGTAACCAATCCTATATTGATTCCAGTGAAGGTAACCTTAATTCAACTAAAGGTAAGATTCAGGTAAGGTATAAGTGGTAGTTATATATATTTAAAGATATTTGAATAATAAGAACAATGTTGAAAAAATAAACTAGATAGATTAAAGGGTAAATACAATGTTTATATTTCTATTTTCTTCAATGGTGAATTTTGAATTGATACAAATATTGAGTAGATCATAAACGATGTGGATTGTCATTTATAGAATCATGAAATTATTTTAATAAGGTTTATGAAATATAATGATTATAGGAAATTTTTAACTATGTAAATATTTTGGATATAAGAATACTAATGTTGTCATGATGTGTAGGGAAATGAGTGCCAATGGGAGGGTAGTGATAGAGATTTTAAAATTGCTACAAATTTTGGCTGATTCTATGTCTTGTCAGGCTATTACCCTCATGCTTAGGGGTCAAATGTTAGGGTTTAGGGGTTTATTGCCCTTGTTTAAAATTTACACATCAATTGAACCCTTGGATTATTTCTTCATGTTGACCTATTGTTCTGGGTGACTGGTTTCTTAATTCATCATTTGAGCCTTTTTATGTCATGCATGTATCAGACCCCTTTACCTGGACGATCGATCTTGTTGTGCTAGGTTATTTTCTGAGTCGTTAGATTGATGGATTTGATCTTGACCATTCCTCGCTGGCCTCACATGAGTTTCCCATGACATCACAAATAAGTGGTGAGGTGTGCGAGATGTTGCCACATGTCACTTACGATAGTGGGGCCCAACCCTTGATCATCAACAGTTCAATAAAGGTTTTCATATCTACGACTGTCATGTGATTTTGAGATTAATCGTGGTTGTTCCTTGCCAATCGTGCATGATTAAAATAATAGTCTTGAAGGTGCTGTGAGGTGTGTGAGTGGGTGACGCATGGACTCACTTGGTGATGCAAAGAGGCTGGTTAGGGCCCGTAAATGACTTGCGTGTTTTCTAACTGGGGATTGTATCATTGGACGATGGGTCTACCATGTGACAAAATGGAATTTTCAAATATGTTTGACTCAATCTGTGTTATCCAACGTGCCAACTTGCCGATGCATCGATGGCCTAAATTTAAAATGTTGAACTAGCCATGTGATGACTGTTTGAGTTTTGCAAATGGCAAACATTAATGGTGCAAGCTTTTCGATGGATATCAACCTGATCTCCATGCGTGTGAGCGGTTATCTCCTGGAAATCATGATGGATAGTACACCAACTTCCATGAACTTGGAAATTAATAATAGTGAGATTGACGTCAACGAATAATCACTCGCTCACTCATGTTGCAGTTGGAGTATTGATGATCACTTCATCCATTTGTTCGATAAATGCTTGTTGGATTTCATTTGTACCATAGTGATTAAGAGTCTTAATTCCTCTGTGCTTCTGCATTGAGTGGTTGCTACTTTTGCAAAGGCTTTGGGATTGTGTGAGATGAGCAAGCCAATTGCTTCTATTTCACCGGTGTGCAAGTCTGCAAGAATGGATACATGAAGATCTCAGGAGGAGGTGTGACAATATGAACAGAGTACCCTTCCAGACACTCTTGGCTCCAAGGAAGAAGGAATAAGGTCCCTCCTGGGTGTTACTGGATGCAAATCTCGGCCCAAGGGTCAAGTTGCAAGAGCTGAGGTGATGAGCCATGGAAAGGAAAAGAGGTCTGTAAAGCATGGAGGAGGATTGAAGTCCAAGCTAAGGTATAGTCAATGCTCTCTAGGGCAGCAACATTCACCCATTAATTTCTCTAGCAACTTTGGTAGTTATGGTTCCGAAACTGATTCTGATTATCGCTGTTACCTCATGGCTATGACTGAATTGGATAATGAAGATGAAGAGGTCCTCACGATGTCTCCAATTATTGTGGTGGCACCATGTGTTGGCTCTGGTTCTAGTACTTGGGGTGGTGTTGATATAGATAAGGTGGTGTTTTCACTTCCCACTAAGGCGAAAACATGAAGCGGTCGTCTCTATCATGGCCGTGGTGTTACTTCAGGTTCTAGATAGTGGTATAGTTCTTTGGTTTTCCAATTTTGTGCTGATGCTATTTTCATTTTGGGTCTGACGTGGAGAAAAATGACAAGGCCTTGGTGGCATTTTGTTGTGGTTATGGTGGCACCGACTAGTTGTGCGGGTTGTTGCAAATTTTGATTCCCTTATTCAACAAATGATTGCATCCAATTTCTGAGGGAATTTCAAAATGCTGATGAAATTCCATTTTGAAATGAAATTTTTCTAAATGTAAATGAAAATGAGCCTGAAGCTTGTTGCTCTCTTGTCCTATAAAAGAGATCTCAAGGCTTAGTTGTAGGGGATTGGATTTTTGAATCCCGAAGGTCTAGGTGGTATATACTGAATGCATAGAATGCAAAATTTGGGATAAATTAGCTGGTAAATTGTCTTGGATGGGTAATGTATATGGGATAGTCTTAATATGTTTTATATAATTACTAATATAAAAAAAAATCTAAATTTTTTAAGGCAATTTCTCTCCTGTGTGTTGTGATAGATCATGAATGAAATTATCAAGGGTTCTTTCATTTTTCTTCAATAGTTCAATTGAGTGTATGATTCTATTTCTTGCCTTAACTTAATGAGTTAATCAAATGCTTGAGAAAGGATTGTAGGTCTGTGATAATGTGCTAAGGATCTGATAAAGAGTGATACTTTGAATACTGTGAAGTTTCATGATGTAATGCATTGTGAGAACTGTTCACTGATATCGGGGTTAAATTTATGTATAACTAAATATTTTGTATATGACTCCTGCCCAATTTGATGAGGCACTGGCTAGTTCATTTCGGAATTCTTTAAAGTAGTTAAAATCAGGAAGCACCTACATGTGGATTCAAGGTTAAAACATTTCTTAATTCAAATTATATTTGTCCTGAGATGCAAATCTCATATAATTCTCTTATTCCTAGAAAATATGAGGTCATTTGTGTAAAGGTCAGCCAAGCCTTTGATAAACCTTGTGTATTTGCACTTAGTAGGAACAAATATGTGAATAGAAGTGTTCTTGAGGCAAGAAATATCATATGAACACAAATAGGAAAACCCTCCTTGGTTTCATAGAGCGTAAAGAGTAGGGGTAAAGCCCTACAAAGCTTTACCTGTTAGTTGACCACTAGCTTTGTGATTTTTGAACATAGAGGTTGGCTACCTCGTAGAAAGTTTCAAAGCTTAGCTAGAAAAAACACCAACAAAATGGCGACTCTGCTAGGGAGAACTTATGAGAAATTTAAATAAAAAGGAATCCTCGGTGCAGATGGTAGTATCACAGAGTCATGTATTTGGTGAATCTGAACATTTGGTTCAGATGTTGAAAAGTTTTGGACCTGGAAAAGGTTTTTTTGCAGCAATTCTTTAAAGAATTTGTAAGTGACTCTGCTGTTGGAGAAGACCTAGAACGAGATTTACTCTCAAAGGAAATTCATGCTGCTTGAAGTTTACTCCTCTATGCAAAGAGGTGGCGACTCTGTATAAAGAAACAATTGAATTGTGAAGAAGACTTTTAGATTTGCAGAATTTGCAGTCACGAAGAAAGGTTGGCAACTGCTGCAAAGTTTCTAGGTATTCTCATAAATCTAAAGAAAGCACTATTCTGTTTGAAAGGAGTTTATGAGAAATTTTCAAGGCTTTAGATGATAAATGGGTCCCTATTAGATGAAATTTCATTAAGACAGGGAATAGTAGTAGTTCTATTCATACTTCTAATGTATAATGTCTATAGTGATTTGAGAAGTATGCTTATTTTGAATTATGCCTTTGAAAAAGCTTTAAGGCATAATGATTCAATCTATGTTTTAGAATCATGGTTGAATTAGTAAATCATGTAATTGGAAACCATGTATGAAGTTGATAATGATTGAATATGGATATAAGAGGGTTTTCCTATGAAATAACAAGTAAAAGTATGTAGGGCAAACAATCTACACCAAGCTCTCCAAGGGATTTTGCTATTGAAAGGTATATGTCATTGGTTTTCAGTGGTATTAAAGGTTTCCCAAGAAATATTTTCCCTAATTCACAGGGAAAAGTTCTGAATCTGCCTCTAAACATTTGCAAACATTCATGGATGTGATGGGGGATTATGAGGTAGATCATGAGGATGTTGTCATGAAGCTCTTTGTTCAATCCTTGAGGGATGATGCCAGGGATTGGTTCTCATATTTACCAACATGTTCTATAGCTTCATGGAATCAGTTTATGACAACCTTTTTTGAACAATTTGGTGAAAGGGTAAATCCAAGTGTCGTAAGAAAGGACTTTATGGAAATCCATAGAAATGAAGATGAGCTGGTCCCTATTTTCAATCTTTGATTTGCAAAGGAAATAAGGGAAATTCCAGAAAGTATGAGACCAAATGATGTTGAATGTTTGATCGTGTACTTAGGTGCATTTGATAAAAAGATGAGCTATCTATTGAGGGATAAAGAGCCTGTAACATTACATCAAGCATATAACACTGCCATGGATATTGAAAACAATTTGAAATACTCAATGATGAAAGGGAATTTGGCTACAAGTGTTGGTTATTCCAGCATACCATATACAAATAGAATTCAAGGATCAAATAATGGAAATGATTGTCAAGATGACAATGCTCTTGCTGTTATGATTTCTTCATCGTCACAATATGAAGATCATAGTGAGGTCCAAGCTGAGCATCGACAAAGTTTGGGCCATATTGATCAAAGGTCTTATGTGCAAGAATTGTATGAAATTAAGAGACACAAGGGGGAATCACCATATAAACTATTTTTGAGATTTTTGGATGATTTGATAGAAGTCCCCAAAGATTTCAGACCTAAGGATTCTGTGTGCATTGATTTGTTTTGTGAGATTTATGAATCTGGGTTGAGTACCTTGCCAAAAGAATTGAAGCCTCATAATTTTGACCAAGTATTTAATTGGATAAAGATTGTAGAATCAACCAAATGTGGTTATGCACAAGATGTGGATTCTCAAAAGAGAGACATCAGTTTTCCTCTTGAAAAGAATCAAATAACAATGCAAAGAAGTGAAAAGAATATGCCAGAAGATGAGCATTGTAGTCAACTCACAAACAACACATATACTGAGCAATACAATAGTGATCAAGAAAAGGGTACATGGGATAATAATGAAGTAATTATGCAAGAATTATTTTCTTGGGATATCTCAGATGATGAAGTGAATGAGATAAAAAATGATATTCCATGTCATGCTGTGATAAAAAATTATGATGTATGTGTTGCTGATATTTCATTACAACCCAGTGATCATGATCTTGAAAGTGCAACCTCAAGAATTCATTCTGAATATTTTGAATATGATTGTGCTTGCTTTCCTTAGGATGGTATGGAAGCATATTCCTCACTTGAAGAATGCAATGGTATAGATGCTCATAATGTCACTTGTCCACAAGTGAAGGAACAAATTGCATGTGGTGAATACCGGGAATGTAGTTCAGATTTTCCATTAATAGAGCATGATGATTGTGTGAGTGATGAGGAATTTGAAGATAAGGATATGTATGTTCAGTATGCTGATCTTGAGCATAATGCTAAATATGATAAAAATGTTGATGAATGTGTTGATGCCCTTGCTGCTCATCATTGTCTATCTGAGGCAAAAATGGAAATTTTTGTGATACATGAAGAGGATGATGTTGTATATGACATTAAAGTTTCAGATTGTGTTGATACTGGAGAAGTTCTTGATCCATGTGTAGAGCAGCGAAGAAATGAAAATAACGATAAATCTCATGTTGGTGAGTATGAATCTGAGTACAAGTACCTCTTGTTTGATGTTCCTTGTGTGAACATTGACATTTTTTCATCCCTTGAGAAAAACATTTATGTGAAAGAAAATGAAGATTCTAGTTCTATTGTTGATGAGAAGTTTTCAGCTGGAAATGAGTCTTTCACTTTTGGGTTAGCACACATATCAATTGATATTGCACATGAAGTTACCGATACACATGAGTGTCTTTCTGTTGCCCTTTTTGGTGTTGATTTGATTGAACCTACCCTTGAGGTATTTTGCATTGAGCTAAATGATGATGTGAACAATGAGTCAGAACATGTTAGTGAACCTGAGATGAGTGCATTTACTCATTTCCTAGATGTTAATGGTGCATATAATCCCCCTCTATATGATACCACAGTGTGTTATGATATACTTGAACATAAATGTCAACAACTATGCCCATGTTGCAGTGATCAATACAAGGATGCTCCAGAATATGCATCTTTTATCTTTGACATATTCGATGATGATTTGCATAATGCTCAACACGTGGCTTGTGATAGTTTTCAGTTTGATGTGCAAACTGATTTTGATGTCAAAGTATATGATGTCAAAGATCGAATAGACTATGAATGCTTCTATTTCTTAGCTCAAGTGAGTGAGAATTTAGTGGAACATGAAAATAAGCTTGTCAAGGTAAAATGTCACAGTGATTATGAATTTTAGTTAGTGTTTAATTACATATTACAGAGTGAAAAAATTAGTGATGTTGGGAAGCACAGTGATATTGTGGGACATGTCAGTGAATGAGCTAGTTTGTGAGTAGTTCAAAGTAGTGTTTTCAGACTTGGCCTATTGAAAACAACATATAATAGAGTGTTTGATAGAGGTAAATATTGGTATTTTTTTGGTGGGGGGCTTGGGGACGCCAAATGAAGTTTGAAAATGAGTTCTAATGCAACATAATGGAGCAGTTTTTAGGGCACCCATCTGAATCAGTGTTTGGTCTACTCTCCACAGATCTAGATTCTCACCATACCTGCCAGGGGTATGCATCCTTGAGTTGGAGCCACTTATAAAGATTTTAAAATTGCTATAAATTTTGGTTGATTCTATGTCCTATTAGGCTATTACGCTCGTGCTTAGGGGTCAAATGTTAGGGTTTAGGGGTTTATTTCCCCTGTTTAAAATTTCCACATCAATTGAACCCTTGCATTATTTTTTCATGTTGACCTATTATTTTGGGTGACCAATTGCTTAAGTCATCGTTTGAGCCTTTTATGTCATGCATGTATCGGCCCCCTTTACCTGACTGGTTGGTCTTGTTGTGTTAGGTTTTTTTCAAAGCCATCAGATTGATGGATCTGATCTTGACCATTCCCCGTTGGCCTCACATGAATTTCCCATGATGTCACAAATAAGTGGCAAGATGTGTGAGATGTTTCCACATGTCGCTTATGGTAGTGGGGCCCAACCCTTGATCACGAAAAGTTCAATAAAGGTTTCCTGATCTACGGCCATCATGTGATTATGAAGATTAATCATGGTCATTCCTAGCCAACTGTACATGATTAAAATAATAGTCTTGAAGGTGTTGCGAGGTGTGCGAGCGGGTGATGTGTGGAATCGCTTGGCGATGCAAAGAGGCTGGTTGGGGCCCACAAATGACTTGCATGTTTTTTGATTGGGGATTATATCATTGGCCAATGGGTCCACCATGTGACAACATATAATTTTCAAATATGTTTGAATCAATCCGAGTCATCCAACATGCCAAATCGCCAGTGCATCGATGGCCTAAATTCAAAACGTTGAACCAACCATGTGAAGAATTTTTGAGTTTTGCAAATGGAAAACATTAATGGTGCAAGATTTTTGATGGGTATCAACTTGGTCTCCATGCATGTGAGTGGTTATCTCCTAGAAATCATGATGTATAGTACACCGATTTCCATGAACTTGGAAATTAACAATGGTGAGATTGATGTCAGTGAATAATCACTCGCTCACTCATGTTGTAGTTGGAGTATTGATGATCACTTCATCAATTTGTTTGATAAATGCTTGTTGGTTTTCATTTGAACCATAGTGATTAAGATCCTGAATTTCTCTATGCTTCTACATTGAGTGGTTGTTACTTTTGCAAAGGCTTTG